>CM046886.1:3431470-3955498 GCA_025688845.1 Cucumis hystrix | reverse complement strand
CTAAAATCTTTGTCTATAAACTTAATTATTCATTTAGTTTTTACTCATAATTTTTTGATAGGTTGATAAAAGAACAATTGTACAAAGTCCAAGAATGTCGTCACCAAGATACAACAAGCTACAAGTATTTAGATTTATATATTCTAACAAATTTTGTAACTAACGGATGGTAGGCTGATCATTATGTTGGGGTTGAATGATATTAGTGATTATCTTTTGTGAGAATACATAATCACATAAATAGCATTTTGTGGAGGGCAATATGAATCTTCTATGAAAATAACATAATTAACATTTTGATGGTATGACTCTTTCTATATTTTAAGGATCATTTTTTGATATTTGACTTTCTATTAGATAACAATGTATGAGACATGAACAATAACCTTTTAAATAGCATTCACATAACTGGCATGTATATTATATGTTGATGTTGGGAATTGAATATACTGATATTTAAAAAAGTTTATTATAGATAAAATATATGAAAATACTACATTATTATAGCTTTTATTTAAAGGTATGACTAAACGTTTATATTTGTTAAAACAATGCTATTATAAACAATCAACAACTTTTTAAACTTGCTATAAAACGTTTTTCATAACTTTAAAAAAACCCTAAATCATAAATTATATAAATAGAAAAATATGCTATTAATATTTAACATTTGAGTACATTTATGATATTTTAATTATATTAATATGTGTTGTACACAAATTTGAGTATTTTGAGTTATAAAATACAAAAGAAAATAAATAACTCTACAATCTAACTCATCCCAAATTTTAAGGGTTGGGTTGAAGATTTTATTTAGGTCATTTGGGGAATTGGATGAAATGACAAGTTCGTGGGGGCTTCTAGATTTTTGGCAAAAAAAAACGTGATTAATAAGTTTTATGGCAAATCACACACATCGCCCATGCTCTCGCATCGCCCATGCTTGATATTTTCAATATACCATATTTAACCTTCATATAGTTCAATATGTAACTCTCCAAATATCCTATGGTTTGATCACCATTTTTACAAATTTGCATTTGATGAGTTTGTTTGGATTGAATTGGTTTAACAATCATTCAATAGTTCTTTTTTATATTTCTTAAAGCCAAATGACCAATATTAAATCACATTTGGAGTTAATCAGATCACACATTAAAAATTTTATTTAATTATTTTTTAATTGTATTATTTAAATCGTCATGTATTTTGTTTAACTTAATCTTTGTCTCTAAAATTGTCTGGCTCATTGGAATTTTGATCATGGGATAAGTATTTTGAAGTGTTATTTTATAAATTAGAACACAGTGTTGGTTGATATTAAATTTTTTGGATGGCAATTCATATGTTCAATTAGACTATTTGGTGGTCTCTCTATTCTTTTAGTTAATTTCTACTTTTATAAACATGGATTGAGTTCAGTGCCAATTTTGTAGTAGTATCTGTTTACTTGACGTTTTTCAATGCGTCAAGTAATCCAGTGTCAAGAATAAGGGAGGTTTACTTAACAATTTTTAAGAGTCAAGTAAAGTCAGTTTACTTGACAGTTTATAAACGTCAAGAATATGTTTATTCTTGACATATTTTGCATGTCAAGCCTTTTTTTTTCTTTCAAATGAAAAATTGTACGATATGATTATATGATTTGATATTATTTTTTACGAAATGATTATGAAAAGGTGTATTGCGAAAGGTTTTCATAAACCCACACTAAGTCTTTTAGACTTACGTTTTAAAAATCTATCCTTTAGGATCAGGCGTTTAAGCCAAGTAGAAAAGAAGGTTGAAGGATTTGCGGTGAGGTGATTCAAAGGCATTTTGGAAATGGTTAAGCATTGGTTATTTGGTGAAAGTATTGTAATAATGTATGAAACACTTGTGATTAATAAAGTATACGTTTTGGCTTGTATTTATTTTGTTTGGTGTTACATTGACCACTGTTGCATTTTGAGTGTTGTTAATAGTTTAAAAGTAGTTGAGAATAAGATTTGCGATAAGAAAATTTTAAGGTTGTAACTAACTCACATTCTATTCCTACTACTTCGGTGTTTTGGTCGCAGTGCGATTTGGGGTGTGACATTTGCAAATGAACCCAAGGTTTTAGATGAAATCAGACACATAACTTAGACAACCCAAAAACCTTTGAAGTTTGGTTTTATCAAGAATTTGATCAGGAAATTTGACGCAAACTCAATTGATCTTTGAATGGGTTTGATTTTTCCTAAGTAGATTTCAAAACCCTAGGAAAACTACCAAACCATTTCTTTTTATAATATCCATAAAAATATTAATATGTTTGAAATGCTTTTCTAAGTTTGGAGAAAAGACTAAAACATCATCAATATAAACAATTGTAAAATCTTGAAAATTATTGAAAATGTCATTTATATCTTTTGAAATTTTGATGGGGCATTCTTTAACCCAAATGACAATACATTCCATTCATATTGTCTGAATGGAGCATTAAAGTAGGTTTATATTTATCTTTTTAAAAAAATTGAATTTGCCAAAATCCAGATTTCATATCAAATTTTGAAAATATTTTTTGCATTTATTATTCTTTTAAGTAAATCTTGTTTATTGGGAATTTGGATATCTAATCCATTCCAAAACTCTGTTTAAAGGTTTTTGATTGATTACTAACCTTGGAACTCCACACTCCTTTTCTATGGCATTATTGACATAGAAGTAGGAGCATGACCATGGACTTTTGGAGGAATAAAGTGTTTTTTATTTTTTCACCATTGATAGGTGCAAGCTTTGGTCGAATTTTCAAATGGACTAAACATGTCTAGTGTAACGCCCTAAAGAAAAGAGAAAATATATATATATATATATATATATATAATAATTTATTCGTTTTTCTTTCTTTTCCCTTTTTCTTTTTTCTTTTCTTTTTTTTTTCTTTCTTTTCCCTTTCTTCTTCTCCCGTACGCAGCCCCCCCCCCACCTTTTTCTTCTTCTTCTTCTTCTTCCGTCCGCCCAGCCCTAGCCGCCGCCGCCAACCACCAAATTTCCCTTCCTCCTTCTTTTCCGTTCACAACCTCACGCCGACCGCCCCTTTCAAACGCGTCCCGAACCGAAGACGCCAGATCCAGCCGCGCGTGCTTCTCTCCACTCTGCAGCCGTCGCTCCTCCGTCCGTCTCCGCCAACCACCTCCGTTCCTCCTCTTTGGCCGCGTCGCTTGGAGCCCAGACGCTCGGTTGCAGAAGACGAGCGCCAGCCGAAACCCAGCCGAGCCCGACATTCAGTTTGCGCCTGTCTCCGTCTGCAACCGCCGTGTTTTGTTCGGTTTCGTTAGCGCCGATCACCACATCAACTCGCCGGCCGTTCGTGAGGCAGCCGCGCATCCCAGCCGCGCTTCACCTTCCAGCCCGCGTGGTTCTCCATTTTTCCAGCCGCGGATTGGAAGCCGACCCATGCCCAAATTGATTTGCACAATGTTGCTTGCCCAAATCTTGTGTGCCGCGGCCACTAAATCGTTGTAAATTTCGTTGGGTAAGGATGAAATTGATGGGTTTAAGAGTCTTAACTGAAATCTTGATTTGTTGATGTTGTTTAATTGGGTGTTTGATTGTT
Source organism: Cucumis hystrix (assembly GCA_025688845.1). NCBI lineage: Eukaryota > Viridiplantae > Streptophyta > Magnoliopsida > Cucurbitales > Cucurbitaceae > Cucumis > Cucumis hystrix. The sequence goes on along the minus strand of CM046886.1, from coordinate 3,951,918 downwards.
TGTTCTCGAAGGCGATATAGGAGATTCGAAAAATTTGGAACTTTGAGTTTTGCCGTAAGCTTCGTTGGAGTCGTCTCTCCACTTCTTGGGTAAGTCGCGGAGTTTACGTATGGGTGAATTGAATGGATGGAGCTATTTAGAAGGATGTTAATTTTATGCTTGATTATGTTCAGGAAATTATTCGTTTGAAATTGCTCGATTGAAGGACTTGCATAAAAGTGAGGTAAGGGACTTTCTACTGGACTCAATAAATATTATTTGGATGTATTGACTGCATAAATCGTACCGCTGTACTGAGTAGGGATGATGTTTATGTTATGTGCTTGGGTGTGGGCTGAAAGTTAATGTATATTGTGCTGACTGAATGAAATTTTATATGAATGTATGGATTGATGTGAACTTGTTGTCTAACGTATGTTGTGATTGCTAGGCTATTTATGTGGCTGACTGATGTAGCGATATGTTTCGACTGTCCTTGGGTGAAATTTGGATAATATAGTTGTTTGAGGTTAAAGGGGGAGCTTGTGAATAAAGAAGTTTGACGGTATTGAGAATGATTTTTAAGATGTTTAGAATGGACTGAGGGGATAAATTATTAGTTTTCCTAGTGGATAGTTACCCTGCGGTGTCCTTCGGGATCATCCCCTTTATGTGCATCCTTCGGGAGCACTAGACTGATATGTGCATCCTTCGGGAGCACTAGACTGATATGTGCATCCTTCGGGAGCACTAGACTGATATGTGCATCCTTCGGGAGCACTAGACTGTGACTGTGCAGGGTACACCATAGGATACTAATAATTTATTTTTCCCCGAACGGGACCCGTACCGGGTCCCTTACTGAGTATATTAATACTCACCCTTTTTATGTTTAACTTTTCAGGCAAAGGTAACACAAGAGGCAGACCGACGAGGGACAAGGACTCGTGAATTTGCCATAGGGGTCTGTCTTTAAAACTGTTTCCGCTGACGGTTTGAAAAATATTCTGATTTAACTAAGTCTACAATAGTTAAATTTTTTGTAAACAGCACATTGTAAATTTTGTATTTTGGAAATAGGGCCCGATTAAATTTTCCTTCGTTTTCTTACGGTTTCAACTGAATATTCTTATGTCTTTTGTCAACAAACGGTTTTGTGTCAAATTGACGACTTAGACGGTCAGTCCGAAAAGTCCGGGTCGTCACATCTAGCATTCAAACCATCCTACTTTTTCCTAGAATATCAAGAACCGTACCCAATATATTGATACAAACATTCTTTTTCAATGTGCATCATATCTAGACAAATGTCTAACATGAAGATCTTTTTCATATGGTAGCTCAAGAAACGAAGACACTATGTTCCAACAACTCCTTGCACTTTCTTTCATATACTGTTTTTTTGTCTTCTTCTTTCCTTTTGGAAATTCAAGGTCTTTTATTCTTGGATATATGGACTCACCAGACAGGTTCTGAAACTGTTTTAAGCAACTTTAACGTCGGTATGGATGGTTGCTTGCTAGAAATCTTCGATGTCCAAGGTATGTCATTTTCTTCTCATATTTTAATCTTATAAAGGACGTATTATCTCCGCAAACTGGACATGACTTATACCATTTCACATTACATCCACTAAGATTTTCATATGCAGAAAAATCAGTTATTGTCCATAACAAAACAACCCTCAAATTGAATAGTTCTTCTTGATTAGCATCATAACATTCAACACCACTTTCCCACAAGAGTTTTAAATCTTCGATTACTGGTGCTAAGTACGTGCCAATACCATTCTCAGGTTGCCTTGGACCCGATATCAACATTGATAACATCATGAACATTCTTTTCAGCACAATCGTGGCCGAAGATTATAAATAACTATCACTACAGGCCAACAACTATATTTAGAACTCATTTCACCATGTGGGTTGATTCCATCAGCTGATAATGCTAAACGAATATTCCTACGTTCAGAACCAAAGTTTGTCCACTTCAAATCTACTAATTTCCAAGCTGGAGAGTCTACAGGATATCGTAGTTTTTCTTATCAATCGATACTTTTTCAAATCACTTGACGATCTTCAATTAATGATTCATCATAACTGAAAAAGTAATTGCAATACCTTCGAAAACTTCTTTGACAAATACTGCTTTTCGAATTAAGCAACAACAATAGTTATAGATCTTCTGATCTTATTGGTTAAAAGATATCTATTAAGATTCCTAATAAATAGGTCAATCTTTTATCTTTTAAAATAAATAATAATTTATCCAATAAACTCCCTAATAAATAGATCAATCTTCAAAATCTTTTATCTTTATAAAAAAAAAACCATCGATCACCAAATATTAAAAAGAATTCTTATTTAATTCTTTTTGACAAAAATACAAACACAAATAACAATCATTAGGGCATGCATGAATCTTTTCATAATTCATTCCTAGATCTTTGATTTAGAATTCATACTATTTTCTAATAAAGATTTCTAATAAATCTCGTTTACGGCAAAAGAGTCTAATATGACCTCTTCTTCCACAATAATGACAAATCTAGATCTTTGATTTAGAATTCATACGATTTTCAACTACCTCAACTAAATTTTCTTCTAAACTTTTCTTGGCTTTTGTGCTGGAGTTTAGCAGTTTTATAGATTTAGACAATTGTTCATGCTCAGTTTGTACCGCTTTCAGTTTCAGTTTTAAAGAGGATATCACAGTCAATAATTGTTGATTTTCATCCATCAACTCCTGTATTCTCTCCTTCTGAGCAGCACGAGCTGAAAAGTCTTCCTTCCACTGATGTTGCAATTGATCATAAGAAAGGATATTCTCTTTATGTGAACTCAAGTTTTGAACACACAATATAGAATAATCTCTTTATAGGATACTGACAAAAGCTTTCGTATATTCTCCTTCTTCATCATTCTCATCAGACTTTTCATCAGATAAGGTAGTGTCAAAACTCTTCTTTTGTCTCCTCAGATAAGTCGGACACTTAGCCTGATAATGGCCATACCCTTCACATTCTCTACACTTAAAAGATTTGTTTAATTTGACGGCAGATTTAACAGTATCCTTCTGATAAGCATAATTTGTGCCATCTAATACTGGAGGACGAGTCGTTGATCCACCTTCCCTGATCGACGCCATTGAAGACTTAATGAACTAGCGCCAACCTGCTCTAATACCAATTGAAAAATAGGTGAGATGATAAATATTATCCTCCAGCTATGACTAACGTGTTTAACTGCAGAAATAGCTCACGAACAAACGTAACAAAACAAACAAATAACGCATAAGACTTTAATAACCCAGTTCGGCAAATACGGCCTACATCTGGAGAGCTTCTTTGCGCAAAAAAGAAATATTATTGAGATTCAAAAGTTTGTAACTTAACCCTAAAGCTACATTAACAAGTTATCACCATAACTTCAAAGATATACTCAGACTCCCCAGGACGGTAAACGTGAATCTCCTCGAAGACGAATTCAGGCTCCCCCTAAATTTATTGACCGCAGTACAATTATCTCAGCTTTCATTCATATTTCTTATCAATCGATACTCTGTCAAATCACTTGACGATCTTCAATCAACAATCTGTCATAACTCAGAAGGTAACTGCAATACCTTTGTAGACTTCTTCGATAAATACTGCTTTTCAAATTAAGGTCCCATGTCGTAAAAACCAACCTGGCAAGCAACAACAATATATATAGATCTTCCTCATCTTATCGGTTAAAACATATCTACTAAGATTTCTAATAAATAGGTCAATTTTTTATCTTTTAAAATAAATAATAATTTATCCAACAAACTCCTTAATAAATAGATCAATCTTCAAAATCTTTTATCTTCGTAAAAACCACTGATCACCAAATATTAAAAAGAATTCTTATTTAATTCTTTTTGACAAAAATACAAACACAAATAACAATCATTAGGGCATGCATGAATCTTTTCATAATTCATTCCTAGTGCACCTGAAGTTTTCTTCACTTCATACATCGAAGTTGGGATCTCATTGGTAGTAGGCAAAATTTCCTTTAAAGCTTTCAGTGATTCTGAAAAGCTAATATCACTCCACCCATATCTAACTTTTAAATTATGCAACTTGACTAATGTAGACAACTTGGTGAATTTTTTCATCCTTCATATATAATGGTTTTTCAACATCATTAAGCAATTTCTAAAATCCATTTGGATCTTTTGAATATTCCTCATGAGCAACTTCAATCATTTCATTTATACTTCCAACATCATTCTCTTCATACATATGGGTGTCAAACTTATAAGATTTCTAAAGAACAATAACTAAACTTTCAGTAGACTAAAGCAGTTCACATAACATTAGAACATAAATTTCAAAAAAAAAAAAAAAAAAAAAAAAAAAAAAAAAAAAAAAAAAAAAAAACAAATATACCACTACTATGAGTACCCATGTAGCTTCTACAGGATTTTTTTACCAAGAAATTGAGAGAAAGCATCCTTGTAAATTGCAACTATGTATTCATTTATTGATAAAATCAAATCAATTTGAATCAGACGAAATAGAAGAAAATAACTTGAATCAGAAAATCAACCATACCCTCAGTGGTGGCCTATGCGTGAATGTCTGAGGTGGTGCCTGTGCGTAAAGCGTCTACCATTTGCGTGAAGCGTCTAGAAGCGTCTGCGTGAAGCATGAAGCATCTGTCTGTTATCGTCTTCTTGAAACGTCTGGAAGCGTGAAGATCGGGTGGTCGCTTTTCATGATGGGAGAAAATCGAGGATAAGTTACTTATAGTCATCAAGTGGTGGCGTTTTGTGCGTCAGGGGTGCCTGTGCTTGAGACGACGGTTGTCCTCAGCCGTGCATAGTGCCTGTGGAGGAAATCAAAGGCTGTCGTCTGGAATCGCTGAAGTTCCAGTGGTGGCGTTTTGTGATGGGAAAAATCGCGGAAGAATAATAGGACAAATTGGGGGGAAAGTTAGGGTTTTTGATGAAATTGGAGAAAAAAATAAAATTTGGGAAAATCAAAAGAGGGAAAAGTTTTTTTATATAGAAAATGACGATAGTATATATTAGTTGACGTTTAAAAAATGTCGAGTAATTAAAATTAATATTGACACTTTTAATCTATCAAGTATTTAAAAAAATAAAAAAATTATGTCTTTTCCACTCTTTGTTATTTTTTATGTTTTTTATATACTTGACAGTTTTTATTAGAACGGTTAAGTATTTCAAAACTACAAACGTCAAGTATTGTCAGTTTTATAGTAGTGTCTTCTGCGTTATTTGTTTTTTATATTTCTTTAACTATTCTCTCAGTTAACTACTTTTGATATAGTTGGAAGATATTATTTGATCATCTCACTTATTTTTCACACTTTCTACTTGTTTGTACCCATACCACACGAATGAATGAGACTTTATTGAGAGGTTCACTCAAAGTTATATAGTTGGAGCTTGTTGAATATAAATTTGATTTTGGGTTAACAATGTTTGAGCTTAGCCCAAATAAAAGTTATTTCTAGAAATTTTTAATTATTAGAAATCAATTGTAGGAGATATGTAGAGAAAATTGAAAAAATATAGGAGAAAGGATGATAACCTAAATCTTATAAATAAGAGGTATGTATAAGAAAAAAAAAATAGAAGTGTAATAACACATCAATTCTCTCTTCCAAATTTCATGAGCTTCCAAGATTCCTTTCCAACTCTCAAGCTTCCTTTCCAACACAGCTTTGATCTGACTTCCAAGGAGATTGCAGTATTATCGGTTGGTACTTAATTGTTTGGTTATTTTTTTCTTCAATTCTTTAGTGGATAATCTTGTTTTACGTATCTGTTAATTATGATCTAACCACTTAGAATCTTCTTGGTTCTTTCTTATTCTTTCTTATTCTTTAGTCTGATCGCGGCCAAGACCGTTCTGTTAAAAGATATGATTGAGCAAACGGTGGTGGTTCTGTTCTGCTGCCATGTGTTGCTCTTTGCCGGCATGTCTTTTACCCAGGTTGCTGCCGCCGGCCACTGGAAACTTCTGCAGGGAACCATCGGCATTTCAGCCATGCACATGCAGCTCCTCCACAATGATCGTGTCGTCATGTTCGACGGCACCGGCTTTGGCCCATCCAACTTGTCGTTCCCCACGGCACGATGCGCAAGATCCTACAATGGACGTCGTATCAGCTTCGACTGTACTGCCCATTCCGTCGAGTACGACGTAGCCACCAACACATTCCGACCACTCGCCGTTCAGACAGATATGTGGTGCTCGTCTGGTGGAGCCATGCGCGACGGCACTCTGGTTCAAACCGGCGGTTTCCAGGCCGGAGACCGAACCGTCAGGATCTTTAAACCTTGCCCAACATGTGATTGGGAAGAAATTCCGATGGGGTTACTCACCCGTCGGTGGTATGCCACCAACCACATTCTCCCCGACGGCAGCCAGATCATCATCGGCGGCCGGAAACGCTTTAGCTATGAATTCTTTCCTAAACCTGCAGCCTTTAATTGGCCTTTGGCGAAGACCAATTCTGTTCCTGAGGCATATAGATTGCCGTTCTTGATACAAACCAACGATGGCCATGCCGAAAACAATTTGTACCCATTTGTGTTTCTTCATATCGATGGAAGCTTGTTCATCTTCGCGAATAATCGAGCGATCTTATTCGACTACACCAAGAACAAGATTGTCAAAACCTTTCCGGAAATTCCCGGCGGCGATCCGAGGAATTACCCAAGTACTGGATCAGCGGTGATTCTTCCATTGAATTTGCAGGCGAAATTACTTGAAGTCGAGGTAATGGTGTGCGGGGGAGCTCCAAAAGGAGCCAGTGTAAAAGCCCGCAATGGAGTTTTCGTTGAAGCATTGAACACATGCGCAAGAATCAAAATTACAAGTCCAAATCCCAAGTGGGTCCTTGAGATTATGCCACTTTCTCGAGTTATGGGCGACATGTTGTTACTTCCAAACGGCAACGTTTTGCTGATCAACGGCGGGTCGTTCGGTACTGCTGGCTGGGAACTTGCCCGGAATCCGGTGCTCAATCCTGTTCTTTACCTACCCAATAACCCACCCGGTTCAAGATTCGAAGTGAATGACCCGAGTACTACCCCTCGTATGTATCATTCGACTGCGATCTTACTTCGTGACGGCCGCATTCTTGTCGGCGGGAGCAACCCACAACCGGGTTACAATTTCTCAGGCGTTCTGTTTCCGACGGAACTTAGCTTAGAAGCATTTCATCCTCCATATCTTGACCCTCAATTCGCAGCCTTGCGTCCCACAATAATAGAACCCAGATCCCATGTCATGGTTTTTCATGGACAGAGATTGAAAGTGGAGTTTACGGTGATCGACGAATTGGATTCGACGAAAGTCTCGGTCACCATGTTGGCTCCGCCGTTCAATACCCATTCATTTTCGATGAACCAAAGACTGTTGGTGCTCGGCCGCGGCAATGTGACGACGACCATATGGCCGGAACTGATGTATGAAGTTGAAGTTAATGTTCCTGTTTCTAGTAATATTGCACCGTCGGGGTTCTATATATTATTTGTTGTTCATCAATGCGTTCCAAGTGAAGGAATTTGGGTCCAAATACTGTGATAATTGACGTTCTTGTTTCATTTTTTTAATACATATATTTTGATTCTTGAAGTTGAGTTTGATCATTGAACGGACTTGTGAGCTTCTGCAATTCAATCAAATTCTTTTAGAAATGTGTTTATGCATGAAATCGTAATAACAAAACCAAAACTTTTCTGCCCTTAGTTCTGTTTTCGAAAAATATATAAATTTCATATGACAGTTAATGCTTCCAAATACAAAATTTATCCACAAGTTATTTAGATAATTATTTTATTCTTTACAAAAGCACTATAATGAATTGTTCAAGATATAATATATAAATATGTATGCCCCATTCATATCTAAAAAATATAGCGTATAATTTTTATGATGATGACTTACAAATAAATTATCACGAGCAATAGGTGAAATAATGGGATATATAGTTGTTGTATTAAGTATATATATAGACAAGAATTACAAAGAGTGTATCTAAAAATATATTAAAGGATGAGAACATCTTTTTCCAACTGATAGGCACCGTACCTTAATTTTCATCAACAACATGCTCATGAGCTCATCAATATCTGCACTTCTTTGAGTTTACTCATCCTCAAAGTGGAATTTGGGTAGAAAATAACAAAAACATCATTGGTTGGGGTTAGTGCACTAATAGATAGCAAAATAATTCTGGAACAAATAATACTCTTCTTAGCTTCTGATGTTGAGAGTAATGAGAGAAATGTGATATTTGTTGTATTATATATATTAACTTATATATATATATATATATATAGACACAAGAGTTACAGTAGTGTACCAAATCTCCAATATATAGATTAAAAAAAAGGGAATAGACCGACAACCTCCTAACCAAAAAATTAATAATTATTAAAGTAAATTTAACTCAATATTGATGATTACCAACACTTTTCTACCCTTAGTTCCATTCTAAAAAAATATATAAATGTCATATATTAGTTAAGACTTCAAATACAAATTTTATCTAAGACTTCGATAATTTATTTTTAAAAATTTATTTTAAGTCTCATTTAATAATTATTCAGGGTTTTTTTTTTAAATATAACAAATTGGCAAAATATTTACAACGTATAGAACAATTTTGAAAACGGAAAAAGCCCACATAGCCCACGATGTAAAATACTAAAATTATCCCAGTCAACTCGCGATAAATCGCCCATATGCGTGCAATAAACAATCGTCTAGAACGATCGTGTATATTTTGCACTACAACAAAAAAGATCTACGACGACAGTTATTTTCTGTCGCGAATAAAATCTGTGACAGTTATTTACAGTAATAGTATCGGGTGTCATGGAAAGTCCTTCCTTCCATGACAGTTTTCGAAAACTGTCGCAATAAGTTTTTTCATAACAAAAAATAAATGTCATTAATTACTATTTTATGACAACAAATAACTGTCATATTTTATATTATGACAACAAATAACTGTCATCATTTGCGTATTAACGATAGTTAAAAAAATGTCACAAATTCATTTATTATGACATTTTTTATATGTCAAGGATATGTCGATTGTGACAGATTTTTAGAAAATTAAATGTCATTGTTTCGCTATTGACGACATTTTTTTCTTGTCAAATATAGGGCAATCGTGATAGTTTTTTTTATAACAAAAATGTCATTGTTTTAATATTGACGACAATTATGGAGTCTAACGAATTCATATATTATGACATTTATTTCCTGTTGCAACTTCCTCAATTACTACCGTTTTTTCCTGTTCTCCTTGTCGCTCCGTCATTACACGAACCATTTGAATGACAATAATGTTTAATACATAACACCCATATAGAAAGAAATGGTCTACACTTTAATATATATACGCTTAATACACTTTGTAATATTCGTACATTTTCAATCAAGTTTAAACAATTTACAAGTATGGAATTACAGCTCTGAATCAAAACTAGTGTAAATACCATCATAATACATATAACATGATTTTCTGTACAAGCATAAACAACCAACTGGTAATCCTTCACCTCTGGTTGATTGAACCATGGTCAAATCCTTCATTTCTAAAAACAGCCAGTATATTTTGATGACCCTGATTAGCTTCTTTGAAGAAAATTTTATGAATTTTGTCGGCTCCATTAGAACCTAGAAAGACAACATGAATATAAGCATACATCACAGTACAAGAGAGTACAACATGAATATAGCAAACAGTTACAGAAAAATTAAGAAAGAAGCTAAAAGGATAGTGTCAAATGGTTGGTGGATATAATGGAAAGAAGTAAAAGAACTGAAATACGAATTCGTTATGGATTAGCTATAAAGTATAATATGGACAAACCAGGTTCCATATTAGATCCTCCATGCTTTAGAAAGCTAGGTTCCCCCAATACATCTGTTTGCATCACTCTACATTCTTAATAAACTAGGAAGAACTACCAAAATCAAGCTGAAACACTTCATCTGAATTGTGTCATCCATTTTATAAGGTTATTAATTTCTAGTGTTACAGTTGTTTCGTACACCTAGTGTTAATGTGTTACAGTACTTATTATCATGATTGGATTGAAAAACAAATATCAACTAAAAGATACATTTAGTGAGATTGAATTGTGAATTAACCATACTAGGTCGGCTAACTGAAGGTAACTTAGAACCAAATCAAAAAACCCATAACACTCAATGCAAATGTTAAATTTAAAACTGTACGGCAAAAGCAAAGAAAATTAGAGATATGTCGAAATATCTTAACTGATAAACAAAGTTTTCAATTATGCACTTACATATACCTCTAATTAGTGACAAAGTGACAACAGTTGTTTCAAGAAATGTATAAAACTGCATAAAAATAAACAGAATGATATGGTTAGTGAAACTTCCATATACCTCTAATTAGTTGTGCACTTCCTATTAAGCGATGAAACAAAATTATCAAATCTCATAAAAAAAACTCAAGAATTTCTCAAAACATTATCAAACACCCTCCAACAGAATCAATCCTCTACCAACAAAACCATCTCCAAAACATTATCTAGATCTCAAAAATAGCAAAAAAATAATATACAACAACAGAATCAATCCATACAAAGTTTTATACAAATACAAATTATATACATACAAAGTTTTATATCAAACATGAACTTACAGATTTTTAAAAATGAAAAATAAAATTACAAGTAAAGTATCAAGGTAGAATCCCAAACAATTATGTATTGGAGATCGACAAGCTTGTGGGTCGAATTGCAGCAATTCCTATAAGTTGTAGGCCCCCAAACAAAAGGTTTCCATGAACATGAACTTTTACTTCAAAAATATCAGAATCTTCCTAAGAAAAAAAAAATAAATGCATACACATTCATATCCGTTTAATTATAAGCTAGACACATATATATAAATGTGATACAAGAACCATGAACTTACCTCTGTGTTGCTTTAGTTTGTTAAAAACTATGGTCTTAAACATTTACTTATGTGTCGTTCGTGTTCAACAAAATTATATCAACAAAAAAAGATCCACAAAATACATAAAAAAAAATTAAAAAGAATTTGACGCTAAGCACTATGTACGTGCTTAGAAAGGAACTCCGCCCATTCCGATCTAACTTCATCGATGTCATCTTCCCCTAGAACATTTACATTTGACCATTATGTTCACATCTTCAGCTATTTCCATCGATAACACTACATGCATGACAAGGTTACAAAATCGGAAAGCATTACCTATCAATCCTGTTACTACAAACATTTCTCCTCAATCACCAATTAGAACTTATATCAAAACCTACAAAAGAAAATGAGAACATCCAGAGAATAAGAATATACCAGGAATTGTTCATTCCATGTAAGCTTTCGACACTTCTTTATATGTGAATTTTTTACGCTTCTTTATATGTGGATGATCTGACAAAGACGAGGGAAATGCAATTTCCCTCAAATCATACTGAACGTAGTCATAAATCTTCCTCAACAATGTCATAACATGATTTCTAACATGAATTAAATCATGTTCTATGTATTCTGCCCTTAATTCCATGATTTCTAACATGAAATTAAATCATGTTATCGGTATTCTGCCTCCCAAATTCTCCATTAACAATTCTTATCAGAATTCTTGCGTTACCATCACACATTTACATGTCATCCAACCACAAGCACACCTACACTTTTCATTCATTTGCCTACCTCATATGCTTTGTTTATATATATAAACTAATAAAAATTACTACAACTAATAATGCCATGATTTTTGATGCAAATCAATTTGAAAAACTAGATGAGAGATCAAGTGAGGTATGCGGTTCTACTTAAAGCTATTTAAAGGTAATTAAGGAACATTACCATTGATATAAGATTGAAAAAAAAAACAATAGTGAAATTATAGAAGAATAACTAGAGTGTCCAATTTTATTTTTTTTTTAGTTTTTTCTTCCGCTTTTCCTTTCCTGCCTTCCTCGACCTCACATTATTAACAGCACCTATGTTATAAAAGAACCTATCTTTTTTTTATCTAAAATCTGAATAAGATTAGGATACTAAACCGACTAAGATGTGTATATCTTACATAGATTTAATGTATATTCTGTGATATATAAGTTTAGGCACTCGCAATCACAACTGACCAGAAAATACATATAACCTCTGTGCATCTGTTTTAATATTAAGAATGACAAACATATAAGTAGCATAAATTTACCAAAAAGAGAAGGAAAGATAAAGGCTCCCACTTCTAAGCTAAAAGGGATTAGCAAATAGTTACCTACTTGACCAATTGACCTAAGCTAAGGAGAGTAATTAAAGATATTCATATAGAACCATGGATGAAAATCAAATCTTTTATCTATGCTTCATATATAAGAGTATCATAGAGGACATCTATGATTCCTTTCAAATGAAATTGATGCACAAAATTAATTCTCGAAATGAGAAAGAAATTTATATTCATAATTCCACAACATAAATACAGTAGGATAATAAGAACTACATACTTGTGAGAAGAGAGAATCTAAGATTCTTTTTTAGCAATGGAAAATATATGCATTATAATTTTACATTAAACAAACAACTGCATTAGATATTTAAACATAGATGAGGAACTAAAGAAATTTATATGACCATATCTATCCACTTATAAACCCATATTCTTTTTACTTTCAATCTCCTTTGGCAAAAACTATTTTAGATCTTTTTTTCATCCTACTGGAACTAAAATTAACTACCATGATTAGCAAGCATTCAGCCTGCACGTGAACTCATGAAAAAGTATGGAGATAACCGAACTGTAAATATGCATTCGATAAAAAAAATGCAAGCGTACAAATTGAAAGTTCAATTACATACATTTGGTTTGGTGTCCAAATTTAAAAGGAAAGTTTCACTTGGAATTAGCCATCCCCATGACCAAGCAAAGAAAGACACAGATGTGCAAACCATTACTACCACCACTATGGCTAGTGCGTTGTGGAGATTGTTTGTATCATCTTTCACTTTGATTCCCAAGATTACTGTGATCACCACATGCTTCATGATTCATCGCACATTTTAGATTTAATTACAAAGATAATACAAGGCCTATATTTGAACTAAAAGGCTTCTAGTGTGTAAAAAAATGTCAAATAAATTCCTAAACTTTTAAATTAAATACAAAATAGATCTCTTAACTGGAAGACTTGGAGTGCAAAGGCAATGATGAGTTGCGGTTGATTCCGGCGCTTGAGCAAGTTTCTAAATGGGTGTTTCACTTCTTTTTCAATCCGGCTCGCCTCGACCAGCTCTAGAAACTCCAATTCGACGTTCTCAGTTCCTCTGATCCTTCTTAGAGTGGATTTTCCTTCTTCAAGACGACCTCGTTCGATCAAACTGGAAAAAAAATGGGCGAAAGAGAAAAAGAAAGATAGTGAAATGAAGAAAGAACTAATTGGAAAGTAACTTGAACTGATAGAAGCTGAAATTTGAAAAGGACAGAGAAAGAGGATGAGAAGAAAGTGGAGATGGGTTTGCTTGATGAAGATTCTACTTCATCAACCAACTTAGAGAAAAAAGCATCAGTCGAAGAGGAAAGGGAAGAAGAAGACGACGACGATGAGGACGTTGATGATGCTCCACCGTCCAGTTTTGGTTCTATTGCAATCGATCAAGACCCATCAAAGGACCAAAAGCCAAACAAGCCAAGAGATTCACCATTTAAAAACGGTCCCAAGCCTGTGTTTAAATAGATTGAACAGGTTGCGATAGAGGAAGTTTCGTCCGGTAGATGAGGTTGCAGCAGTGCTGGAGTGAAGAGACCGGCACGAGGAGCGGTGGCAGTGACGGGATCGGGCGTCGTCCGAAGATGGCCTTCTTCGCGTTTGAAGATGGCTTCTTGGCGTGAGTGAGGGTTTTTTATTTGGGGTAAAATTTTGATTTGGGGAAAAATGTTCATTTGGGGAAAAACCTTAATTAACCTTAATTTTCATTTAAATTTTATTTTAATTTATTAAAATTAAAAAAATTATTTTATGTATCTTCTATGACATCAAATAAGTGTCGCGAAAAGTGTAGTCTGAAAATTTCTGTCTTTTCCTGCCAAAAACGCGTATTTTCAACTTTTGTGATAGTTTTTTTTCCTCACTTCCATTTTCTGATGTAAAGAACTGTCATAGTAAATAGTTTTTGTTATAGTGTTGATACACGATCTGGGAGATACAATACCCCGGGATGAAAGAATTGTACCTTTAATTCATTCAATATCAGGCATACAATGTACCGAGATAAAAGACAGAAGTGTAGATCAACACAATCATATCTACCATCAAGTCATGTTGTCTACCATCAATTATCCTTTTCATCAAAATAGTCCACAAAATCATCTAGTTGATTTGTTCCCTAATCTTATCTTGTCTACCTTCAGTCATATTGTCTCTACTATTTTGCATTCTAATTTGGCTACTATTCAGTGTGATGGGACATGGTTTCCGAATAGGATTGAGCATATATAATTGAGTATTTATCTTAGGATGTGAATGTTTCTTTACATAATGTTGTTGGAAGTAATTCTTCTTATTCCCGTCTAACAGCTAAAATTGCTAACAATGTCAACAAACATAGATCTTGTATCGTATGTTAAGAATATTGATAACAAAGTTGTTTTGTTTCTGTCACAAATTTTGTTGAAGTTGAGGCTCTTCGCAATTTACTCGATCTTCCAAGCCTCCTTCATACTTGAAATATTTCTATTGCAGTTTCCTCCAATATCTAAGTGTCCTTTGTAAAGATATTTGGATTATAACAAACTTTCTCCTTCATAGAAATCTTGTCTTGACAATTTCGTCAACTTTTTTAACCTACTTTTTATCCATATGAGCACTGGGGTATTCCCATGAAAGATGAGTTGAAAGTTACGGAAACTAATGACACTTGATCTATCGTATCCTTACCTTATGGCAAAGACTCCAATGATTTTGTAAATGGGTTTGTAAAGTGAAGTTCAAGGTTGAGATACAATTAAGAAATAAAAGCTCGTTTAGTTGCCAAGGTTTGTACTCCAACGATCAAACTTTTTTTTCATGTTGCGAAGCTTGTGACTGTTAAAAGACTAAAATGTGACTTAATCAATCTGATTACTTCTTTGAATTGAACTTTAGTTCAGGATGTAGATAATAGTTTTTTGCATGATGATTTAAGCTTGTTGAAGAAGTGTATATGAATCTACCTAGAGGTTATAATTAACAAAATTGTGTTGTGCCTGGGGGAGAAATTAGTGTGTAAACTTCACAAATATTTGTGCCTAAGAGGGAGAGTAGTGTATATATATGGATTTGAACAAACAACTAGGCAATGGTTTGATAAGTTTCCTCATGGCCTTTATTCATAGGTTTCAAACAGTCTAGGAGTGATTACTCATTATTTGTTTGTGGTTCTGGTGCACCTTTCCATGCTTTGATTGTTTACATCGATGATATATAATAGTATCATAGGTGTGCTTCTCTAGCTGAATTTACTCGTTTAACTAATCATATTAATTAATGATGTTTAGTTTCTCAAAGACTTAGGATTTATTGATGTACGTACTTTCTAGGGTTAGAGATTGCTCAATCTACAAACCCTAAATTATACAGTGCACTAACTTGAAAATACAATGTTCTTACCCTCAAAGCATTCTTTTCTTAATTATTGCTATGGATCCTCATGTGAAATTATACATACCGATGAAAGTTCTCTTTTCGATGATCCTACTTTTCATTGAAGATTAATTGGAAGGCTCTTGTACTTAACCATGTATCGTCTAGATGTAACTTTTATTATTATCCATAAACTCAATATATTTTTTCCTAAGCCAACTACAACCACATTTGCAAATTGTTCATACGATGTTAAGGTCTTGGAAGTCTTCTACGAGCCAAGGCATGTATTTTTCTAACTACTACATCTAGTTTAAGCTCAAAGCCTTTTATGATGTCCAATCTTGGAAGTCTTCTAAGTGCCAAGGCATGTATTTTTCTAACTACTACATCTCGTTTAAGCTCAAAGCCTTTTATGATGCTGATTGGACATCTTATCTGGACTGATCGATCACACAAGTCAACTATTGGATTTTATGTGTTCTTTGAGAGAGTCCTTCATAATTTCTGGAAAATCTAGGTAGAAGAGCATCATGTCTCTTTCATTTGTCGAGGTAGAATATAAGACCTTGGTTTATATAACTAGTGAGTTTGTGTGGTTGACTTGATTGCTTACTAGTTTTTCAGGTCGTCCCTTTGTGTAGTCATCTCTTATATGTTTGTTTTTTTTGTTGTTTTTTTTTTTTTTTTTTTGTAACAATGATGTTGCAAAACATATTACTTCTAATCGTAAGAGCAGGAAGCACATCAAGTTAGATTCATTTAATTCGAGACCATGGTTGTTAAATGTGTTATTGTCAAATTTATATGCCTATTCAATCTCATTCTCAGCTTATGAATGTATGCACTAAAGTTCTTCCTCCTTCTCATTCTATATTGTCCAAAGATCACTTCTTTATAAACTTGTTGAGAATGATTATGATCTAGTTCATGCCTTATTAGAAGTAGAATGCGTTTCTATTGGGATATCTCTCATAGACAGAAAAAGATTGCAATCGATTTGCGAATGATCGAGTGTCTTTGCTTCTTCGGCTTGAACCGATGAATCCCTTAGATATGATACAAAGTGGATCTTTTTCTATTGTTGATCAGAGATTTTTCTATGAAAATGGAAAGGAGAATGAGTCATCGACCTACAATAGATAGAGTAGGATTTATTCAATTACATAGTTTGGGTCTTAGAATATGACACCCTTTTTCTAAGTTAATGAATGTTAGAATTAGCTATTTTAACTCTCGTTAGTTATATCTAGTTACTCTCTAACTCTCTTGTACTTACCATGACTATCTATAGCACATTTCTATTTTCTGAGCATAAAAACTACCCGCAAGTATTTTATTATCTCAAGTCTAATAAATTAAACATGGTAAGCTTTTATTTTCTTTGGTTTATAAAATTTGTGCATTAATTAAGAGTTAGCAAACAACGATTGAAAAAATAATAGAACCACCTGTGATTAAGATAGAAATAAATATAGATATCCAATATGAACATTTGTTTGGTTGGCGTAAGGTCACCATAGTTAAAAATAAAATTTGAATTTATATGTTCTAATTGGTAATTTAAGACCGATAATATGTTAATTGCAGCGGCCATTTTCCCAAAAATAAAAATAGCAATCTTATAAAAGAGAAAACAACAATAATAATTACTATTACATTATGTCCACGAGTGTCTCAGATCGTAACACCCCACCAACCAAAGCTTACTAATTAATCATTTTTCTTTTATCTATTCTTGTTATAAAGTTATGTTCGTTTTCATTGCATTTGGACCCATTGGGACTAGTTTAATTTTAATGCTCAAACTTTCATATAATTTTATATTTGTTATTAAAACTATACTTCTAAGATAAGAAAAAAAAACGTGAGTTCTTCTCATTTCCAAATGTTGGAAATTTTTTACTCCAAAAAATCTAGAGAGAATTCTCTTAAAAGCTAAAAGATTCTCGAACTCCTGAAATCGATCGTCCTCGAAGATTGAAACTCCTTTGAAGATACAAGCTTTCTCCCAATACTTCAACTTCAAGAACATCACGTGCTTCGTTTCCTCCAAATCAAGCGTAAGCATTCAATCAAGAGAGAATCAGAAGACCAAATTCTAGAGATTGAACCACATCGCATCAAATCAATGCAAGCACAACATCAACACAAGTTCAACTCCACGAATCAAATTTCTCCAAAAATTTCATGTAACAACGATCTTTCGCTTAGATGTCGAATTTCGGTCCTTGTGTTTATAGTTGTTTTACTAAAAAAAATAATAACTAAATCTCAATATTGATTTGGTTTCGTAGGGTTCCAAGAAAAAATCCATTATATCTAGATCTAGCACTTAAGCAAAGTATATATGTAGTCTTGCTTTTCTTCTCATAGATAATGATATTGATTCTCCCTCTTATTTGATTTGTGTATAGAATTATTGAAGGGATAAAAGCCCTGGCAACGGAAGAGTTTACAGAACCATTTCTCAATTTAATTTGGGAATATCAAAATACCTATACATTGGCAAAAATAATTAAGAAACTAGTTTTCTTATTACTACTTAAGGGCTAAACATGTTTTCTAATTATAGATTAGAAAAAAAAAAAAACTTACTTGTTTATGTCTCTGAATCTACAAAGTAAATCTCCAAATTAGAACACCATTCGCCGGAGACCTTTCTATCCTTATGATTCATGATGCAGCGCCTCTTCAACTTGATGAATGATTTTTTTGTGTAAATTCTCCCTTTGGAGGCCTTTTCGTGGTCCGTTTTGGACGAATTTGGTACCGTTTTTCTCAGAAAAATACCACAAATCCAAAATTGGACTCGAATTTACAAGATTTACAATTAAAATTGTCCACAAACGCATGGGCCTTTACATGACCATATAAAAAAAAACTATAAATCCTATGACCAAATTTTACAGAAAACATTCAATTGCAAACCACATTCATAATGCAAAAAATCTCACCTAACCACTACAAATTTTAAAATTTTCAATTAAAATTTGAGATGGCTCTGATACCAATTGAAGGGATAAAAGCCCTATGGCAGCCAAAGATTTTAGGGAACCATTCCTCAAATTAATTTGGGAATCCCAAAATATGAGTACATTGGCAAAATTTAGTATTAAAATTCTAACTAAAAACTAAGCATTATTTTAATTTAAAAGATATAGAGAACTTATTTTTGTTGGATCTCTGAATCTACAAACCACGGAATTAGGGACACCACCCCTTAGAGACCTTCCTAACCTCTTGGATGAGATTGGTTTGTGAGAACCAATTGGGATAGAAAAATAATAGAGATATTTGAGAGAAACTCTATAATTTTCTTGATTAATTCATTAAAGAAAAACTGTTTTCTTCATATTTATAACTCTGTTTCCTTCTTGGAATATGAAAGGAAGTATAAGAGAATTATGAGATTCTATTAATTTAAAAAACATTAAATTAATAGAAATTTCAAATCTACTAATTAATTAAACATTAATCAATTAGTTAATAATTAATTAAATCATATTTAATTAATATTTCATTTAAATCTTATTTAATAAATATCTCTCCAATTTATTATAGTTTTATATTGGTTTAATTGAATCAAATTTAATTAAATAAAATAAAACTAAATTATTAATTAATTCTCCAATTAATTAATAACTAAATTAAATATTTTATATTTAACTTAAATTAAATTTGAGTCATATTCAAATATAAGTTTGTCTCATAACCAATAATGTTAATATGAATCAAATTCATATTAAATTAATATCCAAAATTAAATTTATATAATAAAATTTGATAAACATTATATTATAATGTATCACTATACATTATACTAATTCCCAAAGTAAATTTGAACATTTCAAATTACAATCAATATAAATAAATCTCATTACCCTTTACAAGCTAGGAAAGGGACCTAATGGATCTACAGATCAGAAGGTACAACAATCTAAGATTAATTGGCTAAACTCATTAACCACATTAATAAATATTCGTTAGCTGTGTGTACACAAGAGTCACAACTGAACTCTTCTCACTGTAGATATATTTCTGTGTCCACGGATATAGACCAATAACAGTAAGTTAGTCCTTCATGAGTGTTCGTAACACCAGTTGGGTCCATTTACCGTCTTATCTATAGGTTACCTCTAATCCTTAAATACTAGTGCTCCTCTAATGAACAATCTGTTTATGGTCCTACAAATAAATAGAAACTCATCTCGTGCCATAAAGAGACACCATTTAAGGAAACACTTGTCTACTTATCCTAAAGTAGGGAAGGAGTAAATTCCATCTTGTGTAATTATGTTCCCAGCTCCCCACTTGGTTTTGTCTTCAAAATGATAAGCTTTGAGTTGACGATATGACCACTCTCACCCCGTACAAATCAAAGAACAAACCCTCGCAAACAGGAGTTCATAATATACTCAAGATTAAGACTAAATTACCTAGGTCATCCTAATGAAATAGAAACCTAACTAGTTAACGGAGTTACATCTAATGGTTACTATTTCATGATCCGGTCTTATACAAACTTATTGCATGGGATACCCTCACTTGCATGTTTTATCCCTATACTATAGACCCTTTAAGCTGATCTCGATTATTGATTCATGTGTGTCTCTACATACTGTTCAAGACTCATTAAACAGTTTAGAATGTTAGTTTATTGGATTTAGGTTATTAAGACAAAACTAATAATATAATCAATAACAATTATTACAATAATAACACTTTATTAACAACGGTCAATAGATTATGTTTACAATCTACGAGTTGTAGGACATAAATCCCAACAATTATATCACATTCCTATTTTGTGGTGTGATCATCTTAGTGTTGTTCATTTAAGTGAAAATCTTATTTTACATTCCAAGACCAAGCATGTTGAGCTAGATATTTACTTTGTTCAGGATCTTGTCCAAAAATAAAAGATCACAGTTTGTCACCTACCTGTCTCATTAACAAATAGTTGATGTTCTAACCAAATCATTTGTTAGAGATGTTAAGAGTCTCACATTGAAAAAATCAAGGAGACTCACAATCCAAATAATATTGATGGGCTACTCTTTCCATTGTCAATTGGTTTTGAGATGAAACACCATATTATCAAGCACCATCTTGAAGGAGCAAGCAGTAAAACATCAACTTGGAGGCTTTACAGTCAACTTCTGTTTGTATTCTTTGTGTCGTTCTTATTAATGAAGTGCATACCTCGTTGTGTCGTTCTTATCAAATGATTATATGAAATGATATAACATATGTTACATATATATAATCTTATTCTCACTGCTTCGGACCTCTTTTATGTGCAAATGTTTTTTAATCAAATCAGAAAAATTGAAATTGAGGTATTAAGAGGGAAAAAAAGAATTTGTCAAAGCCAAATTAAAGGTTGCCTTCTTGTTCAAGTACTGAACTATAAAAAAGTTTATCAACGGTTCAAAAATATATATAAATATTTATCAACTTCATTTCAATTCCTTCTTATCGCTATCATTTGTGTTTGAATGGAATTTTCTTTTATAGTTGGAGGATAATTTTTCTCTTTTTGGAAACTAATTCATATTTATTCCAATATGAAACCAAAACGGATAAGAAAATGACGAATATTTTTTCCCATTTTTTAAAATAATACATGAATATTAATTATTAATTAGTTGATTGTCTAAATTGATTGTTATTTGGGTTTCTACTTTCTACATTTTTATTCGAACACGAAACAATTATTAAATTTAAGTTGTGTGTCTATATTACCAATCTCTTTTATTTTTAAATTCACTTTAATAAAAAAAAAAATAGTTTAGGAAAATCATGGCATAAAAAGAATTACAAATAAATTTTAAAAAAATCATATGTATATTTTGTTTTGTTCTAATTTCAAAATTATCGACCCATACTTAAATGTTAATTTAGCTCTCATTTTGACTTTAAAAAAATCATTTTCAAACATATGTTGTATCTTATAAAAGTTAGTTAAGCGTGCTGAAAATTTCTAAATTAAACAAGAAAACAAAACATCATTTTTTATTCAAAAAAAAAACTTAGATACAAAATTATTATTGATATATATTTGAATGAAGCATGATAAGATGGTAATGGTTATATAATTAAGAAACGTTTACCATGTTGTTTCTATATTTTGTTCTAATCTATTATTTTAATTTTGAGTTATCTCTTATCGAAATATGGATAATATTTGAGTGCACATTTGATTCTAATGCGGTTCATGTCAATCACAAAGCAAAAAATATTTAAAAATATTTAGTAAAGAAAAAAAAAAGTTTTCGTCTTATGATAATCTATGATTGGTTAAAATAAATCATAAAAAGTAACAATGCACCCTAATATGTCTTTCATTTTCTCTGTCTTGAGAGAATAGGAAAACTTATTTATTGTAAATTAATTTTTTTCCTACCATAGATATATTTTTATTTGATCCAAAGCTTGAAATATTGTTACATTTCTATCACTTATGTTTGGAGTTTAAATTTTGTTTTGATAAATAGGTTTCATAAATTTTTACCTTCGAATTTTAAGTTTTATTTCCATAATTTCATTGTCTTTGGTTTTAAATTTTAAACTTTCAAATTTGATCATTTACTAAATACCAATCATTACTTTGATGTTTATTAATTAATTTAAATATAAATAAATTGACTATAATTAAATTAGATTGATTATTGATCATATTATAAAATTAATTTAAAATGGCCGTGCACATTATAATTATTTTTAATTAGTTAATTAAACACGTCAAATACTAAAGTGAGTATTTGTAAAAATCTGAGTGTACAAGTTTAAAATACTAAAGTTTAGTAGCCATATGAAAACTAATTAATCACAAAATTCAATAATATAAGTACAGTGATTATTTAGAATTTAGAGGACAAATAAAAATAAAAGCAAAACCCAAGAACAACATAATAGATGTATGATTCACAAGACCTTCGTCATCATCAAAAGAACTAAAATTAGGACATCCTCAGGTCCAAAAGTTTTGGAATATTTAAAAAAAAAAAAAAACAAAGTGAAAAACCATTCCCACTTGATAACTACTCCAATATTTCTTGTTTTTGATTTTTAAAAATTAAGCATATAAATACTAGCTTTACTTTCAAACTTCTCTTTTTGTCATTTTTTTTTTATCAATGGTTTAAAAAATCAAGCTAAATTTGAAAGCTACAAAAACAACTTTCAAAAACTTGTTTTGTTTTTGCAATTTTGCTAAACATTTAATTATTGTGCTTAACAAAATATGCAAATAATTTAAGGTTGGATTGGGTTTAGGTGTATTGTGGGACCAATCCAAATTTTTAGGTTGGTTGAGTTAGTTACGCGAATGACCTGAGAAGGATTCCCGATTCAACCCTAAAGTTGGGTTGGGTTATCTGGTTCTATAGTTTTTTCTCATTCCTAATTTTTGTTAGGATTAAAAACATTATAACACCATATCCATAAAATCCACACATCCAAAAACATTAATATATAAAGTACAACATCATCAATACTTAACATCTAAAATTACATAAGGGGAGTTATATTCATATATATATATATAATTATTAATTTGGATTAGATTGGATTGAGGTAAAAAAAATTCAGACAACCCAAATTCTTACAAAAAAGAAATATGTTCAATTTTAAAAAACTAAAAACAAAAATAAAATAGTTACCAAAAGCTTTTAAAATTTTGATTATTTAAACTACGAGTACAAAGTTAGACAAAAAAAAAAAGAAGAAAAATTGGTGTTTTATAGGCTTAAGTTTAGAAAACTAAAAATAAAAAACCAAATATATAATTTTTTTTATTATTACCTATAAAAATTCTTCAAAAACACCACCATATCAAACAACTCATAAATAGGCCAATAGTAGGATTGCATAGGCAAACTCATAATTTAACTAACATTGGATTTTTCTCTTCTTTTTTTTTTTCCTTTTTTTGTACTTTCATTTAATTTGTTGGGTCATAATTAACCCAAAACATATATTCAATTCATTTGATTATTCAACGACAGGAAAACGTTGGGAAAATATTGACAAATTAAATAATTCATTTCATGTAAGTATGATTTAGTTAATTAAAATTCAAAACATATTTATATCTGTGTACCAAATTTATAAATATAACCAATATGCAGCAGCTATCAATTATCATATCCACATCAAAAAAAGAAAAAAAAAAAGGAAAAGAAAAAGAAAAATTCTAAACAATAATAAATAGCTGGAAGAGGGTTGAAAATAAATGAATTAATATTAAACCAATAATTGGGGTTTGACAAAAACCAGAACTAAAAACTTTGCCGTATCAGATAGAATAATAAGATCACATTAAATAATAAATAATATTTCATGACTAAGTCTGAAGCACGTCACACTAAAATTAATAATTACATCTTTTTGCTTAAACACACACAACCTTCACTATCTTCTCCCCCACCACTGCTGTTTTTCCTAATATATTTTCATTTCCAAGAGAATTAGAATTTAGTTCTTACGTTACCTTCATAATTAAAAATATGGTCTTCATTGTTTGATTATAAAAAAAACTTTTATTAATAGTTTATACAACAAAGATTGTTTATGTGAGAGTTTTATCTAATCGCATGGGTATTATATGTGAAGTTTTATTAAATTATGGAGATCAATTTCTAACTTTTAAAATTAATAAATTATAGCAACTAACTATATAATTTCAAGATGAAGAAAAAGTAGGACAAAATATTAACTATTTAAGGCTACATTTTAGTAAATGATTTTATCTTTTAATTTTCTGTTTTTTAAATTTATATTGTAACTTTTTTTAAAGAATTTTAGGAATAAAAACTACTTTTTATTTTTTTTTAAATAAAAAAAAGAGACAAATGAAAGTAGTATTTATAAACTAAATTTACAAAAGACATAAAATTAAATTATAATTTTAACACTTGCTTTGGCTCAAGCTCTTGGAAGATTTACAAATATATTAAACACGTCAAAAAAAATTAAGATTTGTTATAGTCTTTTTAATTTTTAATTAAAAAAATATATATTACCCATTATTTAAGGTTAAAAGTAAACTTATGACATCATAGATTGGACTATGGTAAAAAAGGAGACTAAGAAGAATTAATTTCTTATGGATTCCTTCACACTTGGACTTCTTTTTTTTTTTTTGTTATAATTTAGTCTTTTTTTTAGTCTTTAAACTTTCATAAAAATAATAAGTTTTTGTATTTTAAAATTTGTAACAATTCAATCCTCATGTTATAGAATTAATGTTAGAATTTAGTGATCTAGGTTTGATGCATAAATGATAAACTAAATAAAAACTCTATATTTTTATAAAGTATACTATCTACGTTAAAAAAAATGGCAATAATTTGTGTATATTATTGGCTAACTTGTTACAAATTTAAAAGTATAAAAATTAAATTATTACATACTAAAATATAGAAACTAAACCTTGTTATAAATTAAATTTAGAAAACTACGCCAAAAGTGTTTTAACACACTTATTTTTTAAACCAAGTAAACCTAGAACTATAGATAAGAAAAGTTTGTGTAATGCTCTAGGTTTAGGAGAGAGACATGCATGAATAAACTGATATCACATCTAAATAAGAGGGATTCTGAGGACATGAAGGTAAGTTTAAGAAAGAATTAAAAATTACTATCTATATCAACAAGATGCACTCATGTTTTTTAGTGGTTCGATCATAGAAATTTTGAAAGTTAAGTGTGTTTAGCTCGAAACAGTTCATGCTCTAATAAGTCTTTACAAGTAAGAATGATGTTGTGATAAGATCGCAAGGGATGCATGAGAATGTCGGAGATCCTAAATATGAGACGTTACAATTTGTTTATTATTTATAAATAATATTAAACTATTATCACCCGATTAAAAAATTATATATATATGTGTGTGTATGTGTGTGTGAAGATCATATGGTTAATTACAAATCAGAGTATAGTTTGAATTGAAATTGTAGGGAAACATGAATTTTGAACTAAACAAAGTAAGAAGTAAAGAATTTTAGAATAAATATATCAAAAAAGGAAATTGTGAAATAAACTTCCTGTAGTAGAGTCCAGATATAAATTTAAATAACCCAGAAACTGACCAATAAATTGATTTCCATTTAGAATTATATTACTAATACCATAAAAATATGGTGGACGAAAAAATTTGCAGTATTACACATCAACACACATAGAATGTTATTGACAAACCAAAACTGCTATGATTTATTTACATTATGGTAATACTGACATTAAATTTAATAAGGGATGAGTTTCTTAAACACCCTTACTGGAAAATCATGTTCTCCAGTTTGTCGCGTTACTCAGTAGTATCTATTAGTAAACAATTTTCTATATAAGTTGAAGGGGTGTGATTTAAACTATAAATTACCTTTTGATTTATAAACATATATAGATGTTAGACATACTTATAAATAATGAGTGCAGGTAAAAGATAGATGAACAATTGCTCTTATTATATCTATTTATTTTGAGATAAAACTCATATTATATATTTAATAGTTAATTCATGTCAAAGTGACTTGTGTGTAACAATTTCAAGTTTGTTCATTTAGTTTTTTTAAAAAGTTTAAAAAATGTATAATACTCTCATATTATTATTATTATTATTATTATAATTTTTGCTAAATTATTAAAGTAAAAGTCACACTACAAAATTTTCCTTTTAAATTTTAAAAGTTTAACTTTCAATATGAGATAAAAAAATTCCATTATCACTAGTTTTAGATGGATAAACCGTTAGTATTTTGTGTCAAAATTAAAATACTCCTAAATTTTTAAAAGTTTCAAAATTATCTTGAAACTAAAAGAAAAATTTAAATACTTTTACTTTATATAAACAAAAACGGTTAATATCGTCTTACCTCTCTATTTTTCATATTTTTCTCCCCTCCCTTCTTTCATATCTTCTTACTCCTCTTTTCAACTATTGGACGTTTGTTTATCTAAAATCAATAAATAAATAAAATTACACACTTTAACTAAAGTATATGAACTAAAATAAGTCGACCCATAATTAAAAAAAGTACCAAATAACTTTAAGTCATATATTTTAGGAAAACTGTACAGTAATAGTTGAGTGAAGGTTAATAACCAAATATTTTTTTTAACTGATAATTATTTATGGTTTTGGTTCTGTTTTAAGATGAGATTTTTTGTTTTAGAATTATGTGAAAAACTGTGGACTTTTATAATATAACATAAATTTTGGTTTTTATCTTAGTTGCTGAGAAAATTGGTATTGAAAAATTAAGAAAAGTATGAGATTATCTATAAAAAAAAAATGAAGGTATTTATATAATTGGCTTTAAAATTGGTTTCTTCCAATCTAAGAAAACTTAAAATACATCGATTGGCTTGTTAATGGTAAGGAGCATTTTCTTTTAGGTTTTTTTAAAGTAAATAATTTTTTCAATATGAATTAAAATTTTCTGTTCCGATACTAAATATTTGAACTTTTATTGAGTTGATCGTATTTTTAAAAATTTTGAAAGTTAATAAATATTGTTTAAATAAAATTTTAATAGTTTTTATCCAAAACTAACAATCAGATATTTTTTTAATACTTTTAAAAGTACTTGAGCGATATTTTTTACACAAATTGTCTGTTTGTTTTTCATATATTGTCAAAAAATTATAAACCAATATTAAATATTCTTATTGTGACGAAAGATGTTATTATCGAGAAATATTAAAAACTACATTAAATGGGTTTTTGAAATATCTTTCAAACCTATGAGATTTTTATACCTAAAATATGAATGTAGTCCGATTAATAAATAAGTTAATGTGTTAATGAATCATTACTATTAATTTTAATTAATTATTAAATATAAATATATTTTTAGACTTAAAAAATTTCAACAATGGAACTATACAATGAATACTAGAAATTATTTAAATGATGATTTAAACTCATATGTCAAAATAAAAGTAACTTGTGTTTGTACTATAGAAATTTGATTTTTTTCTTCATCTTATACATTTGGAAAAAAATATGTATATCAAGTTTGAAGTTACCCATTCTCACTTTGTTATATCAAATGCTGCCATGTTGCATAAGTATTTAAATATCAATATTCACAAATACAAGTCTATTTCATGCTAAAAACATCTTGTCTTTTAAAATTTGGGGTCCAAACAAATACACATCCCTTTTTTTTATTAGTTCAATTCAAATAAGTACTCAAAACCTTTTGAAACAATTAAATAAATAAAACCCGAGTTTAGTTTTCATTGCATATACATTCAAATAATCTTAATTAAATAACATAAGATAGGGTACCTCTTTTGACGGGAACAGTATAATAAAACAATTAATGAGTAAATTATTGATCGGAAATTGACATTCGAAATTAATTAAAAATTTAGAATTTTCAACTTTGAATATATTGCTTGGCAAAAGTAGTTTTAAAAAAAGCAAAGACAGTGTTTTTAATTTTTCTTAATTCTCAAATGGTTTTGTGTATCCTAATATCCCCCACGCGTTTTCTTATTGGTGCAAGCCCATGTCTCATCCTCTAAACATTTGTATATATAAACTAACCATTTCGCCTTTAAACCATGCATTATTCAAAACCAAACTCCAAACCTCCAAATATGTATACTCATTATTCCATTGTTTTATCACTCATTTTTGCCAATCTACTTCTCTTCTCCGGCCTCTCTCCGACCGCGGCGGCCGGGGGGAGTTGGAAATTGCTGCAGAGAAGCGTCGGCATATCGGCCATGCACATGCAATTGCTTCAAAATGACCGCGTTGTGATGTACGACCGTACTGATTTTGGTCCCTCCAATTTGTCTCTGCCTGGAGGAAAATGCCTTAGAGACCCTAACGCCAAAATAAAAGTTGACTGTACGGCACATTCTATTGAGTACAATGTCATCACCAACACATTCCGACCACTCATGGTTCTTTCTGACGTTTGGTGTTCCTCCGGTTCTGTATTACCTGACGGTACTCTCGTCCAAACTGGCGGTTTCAATTCCGGGGAACGCCGAGTCAGAAAGTTCAGACCCTGTTCCACGTGTGATTGGGAAGAGATTCCATTAGCGCTATCGGCCCGCCGGTGGTACGCCACTAACCATATTCTCCCCGACGGTAGACAGATCATTTTCGGCGGTCGACGACAGTATAATTACGAATTCTACCCAAAAGACAAAGCAACTCAAAATGTGTTCGATTTGCGTTTCTTAGCAGAGACTAATGACAATGGCATCGAAAACAATTTATACCCATATGTTTTTCTTCAACCTGATGGAAATTTATTCATATTCGCTAACAATCGAGCTATTCTATTCGATTACACCAAAAACAAAGTGGTCAAAACATTCCCGGCTATTCCTGACGGCGAGCCGCGGAACTACCCGAGCACTGGCTCCGCCGTGATGCTTCCATTGAATGTGGATGCTAAATTCATTGAAGTTGAAGTATTGGTTTGCGGTGGAGCTCCGAAAGGGTCTTATGATAAAGCCAATAATCATGGAATTTTTGTAGAGGCGTTGAGAACTTGTGCCAGAATTAAAATTACTGATCAAAATCCTCAGTGGGTTATGGAAACAATGCCGCAACCCAGAGTGATGGTTGATATGTTGTTGCTTCCAAACGGCAACGTTTTGCTCATTAACGGAGGTTCCGCCGGTACCGCCGGTTGGGAAACCGGCCGGAAACCGGTTTTAAACCCGGTTCTGTACCACACGAATAACCCAGTTGGTAAAAGATTCGAATTGCAAAATCCTACCACAATTCCTCGAATGTACCACTCGACGGCGATACTACTCCGTGACGGTCGCGTTCTCGTCGGCGGTAGTAATCCACACTCCTCATACAATTTCACCGGCGTACTTTTTCCGACGGAATTAAGGTTAGAAGCATTTTCACCTTCGTATTTAGACCCTGAATTTGCTTACCTACGACCCGCAATCCAATTCCCTGCTTCTTTGGCAAAGCTCCGGCATGGGCAAGCATTGAAGGTGGGTTTTACAGTCCCCGGTAAAGTTGACTCGACAAGATTGTCGGTGACGATTTTATCGCCGTCGTTCAATACTCATTCGTTCTCGATGAATCAGAGGCTGTTGATTCTCAGCACCACAAAGTACAGACTTAGAGGGAATAAGAAATATGAAGTTGAGGTTACAATTCCGGGATCGGGTAATGTTGCACCGTCGGGATATTATATATTATACCTTGTTCATAAGGAAATTCCGAGCATGGGTATTTGGGTTCAATTCAGTGATAGAAAATAAAATTTGACGTCAAAATCAGGAAATTTGTGTTTGGATTTAATAATTAAATTTTCATTTTTATTTGTGTTTTTGTGTTTTGTTTTTTTTTAAAACACAATAATTGTCAATAAAAATACAGGGAGAAAATTAGAAAGAAAAAAGAAATACAGTGGTTTGATTGGAGAAAGGTTTGATTCGTTTCAAATGAATAAAAGTTGGATTAGTTACTTGTAAATTTCGTCGGGTGTAAATAATTAAATTTACATAGCTTGTTTTTCTGATTGGTGTGTAAATAATTAAAATTATAAATGGATTATTTCAAATGAAATGTTTATAATTTATGTGTTTCTTTTTCTAATTTTAGCTATGAAAGGTTGTACCCATTTTTTATTTCTCCATACTTCAAAAAGTTTAATAATAGATTATTGAATTTGGAATTCCTGTCAATGTTAATTGATAATGATCAAATGAAGAAAATAAAAACAATTCTATTACAACTCCATAGTTGAAATATAAAGGTCATATATAGTTTGTATTTTAATATTCTTTAAAACAAATATATTATTTAAAAAATCATGCGACATTTTAGTGTCTATCTAATAGGTTGCACAAAGGTGTTTAATTATAATCACTGGCTAATTACTTGACAATTGACACAAATTTAAATGCGTTGTATAAAAAGTGAATAAAAGTTTATCAATTGTCAATAGTTGTAAGTTTAAACAAATGGGAAAAAAATTAATTTGTTCTTGAGATTGTCTTAATTTATCTGAGATCTAAAATTTTAAACTCTAACATATAACTTTAAAGTTTGATATAATCTCATTCTTATTTTTGAATTTTCATTTTTCTATACACTATACGTATGGTATAATGATTTAAATTCTTTTGCCTCAAAGGTATTAAAGTACACGACAATTAAGTTTACACTCTTTGATCTAAAATTTCTCATTTTTTTTTATGAATAATGTTAATTAAGAATAAACTGTATGCAGAAAAAGAAATTCAATCTTTTTTTAGTGATTACTGATACAATAAAATCGTCATAATTCTAACTCAACCCAACTAAGATATGCATGAATTTTTTGGACTTCTTGTATTGTTTGGGTCTTTTATATAAATGAAGCGAGAATGATGAAAGTGCTAAAAAGGTATCTACCTAGTAGAGATGTCCTGGTGACCCTCGTATGTATTTTTTTTAAAAAAAAAGATATGCATCGATTCATGAAATGTTTTTCTTCCACCAATTACTTACAATGAATCATCTAGATTTTTTATCTTCTGTAAATATTATTATAATTTCATACTTCCATGAATTGTTCATGGCTTCAAAGTTTCCCAATATATTTGAAGAACAATATTGGTCATCGGGCATCTAGGGACTAATTTCCAAACTTCTTTGGAAGAACAAGAATCAAGTATTTTAAGAATAAGGGCATTTAATTAGGATTATATACTATCTTGTTTCATCCAATAGTCCTACTTTAATTAGGATTCATAATTTATGAGAAGGATCGATTCATATGTAACGTCAGTCCAATATTCCGTTTTATGTTTTTGGATTCATTAAATTTTAAGAATATGTGGTGTACAGACAATCTCAATTCTATTATGAAAAACTGTTTTCGAATTTTGTGATACAAATTAACCATATAAATTTTAAAAAATATTTTTATGTTTGCATTATATCCAAAATTTGAATCTCAATATTTAAAATGGAAAATTATATTAAATAAAAATAAAAACATTTAAAAATATAACAATGCAATGTCATGTTAATAACTCTAATTCAACTTTTTTTATTTAAAATATGTATTATATATGATATTAAGTTATATTAAATTCCAAAATGTCATGTCTCTATAGTTTAAATAAAGTTAAAAGTGTTTTAAAATTTAGAATTTTATTCATAAATATTCTCTGTGGTTAGTTAAATATCATCCTAAAGAGTCTCTACCATAGGACTATTTATGAGTTCTTGTCGAACCATAGAGTTTAATTTATAATTATGTAGGAAAAAAAGTTTCCATTTATTCTATACATTATATGATTTACAATTAATAATTCTACAATTTTTTTTACATAAAACTATGTTCACAAACAAATTATAATTAGTTTTTATTGTCAACTATTATACAACTAGTTTGCAATTATTTAAATTAGAATTCAATTTCTAAATTTCATTACCAAACACATATGAAAACATCAAATATAAATATGTTTTTATTTAATTCATTACCTTCAAATTTATGTTTTTAGATTTTCTACCAAATAAGTTTTTAGTTTCACGGGCAATAAATTTATTGAGCTTATATCCTCTCAGTGTTGTGATAACTTGCAATTTTCATAAGAGAAAATTAACCTTATCTAATTTGACTATATAGTAGTCTCGCTACCTGCATTATTGATAAGTTTTTGGGATGGTTAACATCAACTTAGTCGAGGATCATTTTCCAAAGGATGAATCCAATATATGGCAGGTTTGCTATCGTTGGACTTATTAACTCTAATATCATAATAACTTTCATAATAATGCTACTACAAATTTGGTTTTTCTTGACGCACACAAATTTTAATTTCTTGATGGTCATGGTAAATGATCATAAAAAAAATATTTTTCTCAATACAATGTTTATTTTGACGTCATGTACGTCAAGAAAAGTCCCTTTATTTTGTTGAAGAAATACAAAAAAAAAAACGTAAAAAAATATGGATTTTTTATTTCCTTGATGGGCAAAGTTCCCTTAATTTTGTTGATGGTCCACAAACGTCAAGAAAATTATTTTTCGATGGACAATAAACATCAAAGATAATATATTAGTTGACTGGCAATGCCAATGAAGTTTGATGTGTTTTCTTAATGGACGAGGTCCATCAATGAATGAATTTTCTTCATTTGTAATGGCCATCATCGAGAAAAATTAATATATGTGTTTGGATTTCTTGATGAGTTTAGAATTTTCTTAATGGGTATAGAGTTTCTTGATGGACAAAGACAAAAAAAAAAATCATGAGCATGGTCCATCAAGAAAAATGATATCTTGATGAGCATTGTCCGTCAAGAAAAAAAATTATGAGTTTATGATAAGATCATGGGCAAGACCCATAAAAAATTGAAAAAACTATTTCCTACGAAGCACGAAATTTGGATCCTTGTTAACGGGCTCAGAAAACACGATATTCATCAATAATATTCTTAAAGCTTTACTATTTTTTTTTTTCAATTTTAGTATCTATACATCAATGTATAATATTACTTTTTTTAAAAGTTAACTGTTGTAATTATAATTAGATTGAAATAAGTGACTTTATCAAAATTAAATTAGTTATTGTGTTCAACTTTAATGAATTGATTTGAAAGTTTTGTAATTTATGGTTTTTCAAATTTGTAGAAGTTATAGAACATGAGCTTAGCTCAACTGGCACCCGTATATCTTTGGACAAGCGATCTCCAATTAGCACGAATCAAAGGTGGGTGTGAGAAAGATCATAAAATAAGAAAGAATAAGAAATGTTGATAGAAGTCTACGAGTTCTATCATTGTTTTTTATTTTTTTTTAACATTTTCATTTATGAGTGAAAAATTCTCAATAAACAAACTATACAACTGGAAAAAAAAATTACAAATTTAATTACAATTCACAAATAAATAACCAACTTAACAACTCAATGAGCTGTCTTAGTGCACCTCAGTGCCTCCAATGCTTAAGATATAGCTATCCAGTTTGTGAGGTGTGACAAGAAGTCATGAGAATAAAATAGCTAGCTTAACCCTCTTGACTTCCAATACCTTCTTTCTTATTTGATTAAGATGCTCTTTGTTGACTGATCTATTTATTAATTCTTTTCTTTGGGTGGATGTATAATAATTTGCACAATATTCCTCTGGGCTAATAACTCTCTGGCCTCCACCTAGTCGTCAATATATCATGCCCTGTCAATCTAACAAACTATATATATTTTTCCGTACAATAAAATGTGATAGTAAATTCTAAATATCGAGTTTAGTTTGAAAATGTAGCGAAGATTGATATGGAATTCAAGAAAGTGCATTTTGTTTCCCTTTTAAACCAAAATAACTAGAAACAGAGAAAGATATGTCATTAAAACAAAACTAAATATAATGGGTTGGTGTTGTAATTTTCATATTTAAAGGATGTTATGATTGATGAGATATGGGGGATGACATAAATATAGATGAGATTTTTAAAATGAGGGTTGAGGGAAAATAGGGTTATTATTGGTTGTGATGGAAAGGAGTAAGGAGTGAGAGAGTTATTTCCAAAATGGAAAAAAAGAGAAAGGAATGGAAGTGGGTGACTCTGTTTTGCTTTAGCCAAAATAATCATATGAATATAATGAATTTTTACATATGGGATGGGATCATATGATCATATATCATGAATAATAATGGAATGAACGACAAAAGAAGGTGAACCAACTCCACTATTGTTTTCGTCATCAAATTTCAACTTTGTCTCATTTACTTGTATGCTCCAAATTCAATATAAATCATTTCCCTCTACGAATCAACCCGAGAGAAGAGAGTTTGTTTTCATTTTCAACCTTTCATCGTCATCCATCTATATATTTTCATATTTACTTTCATTGCCACATATATAGACACGTGTTTAAATCAATAATTAAGTATATATATAAACGGTTTGATAATAATCCATGGATAGACTTAGTTTATTGACAATGTTAGTCACGTCTATACGAATAAAAGAGATCACTTTTTTTATTAGA
This sequence comes from Cucumis hystrix, assembly GCA_025688845.1. Lineage (NCBI taxonomy): Eukaryota > Viridiplantae > Streptophyta > Magnoliopsida > Cucurbitales > Cucurbitaceae > Cucumis > Cucumis hystrix. Next base: position 3,917,301 of record CM046886.1, on the reverse strand, counting down.
TCTATGATTTGATCTCACACCTTACCTTTTGTAACGCACTAAAAAAAAAAAGGTAATGATAAAAATAATAAGATTTTAGTTTTAATTATTTAATATTTTTATTTTTATTATTATTATTATTATTATTATTAATAAAAACAAAAAAAAACCCACCCTCTCTCTCCCTCACGCGTGCAGCCCCCCCTCATCTTTATCTTTCTTCTTCTCTTCTTCTTCTCCCAGTGCCCTAGCCGCCGCCCTGCCCAGCCGCACCGCCGTCCAGCCCAGCCACACCGCCGCCCAGCCGCACAGCCTCTCCATTCGCAGCCGTCCGCAACGCCGCCGTGAAGCTCCGTCCGCCAGCCAAAACCCTCCCCCTCCTCAGATCTGTCTTCTTGTATCTCCGTCTGCCGCCGCCCTGGAACCGAGCAGCGTCTGCCGCGCGCCGCTCAGTTTGCAGAAGACAAGCGCCAACCGAAACCCAACCGAGCCCGACATTCCGTTTGCACCGATCTTCGTCCAAAATCGCAGCGTTTTCGTTCGGTTTCGTCCGCGCCGGTCACCGCGTCAGCTCACCTGTCGTTCGTGAGGCAGCCGCACATCTCCTTCCAGCCGCGCATCACCTTCCAGCCCACGTCTTCCCTTCTTCCAGTCGCGAATCTCCATCTTCCAGCCGTCGTCGCGTTGTCTTCACGCAAGATCCGAGCCGCGTACGCCTCCCTTAGTCGACCGCCGACCGACCCAAACGTGGGGTTTTCGTGAACCGGCAGCGGTGCGCCGTGGAGTGCCGCTGCCTCTGTTTTACGGTAAATTGTCGAAGTGGTTTTGTTGGTAACAAATTAAAGTTGTGAATTGAAGTTGTTTCAAAACAAATTCGAGTTATTGGTTGGATTAATTGTTGATCGTTGTTCGATCTTAGGTTGAAGGTAACGCCTAATTCCCTTGGGCTCACAACAAATATTCGATTTAATTGGAGCTTGGTTCGTGACTTTGGGTAAGTTGTGAAACATCACATTGGGTTGATTTTTAAATGAATTATGTGTTAGAAAGAGATATTGAGTGATTGTCTTAATGTTTAGGTTGTTGGCAAACGTGGGTTCAATCAAGGGGTTAGAGTAAAGTTACGGTAAGGGACTTTCTACTGGACTCAATAACAAGAATTAAGGCGTATTGATTATATGAACTGAAATGTTATGTCTGGACTGAGTAGGGATGACGGTTATGCTGTGTGTTTGGGTGTGGACAGAAAGTTTAATGTATATTGTGCTTGACTGAATGAAATTATATATGTATGTATGGATTGACGGGGACTTGTTGTCTAACGTATGTTGTGACTGCTGGACTATTTATGTGGCTGACTGATGTAGTGATATGTTTCAACTGTCCTTGGGTGAAATTTGGGTAATATAGTTGTTTGAGGTTAAAGGGGGAGCTTATGTGATAAGGAAATTTGACTGTATTGGGAATGATTTTTAAGATGTTTAGAATGGATTGAGGGGATAAATTATTAGTTTTCTAGTGGATAGTTACCCTGCGGGTGTCCTTCGGGATCATCCCCTTTATGTGCATCCTTCGGGAGCACTAGACTGATATGTGCATCCTTCGGGAGCACTAGACTGATATGTGCATCCTTCGAGAGCACTAGACTGATATGTGCATCCTACGGGATCACAAGACTGTGATTGTGCAGGGTACACCATAGGATGCTAATAATTTATTTTCCCCTAACGGGACCAGTAGTGGGTCTCTTACTGAGTATATTAATACTCACCCTTTTTATGTTTAACTTTTCAGGCAAAGGTAACACGAGGGGCAGACCGACGAGGGACAAGAATGACTCGTGAATTGCCATAGGGGACTGTCTTTAAACTGCTTCTGCTGACGGTTTGAAAATATTTTGATTTAACTAAGTCTACAAATAGTTAAATTTTTTGTAAACAGCATTTGAAATTTTGTATTTTTGAAATAGGGCCCGATTAAAAATTTCCCTTTGTTTTCTTACGGTTTCAACTAAATCTTGCTATGTCTTTTGTCAACAAACGGTTTTGTGTCAAATTGACGACTTAGATTAGACGGTCAGTCCGAAAAGTCTGGATCGTCACACCTTTATATGTCTTTAACGGTAAATTTAATTTATTGTTTTGGAGAAGAAATACAACATGCAAGACAAGAAAACAAAACATCTTCTGCTAAATCAGTATTTGGCACAAAAGGTAGAACATGCTAGAGATGGAGGATAAGAAGTAACCCTTTGTTAGGCTTCCATGCTTTATTTATAACGAAGGTCAGGTCTTCCTTATTACTTTCACATTCAGAATCTACTTTTCTCTAAATCATATTTTTCCTTATCGACACACATAGTGGATTTGAGCTACCAAGAATAATGTTTCAGAATGGAGGGTTGATCCGAATCAACCACTCATGTGAGATTATTAAGGGGATGTCAAGAAGAATAGCAAATTATAGGTTTTACTTTGGGAAAATAGCAACAATAATTTTAAATTGTTAGAATAGCAAAACATAAAAAATAGAACCATAAATAAATAAAACAATCCCTCAAATGCCCCTATCCAAATTGAAAAATACAAATTGTTTACCCAAAAACATAAACCCCAATTACATTGTAATTGAAATAATAAATGCTAAAAAAAAAAAAGCTTGAACAAAAAGCTACGTGTTGTTGAAATCAATAATCTCTGCAAATGAACAAAGAAGACGACTTACGTATACAGAGACGATATAACTAAGAAGAACCACTCACCACCCTCGTCATCGTCCTCACCGCAACACCAACCGGAGGAGATCAAGAAAGTGAAGAAGAGAGTGACATTTGCAGACACAGAACCGATGATAATCGCCATTAATATTGAGAGGAGGAGGAGTTGGAGGATGAACAGAGAAGAAAGTGAGACTTATGGTGAAATTGAAGAAACAAGAAGCGAATCAAATGCTTTCGAGGTGCTCCAATGGTGGCGTTCTTGAATTCGAAGATGTGGCTTTTGAATTCATGAGGATTCCTCCAACTCGAGTTAGTTCATCTTTGGTGGCCAATTGAATGTTCCCCCCTCTTTTTCTTCTTCCTCAACTTCTTAGAGAGAAGTTCAGATTTCTGGAATTATATTCGTTATTATTATTTTTTATTTTTTGAATTTTGCTTTTTCTTCTTCTTAAGATTGTAACAGTAACATAGGCTTGTTAAGTATTATCCCTTAAAGTGACAACATCTATATTTATAAAAACTATCATTAAATTTGTAAAGAAAATAAAATACACAGACTAGGAATGAAATATATATATATATATATCAACATTTACATGTCGAGGCACAATGGTTGAAGTACTCTACTGGGAAAGAAAAAAAAGAAGTTGAAGGGTCTGAAATTCTGAGGAATAAAAACGAAAGTATTTTTGTATTTTCCGATAATTTACACTGTCAATAATTTAAAAAAAAGACTAAAATCATATTTATAACTTCCTGGATTTTCGTTAGGACCAAATATTTACCAAACATAACATATTTTCATATTCTATAGTTGATAAATGGATAAAGAATTTGAAATATATTTTTTATATTTTACGAATATTTTAAGTAGTTCTGTTATATATAATAGTTTTTTTTGTTATATTAATAATAATAAACCAACTTTTAAATAATATTTATGAAAAATATACCTCATTTAACGATTCTTCCATAAAAGGATTTTGTTCCCCTACATTTGATCTATTTAACGTCTGTATCTTAAGGAATTTTTTATCATCCATACATATCGTTATATTAACTTTGATTCCCTTTAAATAATGTCAATTTATTATTGTTTATGGAATAATTGTTACGTGCATAATTATAGGGAAGATACCATGTTAATATGAAATTGTTATTATATCAAATGCAAAATTTTAGGGAATGATACAATTGTAAATTCAAATGTTGGAGATCTTCCAACTAAACCTTTAAAATCCAATGATAAAATAAATATTTATTGCTATATATATAATCCGAAAATAATGAAAGATAAATATGAAAAATTGTGTATTTGTATGATATAATAAAATGTTACTAAGAATTAACCAAACCTTAAGAAACGTACAATTAATAAATTATATTATCAATCATTATATGAAAAATTATGTATTTGTATGATATAATAAAATGTTATTAAGAATTAACCAAAGCTTATGAAACGTACAATGAAGGAATTATATTATTAATCAAGTGTGATTTAAATAGTTGTTATTATATATATATTAATAAAAATAAAGGGTAATCATTTTATTTGAAACCTACAAATCCGAAAATCTGGTATAAATTGAAGACATAAATCTAGGAGATGTTGGTTAAACAAGATCAATCATGAAAAGAAATATTTATTTAATATTTTTATAAAATCGAATGATGTGCAAATATACTGTATTCGTAATTCGGTATTATATTTCATTATTTTACTTGACACAAATACACGTATTTGAAAAAAAATGAGTTTCAGTCTATGAAAGGGTAAAAGTGGTTGAAAATTTGTCAAAAAATATCTACTTAAGCGGTTTTGCTAAAAATCAAAATCTTTTTTAGATTTGCTATTTTCTAAATTGTAGTATATTATTTTATCATTTTCACACTTATCTCATTATTAAGCTTGGATTTAGCTCGTAGCTAAAAGGCTGAAGCGGGCCATAAAGGCACAATTTTTCTGGTAGCGCAATTAATTGCGTTTTGGCCCAATTGCCTTTTCTCCCCATTTGTTATGAGCTCTCCTGACCTCGCCGACTCCTACTACTCTTGGGTCAACTTTTTGAGATTAGGCAACTTTCCTATTTTTTTACTTTTATGATCTTTATCATTTGTATTGACCCAAAATTATCCATAACAATAGAGAAAGAAGAGCCAATAGAATTAGATAGTTTATATGGTACAAATTTTATAAACTATAGAGTAAATAACACACATTAAATAGCTATTTGAAGACCTTAAGTTTCAAGAAGCACTATTGAGATATCTGCATTGGACAATAGAGTACTAATAACATTAAAAAAGAAAAACATTAATCTTATATTTTATCGACTACTTACATTTTGAGTATAACGAGTTTATAACTTTTTAAACTTCATAACTTATTCCACTTACCTCAAATATCCGTCTCTTCATAGATAAAAACCGAAAACGACAATAATATGTACTTTTTTTAAAATAGTGTTACATAAAATCTCTTAAAGATCATGTCCATTTTTGAAAGAGTAAATTTGAAATTATTCGTTAATTTTAGAAACTAAGAGGTTGAGTGAAAACAACTATTATTAATTGTTGTTTTTTGTGGCCAGTGATCAGTATACGAACAAATTGTCATGATTAAAAATTTAAACATAAACCATCCAAACTATAATGCTATTTCATTATAAAATATAAGGGTTAACATATTGTGGCTTATTTTTGTGAGTTCATGCATTCCAATACATCTAATTAAAATGGTATAAAACTCAAAAGGAATGTACAGTCAAGACTTTGGTTGAAACTCCAGAAGCAAAAAATTGAAAGCAATCAAATTCAATAAAAGTAAAGTTGTATTTAGTATTGTCATACATGCATTTGGTAGTAAATTTAAAATACTTTTTATACTATTTATAAATTAAAAAATTATTATCGGTGTCACCTAGAGATTTTTTTTTTTATACCACTATTATTTTGTAATATTATATAATTTACAAAAAATTTGCATAAACCACTCAAAACTATGGAGTTACAATTACAACCTAGCTTAAACTTTCAAATTTTATAAATTGTGTCCATTTATGTTTCTCCTCACTTATTTCTGTTGTAAAAATAACGTAGATGACGATCAAAATGATTTACTGCACCAAGACGAATCATTGTCCTGAAAGCAAATTCGATCAGACCGTGGTGCTAATTGAAATGTCGGCTGCTCCCCAAGGTTAATACAACTCCTTACTTCTGAAGTGCACTCGTCGGAAATAGGAATAGAAATGATGAAGGAGCTTGCTCAGAACTATTTGTATTGGTAGAGAGAAAGGTAGAGAGGATGAAAGGTTACGAGGAATGAATGAATAAGAACTGGAGGGTGGCTCTGTTTATAATGGAGTCCTACTGAACTGCCATCTGAAGTTTCAAGAAAAGGAAGGCATGGAGGAAAGATTCACAGTCTCACGAGTACTAATTCGAGCGGACATGGAAGAACGACAATTCAGGACGACTGGAGAACTATCCCGAATTGTGACGCGTGGCAAAACGTAAGCGACCGCGTCACTGAGCAACGCGTGTCGGGGCACTTAGGGGAACCAAAAAACTATTCGAATGAGTATTTAAAATTACATCTTTATTCGCGCAAGTGCGGTTTGCCCATGCCCGCCCGTCCAGACGAACGGCAGCGCGTGGAGATAAGGTCATACTATCACCATTAACATAATTTGAAATCCCCTAGTGATACTTAGCTATTTATGCTCATTTGCTTCTTCCAATTTTATCAATGTGAGACAATAAGAGAGGTAACTTTGCATTGGGCCAAAGACCCACAGTCTTTTCCAACAATTCCCCACAAATGACTGTAGCAGCAAGGGTGGGACATTAAGCTTAGACATCAATATCTGAATATTTGAATTGATGCGTAGTGAAGAAAGGCAACGACCTTGTTAAAGAGAGTGAAATTAGATTTTGAACTTTCTACAACATTGGTTGAGACCCTTACGACACGCTTTATCCCCAGTTTCGGTCATCGTTTCTGCAATATGGATTTGTGCCTTTATGACCATTCACATAGAATGAACCTTGGGTCATCGTGAAAGCTCTAGAAAAAGGTCCTTTAAACTATTTCATAGAAGACGACCCCACCTTCATAGTCACGTTATATGCTCCATCAAGTTTGCCAAAGCAAACCACTCAGTAAGAGCTATGGAGACTTCACCATCACCATTATCCACAGAATTATGGATCACTCAAAGGTTTTAGTAGCATCCATCTATTCCATAAAGGACTATCTGCACAAATGGGTTATGGACCATCAAGTCTGCCGCAATAGACCACCTAATAAAAGGCTATAGACCATCGAGTCTATCTCAATAGACCACCCAAATCAAGTGTTATGGATCTTCGAAGAGCTTTAGTCTCATGTTTACTGAGGAATCTAGAACCATTTTCCTTGATAGTCCTTTGGTTAAAGGATCAGCCGTGTTTTTCTCAGATCGAACAAATTCTAAGAAAATGGTTTCTTCCTTTAGCACATGTTTCACAGTTCCATGCCTAAGACGTATATGTCTTCTCGTGCCATTATAAACACTGTTCTTGGCAATACTTATGGCAACCTGTGAATCACAGTGTATGGACACAGGCACATATGCCCCCACAATGGTACAACTCCTAATAGACTTTTAATCCACTCGGCCTCTTGTCCTGCCAGCTCTAATGCTATAAACTCAGATTCCATAGTGGATCTGGCTATGTTTTGCAGACTTCCAAGATATTGCTCCTCCCCCGAGCAAAAATACGTACCCATTAGTAGAATTTACTTCATCGTTATCTGTAACCCAGTTTGCATCACAATATACATTCTAATACGGTAGAAAACTTATTGAAGTGCAAATAGTAATTTACCGTTCCTTTAAGATATCTCAATAGATGACATAAGGCATCCCAATGGTATTTACCAGGATTATGTGTATATCTACTCAATCTACTGACAGCATATGCAATATCAGGTCTAGTGTAATTCATTAAATACATAACACTACCTATGATCTTTGCATATACGGTTGAGATACACTCTCATTTGTTTTTCTTAAGATGTTTACTAGCATCGTAGGAAGTTTTCACTGGAGAGACATCAATGGAATCATATTTCTTTAGTAAATTCTCAACGTAATGCGATTGAGACAAGGATAAACCGTTTTCATTCTTCCTAATTTTAACTCCAAGAATTATGTTTGCTTCACCTAGGTCTTTCATTTTAAAGTGTGATGACAGGAACAGCTTGGTATCTTTTATTAAATCCATGTTTGTCCCAAAGATCAACATGTCATTGACATATAGACATATTAATATTCACTCAGCTCCAGACATCTTTGAATAAAAGCACGTATCCGAGGAATTTACCTTAAATCCAATGTTTATCAAAGTATCATTAAATTTTTCATACCATTGTTTAGGAGCCTGCTTAAGACCATAGAGAGATTTTTTAAGTTTACATACTTTGTTTTCTTGATTAGAAAATTTGAATCCTTCTGGTTGAGTCATATAGATTTCTTCTTCATCACCATTTAGAAAAGCAATTTTTACATCCATTTGGTGAATAAGAAGGTTATGAATGGCAGCTAGTGCAATTAAGGCTCTAATAGTGGTTATCTTAGTTACAGAGGAATAAGTGTCAAAGTAATCAATACCTTGCTTTTGAGTATACTCAACCACTACTAGTCTTGCCTTGTATCTTTCTATTGACCCATCTGGTCTTGTTTTTCTTTTGAAAATCCACTTACACTTAATTGGTTTACTTCCTTCAGAAAGGTCTACTAATTCTCATGTTTGATTCATGGTTAATGAATCTAATTCGCTTTTATTAACCTCCTTCCACATACTGGACTCTACAAAGCTTAAGGCCTCTTGGTAAGTTTTAGGATCTTCATTAATTAAAAATAAGCTAGTGAAATTTCAGTCAATTTCATCGTGCCTTTCTACAATAAAGGTACTTAGGAAATCAGGTCTAAAACTTTTCTCAGTTCTCTGTCTTTTACTTGTTCTAGGTTCTAAATCATATCTTACGCTAGAAGCATCTAACTTAGGTGTTTCACTAACAACTTTGGGGTTCTCTAGATCATGCAAATTTCTCGATGGACAGGGAACAGACAGAGATCTCTTTAAAGGAAATACATGCTCAAAGAATTCTGTATCCCTAGATCCATTTATGTTCTTATCATTCAAACACATAAGCCTATATGCAGCATTATTTTGAGCATAACTGATAAATACACAGTCAAAGGTTGTAGACCCTACTGTGGATTTCTTCAGTACAGGAAATGGTACCTTAGTCAAGCATCCCCACACTTTCAAGTAGTTGAGATTTGGTTTGTATCCTTTCTAGAGTTCATAGGGAGTTCTGTCCAGTTTTCTGAGGGAAACCTTGTTAAGAACAAAACAGGCAGACAACACGGCTTCCCCCCACATATTGTCAGATAGACCAGAGCTTAATAACATATCATTCATCATTTCTTTAAGAGTTCTGTTTTTACGCTCTGCTATGCCATTTTGTTGTGGTGAGTAAGGGGCAGTAAATTCATGAATAATATCATTTGATTCACAATATTCTTTTTGAGTACTATCAGAGTACTTACCACATCTATCTGATCTTAATCTTTTTATCATTTTGCCTAGCTGATTTTCAGACTCTACCTTAAATTTCAAAAATATGCTACTAGTTTCATGTTTTGATTTTATCAAGTAAACCTTAGTAAATCTGGAGAAATCATCAACAAAAGATACACAATAATTTTTGCCTCCTCTACTAGAGATGTTTTTTAAATAAGCTAGATCAGAGTGAATCAATTCTAATAATTCAGTACTTCTCATCATAATAGGTTTGTGAGGTTTCTTAAAGTACTTACTTTCTACGCATACAGGACATTTACCAGTTTAATGCGATTCACATGCATTAATTAGCTCAAATCTTTAAGCTTCCTAATTGATGCAAAATTCACGCGTCCTAGTCTACCATGTCACATATCAAGAGATTCAATTATGTAGGCAGAACTAGAAGTATTTGCATTCATAAAAACAGTATTAAGTACAAAAAGACCATTAGACAGATTCCCCTCAAATTCTTCGTTTTTGGTGAGGACTACTTTGTCACCTTCTAGTATAATCTTAAGACCTGCTCGATTCAATAGACTCTCAGACACCAAGTTCCTACGTAGGGAAGGGACATACAAAGCATTACTAAGGGATAAAGTTTTTCCAGAAGTTAACTTCAAAATAACCTTCCCTTTCCCGATTACTCCTGCGGTGGCTAAGTTTCCCATGAACATGTATTCTCCATCAGCAACGTCCTTGTAGTCATGGAGAAGTTCTCGATAGGTGAAAAAGTGTCTAGAGGCTCCAGTGTCCAGGATCCATTCGATCTTGTTTTCAATTAGGTTGGTTTCCACAACAACAGCTATGACTTCATCATCTTGTTCAGCAATGTTGGCTTGAAGTGCTAGTTTTTGGTTGTTTGGTCTCCTCTTCCTTTGATTGCAATGGTAGGATTTGTGTCCTTCCTTTCCGCAGACATAGCATATGAGTTTCCTTTTTTTGATTTTTCCCTCAGGAGCCTTAAACTACACCTTTTCTGTGGTTCTCCCATTCTGTCTTTTATCCTGTTTTGACCTGTCTTTGTTTACAGAGGAAGACTCAACCAAGTTAGCATTAACTGAATTTAAATTTTTGGAAGCTAACTTATCTTTTAATATGTTGGCCTCTTCTGTATGCATGTGGATGATCAAATCTTGAAGTTTCAGATCTTTCTTCTTGTGCTTCAGGTGATTTCGATAGTCGCTCTAGAAGGGAGAAAAATTTTCCAGCAGAACGTTAGCTTGAAGTATCTCACACATCTTCATACCTTCCGATAGGACATTTGCCGCCAGATTTTCATACTCATGTATCTGTTCCACAACTGGCTTGTCATCTGTCATCTGGAACTGCAACCATTTTCCTACAACGTACTTCTTTCCCCCAGCGTCGTCTCCACCATAGTGAGACTCCAGAATGCACCAAATGTCCTTGGCAGATTTTTGGGTTGCAAATAAGTCAAACATCGTATCTGACATATGGTTCAATAGATGCCAGCTAACTGTCTTGTTGTCTTTCTTGTACTTCTTAGAATCAATTGCAGACGCTTTCTTTATCTGGTCGGCAGTGACGGCAAGGGGTCCAGTGGATGATTTTGGATTAGAAGGTGCTGGAGGATCGGTTGGTGGTTCGATGGTGAGGACGTAGTCAACTTCGAGCTGTTAAAAAAAGATTAATAATTTTTGCAACCAGTCGGTGGTAGTTCGTTTCGTTGAGTGGCTCCAATTTGGACAGGTATGATAGGACTTTGTTGGTTTTGATCGATATTGTAATTGCTTTCAGATTGTTGTAAAAATAACGTAGATGACGATCAAATGGACTTGCTGCGCCGTGACGAATCACTGTCCTGAAAGCAAATTCGGTCAGACCGTGGTGCTAATCGAAATGTCGATTGCTCTCCAAGGTTAACACAGCTCCCTACTTCTGACGTGCACTCGTCAGAAATAGAAATACAAAGATGAAGGAACTTGCTCATAACTATTTGTATTGGTAGAGAGAAAGGTAGAAAGGAGGAGAGATTACGAGGAATGCATGAATAAGACTAGTAGAGGAAAGATTCGGTCTCACGAGTACTAATTCGAGCGGATGTAGAAGAACGACAATTCGGGACGATTGAAGAACTGGCCCGAATTGTGTCACATGGCAAAACGTACGTGCGTCGGGGCATTGGATGAGTATTAAAATTTACATCATTATTCGTGCAAGCACAATTGACATGTGTCCCAATTAGAAAGATGAAAGAAAAAAAAGACTGAAACCAAAAAAAAAAATAGAAGGAAGAGAAGAACAAAAACTAGGAAAACAAAAAGAAAGAAGAGAACCAGAGAAAAAGTACAAAAGAAGGAAGAGAAAAGAACAAGAGTCATGAGAAAATATATATTATATATTGTAGTGAAAGAGATCTCAGATGAGAGAGAATCTTTATTTTGATTTGTTACTTTTGAAATCTCTAATTATAATCAAAGAAATAAAATTGTAACTAACTTTGGTTAAGGGGTGATTTATGCAATTTTTCCTATAATTTATAATACATTACGTGGTATAAATTTTAACTTATAAAATAAATTGAGTTTATAACATATTGTACTATATTTCTACACATTTGATGAATTCTTATGGTTAGAAAAAAAAAAGTTTAAAACTACTTCCAAAATATAATAAAAAACTTAAATGACTTTCTTATATTTTATAAATAGTTTGAATTTTTTTTTGTTATATTTAAAAATGAGTGTTGAATAGAAAATTTTGAAACCAATTACAAATTGACACTTCATTTACTAAATTAATGATGAAAAATACAAATAATTAATTTTGGAACTAATTAAAAAAAAATTGACATGTGTCCCAAATTAAAATTGAAAATATAAATTGGCAATTATACCACTTATTTTCATTATAACCGCTGGATCAAGTTAATTATTTTGATTTAATTAAATATTATTACTTGGGTTAAGTTCAATTGAGCCCAAAAATAAGCTTAATTTAGTCCAAATGCTAAATATGACCAAAATTCATGTGGTTGAACATATGAGTCTGGTTCATGGACTAATCAGACTCAAGTCCATAAAGCCCACTAGAGAACTCTATAAATAGAGAAATTCGTTGAAATTTTTTTACTTAAGAAGGTATAGAAAGAATTCTTCCAACAATTAGAAGATTCCCTCAAGTTTTCTTCCAACTTGCACCAAATCATAAAAAATACAACATCAACATAAGTACAACTCCACGAATCAAATTTTTTCAGAAATCTAGTGCAAACAATGTCCCTTCTAATTTTTTAATTTAATATAATTATGTATTTATGTTCAAAATTCAAAATCTGGTTTCAATGAAAACTTAAAAATATCATACCGTTTAGATCTCATAAATCAAAAACAATTTTCAGAAATAAAATTGGAGTTGTCCAAACATTCAAGTATAACTAACTAAAATATACTTTATTCTTTGTACATCAACTCTCATAACTAATCAAATTAAATTAATTACTTAGTTTAACTTTTCAAGAGTGTTTAATTTATAAAATAAGTTAATTTGAAAAATAAAAAAGATCAAAATATTTACCTCTACCCAAAATATCTTTTAAAACATTTTAAAATTTTATTTAAATAAAACTGACTTATATATTTTTTTTTCTAATTAATCTAAGATCCTCCCACATTTAGAACAAATTGTCAGGTCAATAACCACAAAAGCAAACTCATGGTAACCGTTCAAACAAACGAAGTTTTAAACTTTTTGGTCTTACCAATAACTTTTCAACACATTATTATAAAATGATGTGTTGATGAAGCTAGGTGTAGTGTCATTTTTTTGGGTGACAGTTAACAAAAGTGGGGAAAATGACATAAAAATCTGGAGTTCACCTTTGAAGCACCGAACCAAACAAGAGTTGGATATGAAAAAAGAAGCATAAGGAATATATGTAATTAATTAATCAAATTTTCAAAATCACTCATTAATTAATTTGGTTAGTGGATTTTTCATGGCCAACTGGAATAAACAGACGTGTTAATTAATTAATTGAATTCAAAGGAAAGAATAATTGTCGGGAAGAAGAAACTGCGGAATGAGTTGGCAATATGGAAATACCAAACACAAACAGAACGTGTGGGTATGTCGAACCATGAACTGGGCCAAGGCCCATTAAGGCATTTAAGTATGGATTATATTTGGGTTGGTATTAGATAGAGATAACTGGGTCAGGCTCATCGAGGCCTTTTAGTAGCGGGTCGGACCGAACAAATGAACCGTTGGTGTTTAATGATCGAGAAAACTGATCATCACGAGAAACAGTTAATAGGATCACGAGGAGGAGAGCACGTCGGACCATTCCAATTTCCGAACCATTCAAACCTCCTTTTACTTTAAACTGTTCCTCACGGGTTTTTGCATTTTAAATTTTAAATTTTAAATTTATAAATTAATAAAATTTAAGAATTTGAAAAAAGAAAAAAAAAAGGAAAAAAGTATATTCTTAAGTGGAAAGATAAAAACGCAGAAGGGGAAGGAACGGTCAAGATTTACGAAGAAGACAAGACAGACAAGACTTTGGATTAAAAAGAGAGAAAATCTCAGAGATAATGACTTAAATGAAAAGTCTTAGGAAACCCAAAAAAAGAAGAAGAAAAGAAAAACAGAGTCCAATAAAATCTATTTATTTCTAATGCCTACTTCTCTTTTTCTCTCTCTATTTGAATTTATTTCCTTTATTAATTGAAAAATCTTAATTCTCGGAATGCCCAAACAAATCCACCCCACCACTTTTCGGTTTTTGGTTTCTTTTATTTAATCTTAAAAAAAATTTCTCTTGCTTTTGCTTTAGCTATTTGCTATTGCTCTTTGCTTCCCATTTGGATTAGGGTTTCTTCTTGCTTCATCTTCTTCTTCGTCTTGGAGTGAAAAAAAAAAAAAAAAGGCTGATACCCTTCCCGATCTCTTCTACTAGCCGTTAACTTCCCCTTTTTTCCCGCCAATTTTAGCTTCTCTTTACTTCCTTTTTTCAAACCCTTTGCTTTCCCCTTCCTCCTGTCGTTTTTTGCTCCCGGTGTCTTTTGGGAATTTCTTTTTTTTTTTTTTTACCGTTGCTCTCTCTGAGCTTGGCGGGAAATGTCTACACTCGATGACGGTTCCAAGGTCGAGGAGGTTAAGGAGAAGGAAGAGGAAGCAGGGGAGCTTTTGTTTTGTGGTGCTACCTCTTGGGATATAATTGGTCGAAAAAAAGGTCCCGTTGAAGGCAACTTGGTCTCTCCTACTCGCCTTCGTCCGCTTGTTGGCATTGACATTCGTTTTGTTGCTTCTGGTTGCAGTAAGTTTTTGCCATTCTGTTCAGGATTGGGTGTTTTTTTTTTTTGTTTTGGAATAGATAGAATAGGTTATGTTTGGTCAGGTTTGGTTTTTACGTTGGATTTTTTACTCTAAACTAGACAGAGAGGTTGTTTGATGTATTTTGTGGTGTGTTCAACTCGATCCTGCATTGCAGTGAAGTGGTTTTTGACGTTTTGAATGTTAATCTTGGCGTAGCATCGTGTCATTGTGTAGCATTGGACGTGGAAGGTCGTTGCTATACCTGGGGACGCAATGAGGCATGTTTACTTTCAACTCTAAAGATTAAAGCCATTACATTTTCTTGTATATATATAGTTTCTTGTCTATTAATTGTAACTTTCCTGAACTATCAAGTGATTTGTGTTCAGAAAGGTCAATTGGGTCATGGAGATTTGATTCAGCGAGATAGGCCTACTATAGTATCTGACCTTTCGAAGTATGTTACTATATTTGACGGATGTTTAATCCATTGGATTTTTTAGGTTTTGTATGCTTTTCTAAGATTTAATGATGTATGTTCCAAGGTACAAGGTGGTTAAAGCTGGAGCAGGGAGAAACCACACTGTTGTGGTCACGGAGGATGGAAATTCTCTGTCATTTGGTTGGAACAAACATGGCCAGTTAGGTTCAGGTTCTATAAAAAATGGTGAGTTGAGTTAATTAGAGTTTTTACTAAAGGCAAATGCTTAACTCTTTATGCTGCATTGTTTAGGTAGAGAAATCTGAAATGCGCCTTGCAATGGATGTATATGGGAATTGGGTGTGAATGCATCTCCATATGTTATGTTAAATTAATTTGTAACTCACAATTTTTCTTATACTTGATCATTGTTTTTTGTTTGGTATTATGTAGAGATTGAGTCATGTCCTGTCCGTTGTCTTGTATCTGAAGTGAAAACTACTGCTTGTGGGGGTGAATTCACTGCGTGGTTAACTCCTATTGAAGGAGCTTCCATATTGTATGGTTTGTGGTTATCTTTACATTTTTTTTTTAATTGTTCTTGTTGGTTTCTTGCTTTGTTTCATCCTTCTTCACTCCCTGTAGCAATGGTTATTTTGCTTGTTTGGTTTTCTCAGTACTGCGGGTCTTCCACAATATGGACAGCTTGGTCATGGAACAGATAATGAGGTACTATACAATGTTTTGTTACTACTTTTTCTTCTATTCCTTTTGATTTGTATTAAACAAATGGAGAATCTTTCACTGATGTCGTGAGAAACATTGTATGATGTTCATGGAAGTATTGCAGTCTGCTATGTGATTACCAAGTTTGAGGCAGGTTTTCGAAATTATTGTTCCAATGTAGAATCTGGTTTTTGTGATTTAAATACCCAAACGACCTTTATGGTCTATGCCTGAACCATTGGTTGTGATTGTTGAAGATGTAATTTTTCAACTATTGGCTTCCCTCAAAGTTTGCTGATTTTTTAATTTTCCATCTATTCCATGGTTATGAATTATAGTACAACGGTGTTTCAAGTGATGCCCAGCATTTTGTGTGATTTTATAATGTAGTAGGGTTTTATTAACATTGTGAAAAATTTTCTGTGATGTGGTCTTGCTGCAACATGTTTTATGGGAATCTGACAGCATTTTAGGCCTTTTTTTTGTTCATGAACCTGAGTACTTGCTGTAATTTTACTTTCTGTATTAGTAATCTGAGAGAATTGGTGCCAATCTTTATTTGCGATGGTTGCTTAATACCTTGAACACTATTGCACTTGTAATGATAAGATATTCTAAGACTTATTTTTACATGAAGCATTTCTAAAAATGTGATTGCAGTACAACACAAAGGATAGCTCAGTGAGACTTGCTTATGAAGCCCAACCACGCCCTAGAGCAATTGCTTCCCTTGCTGGAGAAAAAATTGTTAAAGTTGCGTGTGGAACAAATCATACAGGTTTGTCATACAACTTTCCTCTATGATATGCAGCTACTCTTGGAACCTGTTGGACATGCTTGTTAATACTTCCATTTTCTGATATTTAATATATTTTTTAATGAAATGCAGTGGCTGTGGATTCTAATGGTTTTGTCTACACGTGAGTGTTTCTTGAGGCTACTTTTTTGACATCTCCTTTGTTTTGTCAAATTTTGTATACCATGGATTCTAATGGCTTCGTTTTGTTGATGTTTACTTTTACTTTTAGGTGGGGTTTTGGCGGTTATGGAAGGTTTGTGATATGAATCAGCTTGCATTTGGTTACCTTCAATTCCACAACTTGAATACCCTTTCTAGCTCATCTTCTCTTTATTCTCTCACTCTCCAACTCCCCCTCTTTGTCTAGCTTTTAAATTTTTGTTGACTTTTTTGATGTTTCGATTTGCAGACTTGGGCATAAAGAGCAGAAGGATGAATGGGCTCCTCGACGTGTCGATATATTCCAGAGGAGAAATACATTGCCTCCTGATGCTATCATTTCAGCGGGGTCTGTGAACTCTTCTTGTACTGCAGGTACTAGTTCTTAACATGAGGGCCTGGACATCATTTTGAAAACTGATTTTCAGATTATTTTACGGTTTTTAACTATTTCTCGTCTTAACTTTCTTTTGGAAGGACTAGGAATAAGGATATATTTCTGTACTTAGCTTTCCATTTTACTCTTCGATGATTTGTCATTATTCAATTTTAGTGGTTATATACGCTAAAACAAACTGTTGAATTGTTGCTTTACGAAACAAGGTAAATACTTGAAAACAACCAATTGATGCTCTTTCTCTCATTTTGTGTGTGTGCTTTAAATAAATTACTTCCATTTAGAAAATTCTTCTATCGAGTGAATTTCCTTTTACCACCACTGCCTTTGAACTTTAAGTTTCTAATAAATTTTCTGTTTGCTATGTATTTTACTCATGCTATGGCATGCCTCAACTTTGTAGTGTTTTGAATTGTTACTGATATTTGTGCAACCCCTCACTCATCTGTTTGTTGCTTTTGAGTTTGTTTTTCTTTATTGCCAGAAATCTTCTAGATTTTAAACTCTTGTCTCATTGTAATTCGAGTATTAGTCTCTTTTTGTTTCATCAATTATAACGTTGTTTCTGTTTAAAGAAAAAAAGACATGATTTGTTGAACTTGAACTTGAGGTATGATACTAAGCTAGCTTTTTGGTACGTACTGTCATTTTTTTTTTCCAGGAGGAGGGCAGTTATATATGTGGGGAAAAATAAAAAATGCAGGAGATGACTGGATGTATCCAAAACCTCTCATGGATTTAAGGTTTTATTCTTTGCTATATGTTGCCTTATGTAGAGTTTTTCTCCCTTTACTTTTATTATGCCTGTGAATTTGATTTCTTGTATTGTACCTTTTCTTTGGAATTATTTCATATATTGCTTCTTCAAGCTATGTGCTTGTTTCTTTTTACTCAGTGGATGGAATATAAGATGCATGGATTCAGGCAACATGCACCATTTTGTGGGTGCCGATAACTCGTGCATAAGTTGGGGCCATGCACAATATGGAGAGCTTGGATATGGCCCAATGGGGCAGAAGTATGTCCTATGCCTCTTGCCTCTCTAGTTGTCTTCATCTTAAATCTTAGCTTATTCCAGCCTCTGCTGTTTAGGTCTTCTGCGGTCCCCAAAAAGGTTGATATCCTGGAGAATATGCACGTCATAAGGTAGATTAGTATTTATATGTATAGACTTGTGGCTTTCCTCAAGTATTGTTGGATTTTACAAATTTTCGTTTTTGTTGTTGTAGTGTTGCATGTGGTGCTGGACACTCTATGGTTGTTGTTGATAGAACAAATGTAGCCGATCGACTTGATCAGGTAACAGGTTAAAAGTATTTATTCATCAAATGTAGCCAACCGTCGATCGACTTCACACCCAACGACATTTAATTTGCTTTCTAAATATTTTGGTTTCAAGGTAGATATCAATGCATTCAAAATGTTATGGGTTTAAGTTAATGGTTTATGGAAATTGTTTTAATTAATTGTAATTAGATTCCACAGATATTCCAGCCTTGTTTGATAAACACTTTTCTTCTCTTTTTTCTGTTTCTTTAATTTTCAGAGCGCAATATTTAGGGACATGTATGAAAAATGAGGGGTTGGAAAACAATTCCAAACATACATCTTTCTCCTTTTGTTAATGACTACTATTTATCTATCGACAGTCATTTCCTTTTTGGTTTTCATTGTACACTACTTTTTTACTTGGGTAAAACTGTAAAAGTATATTTCTAACTTTTAGTGGATTTGATAACAGCTTGATATACACGATGGCAAAGCTTTTGATGAAGGTACGTTAACACTAGTAATAAACAATATATATGGTTATCAAGGATAATCAAGACCGTTTTGGCCTGCGAAAAGTTAGATTACGATAATTATAGTGGGGATTTCGGAGAGACTGAAGCTGTTATTCTTGATGCAGCGAATGTGGTATTGGAAGCAGTACCACAGAGTAAAGGTTCAGCCATCAAGCCAAGTTCAAAGGCTGCTAAAGCATCTCAGAAGGCCAAAAAGAGGAAGAAGTCAAAAGATTCATCAGACTCGGAGGAAGAAGAGGAAGAAAATGGAGATGGTGACAGTAGCGATGAGGAGGCCAATGGGCTATCGGATACGAGCGAACAGTATGGGAGCAAAAGTAAGGGTAGAGGAAAGGGTGGTAAAAAGCCATCCAGTGGTGGGAAAGGCAGTGGTCGTGGACGGGGTCGTCCCCCATCAAACAACAAGAAACCAGCAGCTTCTCAAGGAAAAGCAGGAGCTAAGAGAGGTAGACCTCGGAAGACATGAAGACATCCATTATAGTTTAGGTTTAATTGGTGACCCTTACTTCAGTTAAAGTGAAGCCAACCACTCTATTACACCAGACGATGTATCTGCAGTTTTGAGATTATTTCACCATTTATTTTTCAATGATATGATTATTAAGAGATGTACACTAACTTACCTGATGACATTGATTATTCAGAACTTCAGCAAGTTCTTTTGAGCTTTGAAGGTTTATCGAGTGTAAAAACATTTCGAAATTTTTAGAGCTAAATGGAAAGTCTCTTTCATGTGATTGCTGTTATGTTACCTCATAGACCAGCACTTTCAGCACCTACTGTAATCTTGTTCGTAAAACTTCTGCAATGGTGAGAACAGGGGACTTTTCAGAAGATTGACACAACCATCCGATATTTGACAAATCTTGCGGAAGTTTGTGCCAGGGCCAATCCGAGCAATCATGTTTCCTTCAAAAGCAAGGAATGGGAGGAGGGTTCATCTCACTCCTAAGCTGGAATACAGCCATGGGATGAGGGGAGGACCCTCATCTTCAAGGACTCTAACATCTCAACCCCCTCTTAGAAAGAGGATGCTGTTGGATTACTGGTTGTGGAGAGCTTGTGCATATTATTCTCCCTTTGTCTTTTTCTGCATCTTTCCAGTTCATAAAGCAAGGTTCACAGTAACATCTTATGTTTGCCATATTGGTGACACTGTCACATTCAATTTAAAAAGGAATGAAAGCGTAATATGCTACACAGCGAACCGGGTTTAACATATGCTTTAGATCAACCCGGTTTAAAGTATATACAAAATATTTGATTGATTCAAATTCTGAGTCGTTTGACATTTGTTTTTGTGTTTTTGTTAGATGGGTCAGATCTCCGACTAAAGTGTCTCTAAAGAGAGAGCTTTGGGGGGGCTTGTGGGGGATTAAGTGGCTTAAACAGAAACATACATTGATTCCTTGTGGTCTTCATAAATGTCTTCATAAATTAAAATTATGGCCAATTTTAGTACATTACACTTTGAAGGATTCACATGATTCTTTGCAATCAACCCATGTGAGTGTGGCTCCACCAGACATCCCATGGTGGGAGGTCCTTCGTCCTAACGGTGAATTGTCATATGACTAATAATATGCTCTGGTTGGTTCTTCAAACATTCTTCACCAACACCATTATTGTCTCTCTTGTCACCGATTTTGCTTCATTTCAACTCCAAATCCTCTGTTAAATTTAATCTAATCCATTAATTTGACCGATATTAATATATACACTCAATACAATAGGTCAGAGTTCAAATACATATGTGGTATGATTTTTTTGTTAAGTGTTCTGTAATGTTTAAAAAACCAGCACTATAATTGTATTTTTGGATAAACTTTTAACTTTGATTTAAAATAAATTGTGTCTAGCAACAGTATGGTTGGTTATTATGAGCATTAATGTCAACACATGTACAAGTGTGGGTTATTACCTGCTATTGGTTGGTGAGTGGTTGCATCTTGGAAGAGGTGTCCTACCAAAAACACATAATTGTTATTTCATTAAAATAAGAAATATCTATTGGCCACCTGCCTAAAAATTAATTTTCTACTAATTTCTTTGACACTCAAATATTGTAGGGACAAGTGAATTGTCTCGTAAGATTAGTCGAAGTGGATATAAGCGGTGAACACTCACGAATATATATAAACAAATAATTTCATATAATTTTAGTTTTCAATTGCTTATATGTTATAGATTCTTGAGGCATTGTTAGTTTCAATCATCGGCCTCTTTATATGTCTTATTGCGTTATGAAAATAATAATTTTGAACTAAAAAGTTTAAATTTGATGCAAGTGTATGAATTTAGTTATAATTAAATTCCAATAGTCTTAGGTATTTTATTTTACTCATAGTAGTTTTATTTTTTTAAAAAAAATTGATCCCAATGATTCACTAAATCATCATGAATCATGGTTGAGGCATTGGATGTTAAACACATCTCCTATTTACATGGTGATGTTGGATGAATTTTCAAATAGGCAAAAGACTACATATTAATAATTTGTGTGATTGAACCAAAATATATGAATGGAAAGAAAAGAAAAATAGATCAAAAAATGAAATTAAAACAAAATGATAGAAAGTATATAAGATAAAATTAAAAGATGACAGAAAATAGGTGATTGATATGAAATTAATATATTTAAGTAAGTCTTAAAAATTGGTCTCCAAGTAGAGGTACATCCATTGCCACCAATTTCATTTAGTCTCACTGTCTTTGTCCATATTACTCTGTCACACATTTTCTGTCTCCTTCATTTCCAATCTTCCCCATCTCACACATGTGGTAAAATAATTGGGGACCTCAATCTCACTATTAATATCCAATATTATTTTTATACTATTTTTTTTTAACTACATTCTTTGTTCTTTTAATTTTAAAAAATGAAAATCATGACCAAAATTAGTGGCATTAATCTAGAAATCTTCCGTCCCATCATCTAATATCTTTTAATTTCTCTATTTTGCACATATTATTGTATTTAATTGAATTCATTTATTTGATTTATTATTGATGAAATTATAGAAGCAATAATTTTATTGTATAATTGAACAGTGAAACAGATTGAAAAACACAAAAGTATATATAACCACATGAGATTTTAAAGTAATTAAAACGATATTTGACTTAGTAAGCGTAATTGATCGTGAGAAATTGTGGAGAAAATGAAAGATTATTATTTTTATGTACAATAGTTGAAAGTTGAAAGGAGGCATAAGCCTTTCTTCCTCGGCTACCTCGCTCTCCTCCCGCTGCTTCTTCTGCTGCTACGGATTTCAAATGCCTAAATTTTGTTGAATTTAGTCGCATTTTCAGTTCCAGATTCCTCTTTTTGGTGCTCCCGATGCTACTCTACTCGTGGAGGGTTTCTGTTTTTGGTCTTCTAGATCTCTGAAAACAGTGGGTGAGGCGTTTTGTAGCTATGGGGAAGTCTACTTCCTGCTTTAAGATTATCGCGTGCGGTGGTGATTCCAGTGACAAAGATGATATTGATATTCCTGAGGTATGTATGTATCTTATTGCCTCTTACTTCCCAGTTTTCCCTTTTCATTTGCTTTCTCTACTTTTTCTTTTCTGCTTTTTTCTTTTCTTTTCTATACTCCAATTTAGTCTCTGATTACTGGAAGTGAGCAATGTACTTCCTCCTCGACTTTACTTAGTAAGAAATGTTTGGTGTTTCCTGGATTTGTGTTACTTAATGATCTACTTTGTTTCTCGCTTATCAAATAATTGGAATTAAGAGGAGATTTGTTTGGCATTTTATGAGAATGGTGCTGCACTAAAGATTCAATTTTATTGCTAAGTATCTTTTGTGAGATTATGCCCTTATGTAGTGTTAGAAGGGCTACTTTTTCAAGTTTTGGTTCATTCCTTGTTTGAGAGATTGGATTAAGATATGGAATAAATGTAGTTTTATCATTTTTATGTTGCATTTTTGTTTTGCCTTATGTGATCTTAATTTGTATTTATCCAGAGTAAGCGCTTGAATGATAAACAAGGGTGGAGTTTTCGTAAGAGATCTAACCGGCAACGAGTACTAAGCAACACTGTGATAGCTGAAATTCCTTCTCCTGGAAATAAAGAGAGCTTTGAAACTGTTAACATTAACTTCCAGCCACCAACTAACGGTTCTATATTAGAAAAAGATCCTGGTTTGCAGTGCGCGAATGAGAAACCTCAGTTACAGAGTACTGCAAATCTCAAGGAATCTGAAGTCGTTGATGTCATTCAAAAGGAGAGTAAAGTTGATGTTGATATTGAGGAACACAGCGTTATTATCATCCAGGCTGTTGTCAGAGGGTGGCTGGTGTGCTCTATTTTTCAAATGTTTAGATCATATATTATAACTGCTTGCTGTCCTTGTCCATTCGTTTATGGGAACTTCTCTTGCAGGCCCGAGGAGAGCTTCTGAAGCTTAAGAATGTGGTTAAGTTGCAAGCCGCTATTCGTGGGCACTTGGTCAGGAAACATGCTGTTAAAACTCTTCGCTGTATTCAGGCCATCATTAAATTGCAAGCTCTTGTGCGTGCACGTTGTGCCCATTTGGCACTTGAACAGTCAAATTCTGAAGAACTGGATAGCAATAGTTATAAGACCTCGGTAACACCACTTAACCAGATTTGATTTTGAACTTCAAAAAATATGCGTACCGTTCTTGGCTTCAGATTACAAATCCAATTAGGCATGAAAGCAATGCTAACGAAAAAATGTTCCTGCTACCTCTTCTTTATTTTGTATCTCGTATTTCAGGAGAAGGAAAAGTTGAGGAAATCTAGAGAGACTTGCGTTTCAATTGAGAAACTACTTAGCAAAAACTTTGTTCGACAGGTTTTCTTCTGTTATCTTGTGATTTCTTAAGATGTAAGCACCATGTAACCATTACATATTTTATATCTGATAAAACTTTTTTTTTTTAATTTGAAGCTGCTCAAGTCTACATCAACCACTGAACCTATCAACATTAGTTACCATCCATTTAAATCTGAGACAACTTGGAAATGGTTGGAGAGATGGACGTCTTTTTCATCAGTCGATGTTCTGGAGATCAAGGAAGCACAGTTCCTGACAGAGGAGCAAGGAAAAGAGAAGAAAGAAACACTTTGTGCGTCTGAAGTTATTTTGGGAACTGACTCTAATGTTCTTTGCAAGTCAGCTGATTCAAGAACCTGCATTGGGGAATCAGTTGTGCATTCTGAAAGTGAAGATAACTTGATTACTTATGATATGGACAGTGCACAGTTTCAACCACGTCAACTTACCTCTTCTGAGATGGAGAGTTTGGACCAGGCATGGCTTGAGGAGAATGCAGATGTCTCGAATGTGAAAGTTACCTTGATGGAGGCAAATTCTCTCTTAGATCAGAGGATCGAATTGGTTGCAGATTCTCAGTTGCAGTGTAACACCCATATAGAGAAACTTGAAAAAGAATTCCAGCAAAACAAGACATCGACTGGGATGTTCACCTCAGAACAACCAGAGGTGATGGAGAAAAAAAATATCTTTGGTTCCAGAAGGGCAAGCAATCCAGCTTTCATTGCTGCCCAATCCAAATTCCAAGAGCTGAGTTCGATGGAAAATTCAGGTAGATCAATCAGTTCGTCGTATCAAGAAACTGGGGCAGAGTCTTGTATTGGTGCTATGTCATCTGCTTCAGGTACTGCTCCAAGGACAGAGGGGTTGTCCACTACAGAAGACTACATCACAAATCGATCCACGACGGTTCGAGTTGGTGGCTCTGACTGTGGGACTGAACTTTCTATTACCTCTACTCTTGATTCACCTGATTTATCCGAAGCGGGAGCCTTCGAATATGAGCATGAAACCAATGTAACTGAGATATGTGTCCATGACCACCGTAGGAGCAATAAGAGCACAGAGATTGACGTGGGTAGTGCTCCCTCTAGTCTAGTGTCGAACTTGTGTCAACCTCGTTTGGGGTCTCCAGAAAAGTCTGTTGTTGTCTCTAGCGAATCCATCAACAAAATAACTATGAGCTCTACCCAAAATGAAGTGAAGCCGGATGTAAATGCATCTGATCAGCAGAGAGAACAGGATGCTGAAACAGGTAATTACAGGTTGTCCCCATCGGCCTCTCCAAGAAGCCATGCCACTTTTCTGGAATCCCAAGGAACGCCTTCTAGTCAGATCTCAATAAATTCTAATAAGAGAAAAACTGATGCGAGCAGAAGCAACCTAAAGCGCAAGTCCCTCACTGCAGGTAAGAAATCACCCTCAAAGCTGCATCGCAATGTCGATTTGCCAAATCATTTTGAACCTTTGCCTAAAGATGAGAAGATTGAAAAGAGGCGCAATTCGTTTGGCTCAGCAAGATCTGATCATATTGAAGAAGAGTCGAGAGAAAGCAGTAGCAATCAATCTATCCCTCATTTCATGCGAGCTACAGAATCTGCTAGAGCTAAGGTGCAGTTAAATAACTCTCCAAGATCCAGTCCAGATGTCCAAGATGCAGAAATATACATCAAGAAGAGGCATTCCTTACCAGGTGCCAATGGAAGGCAAGGATCCCCACGAATTCAAAGATCAACTTCTCAAGCACAAAAGAGCGGAAAGGGAAATGGTAAACATTGTTCTTAAAATTTTCATTCTTCTTGGCTTATCAGTAAGTTTATAAAAAACCATTAAAACATCCTTATACATTTGTTTTGCTTACCGGTTTTGCTTTTTCTTCTACTTTTCAGAAAGGAAGTGGCAAAGATAGATGGTGAATTTGGTGCTGCTTTGTGATCAACATTTTTTGAATTGATCATAACCTCAAAGACCAACAACATGGCTGCTGCATTGATCTGAAGCTGTGCCACCCTAAGTAATCCGACTCCTCATATTAGAGTTCTTCCGCTTTTGGGGAGGGTCCGCATGCTTTTTGGTTAGAACTCACCAATGGGGTCCTAGTAGTTTGGACTTTGGTAAGATGAAAAAAGACCTACAACACCAACATTTTACTGAATATATGATTCATGTTCCTTTCGGTCCTTTTGAATTTCATTAGTATCATCGGTACCGAAATTGTTGCAGTTGTAATGTCTGTTCTAGAAGTTAGTTACCAAGAAAAATGTTATATATACATTTGGGGTTAAGTTTGTGTAAATTGTGATCATCAGTTCGTCATTGTTGCTATATTCTTATTATATAGAAGTGCTTATTAAGCTTCAGACTAAATAAAACTCATGTACTCTTGTTGTTGAAGTTAGGCCTATAATCTCTGCACATGTGAAAATATTCCTTAATTATGGTACCAAACTTCAGATGGTCAACTTCAATATGTTTAGTTTGGATATGAGTGTTGCTTGACATCAAATTTTAACCCAACAAGAAGTTAGTATATCCAAACCAATTAACTCATGAGTTGTGCTGTTCTATATTCTAATTTAGTATTTGAACATGACACCGATTTCTGTTTCTTACTCCTTTAAGAAATCAAATTACTACCAACAAAAACACAATACCCTATTGTTCATCTTCTATCTTCCTTAGATCTAGCCAATTCAATGTAGGAGAAGTATTTGATATTGGTATGACCATAATCTTTATTTAATAAATCTGGGAGCAACCTTCAAATAATAATACCAACTAAATTGTCTCAAACAAGTCAACACTAATTTTTTTAACATGCTTTGTTTTTTATCTCCATTAGGTTTTTTCATCATGTTTTGTATTCACTCCTCGATTTTTGTTAAGTGATATTTTACATTATCATTTGTTAAAAATATAAATTAGTTTTCATTAAAACATAACTCTAATATTGTATCTAGTTAAATTCTAGAAATGAATACCAAATATAAGATTATAACTTATTAGATATAAGTGAAAATACATTTTACAACCATCTCTATAAGCTTACCATTAACAAAAGCGAAGACTACAACAATCCAGACTCCTCACAAGTCGAGGAGAACCAAGTAGGCACAGAAACATCCCCAAGTATGCACAGAAACATCCCTACAGACATCTCCATAGAGAAGATGGGGATGACAAAAAAAGACCTATGACTACCAAAAGAAACCACAACACGCACAAGATGAGGAATGCCAATTTTCAAATGCGAGCACCACCCAAAGGAAACAACCTGACAAAAAGAAGCAAGTGCCTTAATATCCAAGACCAAACCAACCATCTCCGAAAAAAGAAATGGATTCTAGCTCTTCCAACCGATGAACCTGAAGTGGCCCTCCTCCAAACCTACCCTTGTTCATTTGCACCTCTTCTGTTGGTAAGGAGCGTGTGAGCAGCGGGTATTCTACCCCAGAGTGGGTCTACTACCTGAATGTTCAGATGAATTCGATGGCCATTTTCCTCTTTCTCACTTCCTAAATGGAGAGGAGAATTCTTTATTTTCCCTACGATTGGGAGTCTGGAGAAGCCAAGAAGCGGAACGGAGGCTCTTAATATACCTTATCAATGAGATGGTCCGAAGGACTATTCACTATTCTAATACTCTAAAACCTCGATCATTTTTTGAACGCTACTCATTCATTGAGTTCATCTTTGAACCTTATTCTTAAATAGTGGTCCGGAGGTGTAAAAAATATTGCGAACTAATTTTCACAGCAAAGATTCCACTTAAACTCCTGGAGATACTTTCTTCTAACAGCTATAAAACTGATTGAAGCAGGCCAATCAGGCAACTTACTCTCCAACTCAGTAAAGCTTCTGAGACGGGGATGAAAAAGATAATGCTACCTTTTTGACTAAGCAACAAGGGCTACGGCCTCTGATTCCGCTGCCTCACTTGAGAATACACGCCTCTTCCTATGTGGAACTACTTCTTATGAGAGGTCCAAATTGGACCTACGGTTAAAAGTGCAACTATATTTAAATTTGAAGTCCTTGTTGAAGTGAAAAAAATGGAATGGAAGATTCTCCACCTTCATTTAAACTCTCACAAAAGGCATTGTTTCATAAAAAAACCCCGAATACGAATGACCTCTTTTTAGAGGCCTAAATAAAAGTTACTTTTTTTAAGGTGAATGAAAGGTGGTCTTCTTCTTGGGTCAGCACCATAAAAAATTACCCATTTACCTACCCATCCCAAGGTCACTCGCTCCTCACTACTTAAAGCACGATACTTGTTACATTTCTTAACCTAAACATTTAATATTATTTTAATCAATATACTTGCTACAGAATGCAGGCTACACGTTATGTGATACAAGCTACACGATACTCGATCTCAACTTTGAAGTATGGTATAGCTTGTATTGTGTAACACGTAACGTGCATCTTATAGCGAGTATATTGGTTAATACACTATTAAATGTTTAGGTTAAGAAGTGTAACGAATATGGTTGTTGAGTAAGGAGGATCGTGTATGTAGGAGCAAGTGGCCCCCGAGATGAGATGTGCGTATCAAATTGAAGGGTAAATAAATAATTTTGCATGGTGCGAAGGCAGCTTTTCATTCCCCTTTTAGAAAATTGGCCAAATTTCACGCACAAGAAAAAACCCAAACCCCAACAACCTAGGCTTATCGCAGCGAGCTCCAATCACTGTTGTTCGAAGGTTCAGGCGAAGGGAATAAGCAGCGATGTTGAAGTTCCTATCTAAAGTGAAGATCGAATTCAATGCTCTCGATCCACGCTTAGCGTGTTGTATGGAATTCTTGGCGCAGTGTAATGCTTCCAAGGCGAAGGAATCCAACCCCGCTTGCCAATTGATCGTCAAGCGCCGAACAGACGACCACCCTCCCCAGATCGCCGTCACCTTCGTCAATGGGGTCGAAGAGGTTTTTGACGCTACCTCTACTCCTGCTCAAACAATCAGGAGTATGATTCTTGAAAAGGGTCAACTCCTTGAGACCGAGCAAATGTTCCGAGAAGCTGGGGAAGCTTGGCCAGTTATCATTCCCGATGAGGAGCTCAAACTACCCTTTACCAGTATCAAGGTTCGTGCTCTTCTTCTCCCTTACTGTAAACCTTTCCTGGTCATCTTCTGCCGGAGTTTCATTTTTGTGTACTACCTGCGGCATTTCGTCGAACAATATATGACCACGAAGAGTTATACGAACTTTCTGATTTTAAAATATATTAATTTTTTTATGTTTCGATTTTATTTCGTTGTTCTCGTTTGTGTAATATATAGACACTTCATGTGCTTCGTCATTTGCATCTCAAGCTAATTTAGGAATACCCAGTGCTTCTATTTTAGTTAGCAAGAACTATGCTTTTTGTAATTATTTTCTGAACAGCCCAAGCATTTGAGAATTCAGTGTTACAGCATGTGTATTGATATCAAGCATGCCCTAAAATTGATCTAAGCATATGGATTATTATTTTCTTCGTTTCACTGACTTTTCTATCCCATGGAACAAATCCCTGGTCTTTTAAGTACCTTGAGTTATTCAGTTTATATTTCTTCCCCTTAGTCCTCATTTAAGTAGGTTAGTAAATTTCCCTAGGTCGGTCTAGTAGTCAAAAAGAGCTACAATCCATGCAAATAGCAAAGGGGCATAGAGGATTGGTTCGAGTTAGGTTGATCATCCAACTAAGATTTAACATTCTACAAGTTATCTTGAAAACTAAATGTAGGTTGTTTTACGAGAGTAGTCAAAGTGATCCTAAGTTGGGTCTGAGATTCAAAGATATCCAACTGTTAATGCTTTTTTTACTGACAAGGCCATCTGTATCAGATGTTTGTCTAAAAACTCAATTTATGTTACCAGCTTATTCATAGTTTCAAGAGTTTGTTTGTAGAATGAATTTGCATAATTTACCGTTGAACCAAACCAGCATAAGTAAAAGAGAATTGTTACTAAATCTTCTTTCAAGTAGTTTCGATTTGTCACATTCTTATTATTTAAGTAATACTCTCATACTGTATCATCTTTCCTTGTGGTGTTGTATGAGACACTAGAACGCATAGGTGATATTGCAACTGACTTGTTGTGTAATAGAAGAGAATCCATGACCCAATAGACGCTCAAGTAACCAGGAAAACTCTTACAAGTACAATACTCATTATGAGTATTATTTGTGTCCTTGAGTTTTAATACTTACATTATCGAATACAATAGGATGGCCCCTGTCTGCAAAATTTCATTAGGCCATCAAAGAAATTTGATTGATTTTGAAATCCAAGCAAATTGTAGTAGTAAAAAGTTAAAAAATGTTCAATTAGTTGTTTGAGGCTTTAAAAGTAATATCTTAGACTGGTAAGTTTGTCATGCTTTTAGGTAATTAAGAAGTATTTCGTGAGTTTCTCTCTTCATCATGTGTATTTTACGCTGAAGTTTGATTATGGATGTGTTTTCAAGGACTTCATGTTCATCTTCTAGTCGTTCTTTGGATTAGTGGCACAGATGCTCTTCTATTGCATTCGAATTTCATGTCATTGGCTCAAGTTCCGCTTGCTTTTTGTTGCAGCCTAGAAAAGCGGAAGACAAGCAGTAACTTTTTCACAGTTGATGAAATTGCGGATAGATTGGAAACAGGGGTGGCATCTACACTCATAATCTTAGGCTGTCAAATATAAAATCAGTTTCCATGGTTAGGAACAATAGCGCTGATTCTGAGATGTTTTCCGTTTTAAATTTCGTAGGGATGCTTCCAAATCTTTTCTTAGAATTCCACATCGGGTTCTAAATATGACATGTGGATGCTCCGTTGGTTTTCATAAGCCATTTATTTATGGGAACTCGTTACCAATACATCCAATTCTCGACTTTCTTATGACTTTTGAGTGAAGAAATGTGCAACTAATCTTTCAAAAAAAAAAGATCGTTCGGCTTATTTCGATATCAAATTTATCAACAATTTTGTGCTGAGTAACTTTAACAGATTGATTGGACTCGAGAACACCATTCTCAAAGTCAACCATCCATTCTCAAAGTCACTATAATCATCTTCTATATTGTTGTGTAATTGTAAACATGGCAATGGACACGAGACAGGTGACCATACTGCCATTTCAGAGCAAAAAGCATATACCCTTGAGAAAATAGTCACAGAAACATCACACTATGTATATATACTACTAACAAATGTACACAGCATAACCATTCGTAATGAACAAAACATCTCATCTCTTTCTAACGGTCTTCTCGTCTTACAGCATTTGGGTCGGACATCATGTCTAGCATCATCTTCTCCGGTGAATCTTCCCAACTAGCAAATGTTTTCAAATCAACCTGCAAAGATTTCCAGAGAAAAATGGATTGTAAACTTAATATTCAGATCCTTAAAAAGAAATAGAATATTAATCATTTACCTTTCTTCTTTGCTCAGTGAAAAGCTCCTCTCTCTTTTTGTACGAATTTTGGATTTCCTTCGCCGTAGAACCGCCAAGTCCCCAAATTTCCACATCTAGAATGGAAGCTTCAACAGGCAGGAACCCCTGGATTTCATTTACATAATATGTTGAAAATTGGTGAGTAGCATGCTCCTCAAAGGAATGGGAATCAACTTGATGTACTCTCATCTTCGAATTATGTATTCGTATATTATTCCTACCTGATCTGGGAAGAGAGGACCAGGCTGATAAGTTTTGTCAACCACATGATGACGAACAGTAACCCTGGCAAAATCCTCATCTATGAATATTCTCTCATTTCCCATAGTTCCCCCAAATCCAAGTCCAACCGGCTTTGGATGTGGTTCATAAACCCTTGCAGATGGATGTAAGTGGCTGTAGACAAAGTTCTTTTCCTTCCCTGTAAATAATCATTTGATGTAAGTTAACGAAGCTTGGTAAGCAAGAGAACCTAGAAGAACCTCAACTACATTGTCCTACCAATCGCTGAATACACATGAAAAACTGGACTAAGAGCATAGATATTTCCTCCGCTTCCATAGAACAGATCTCTATTTTCAAAACCCTGGAATGTCAATACACCAACAGTCCATTTCAATTTATTGGTGGAATCATCACGAGTGTCTCCAGATGCAGCATGAACAACCACAAACAAAGGACCCTGGTAACCTTCGATATTGGACCAGAATCTATTCAAGCCTCTCCCATGAATTGACGACCTACAATACATCAAAGTGTATATACATCAATAAATTACATCAAGCACATGTGACATGAATGCTGAAACCCCCAATGGGTAAAGAATGTTTCAACAAGCATTAATATAAGGACAGTCTGCAGAAAACTCGGCCGCAAACCTATAAAGTAGGTGTTCATGATTTCCATCTCCACTGATAGAAAAACATATTTTTGACATCTCCTCCCTAATGCCACCTCTTTGTGTAAGGGAAACTGCCCATGCTGTTCCACAGGTCAGAACAAAAGAATTTGATGTCTCAGGTGAGGCAATATCTACAGTTGGTGAACTTGACGACTCTACTCCATCCTGTCATTGAACAACCAGAAAAGGGAAGGTCACAAGTGTCTTCAATAATAATAATAGTAATAAAAAAATAATTCGAAGACATAAGGCTTAATGGTATCCTTTCTCAAAATGTCAGAAAAATATATACGTATAAACGTTCTACAACTCTACATGAAACGTTAACAAAATTCATGTGCTGATAAGTAATAACATGTAACGTAAGAACAGTTGTTGCATCAAACTTTAAGGACCTATGTATAAAATATGATCTAAGAAAGAGCATCACGTTTAAGTTCGTCTAACTTGAAAATAATGAAGGCAGGTCTTCAGAATATGGAAGAATAGCACCAAAGTTCATCCGAGAAAGACTAGACCTAGATTGTAAACCCAACTATGTCCAAATATCGTTGACTCGTGAAAGTATCATAACCAACTGGATCTCACGTCATCAAAACAAGAATACTGTAATAATGCTTCCAATCAGCCAGGAATTGCATTCTACAACAAGAACTCATATAAAATATAAATATCCAATAAATGTAAATGCAATAAACAAAATGGGAGGATAAACATATTTCTATCTATAGAAAGAGGAATCAATTACCTCTTGAGTAGAAGCTTGAAGAATTCTTGCATGTACAAATCGTGAGAACCCATCTGGAAGACTCGGAACAGTTTTCACTGCCCAAGTAAGAAACTTTCCTATGGGTACTTCGACACCCAACCCTAAGATATCGCAATCCCAAATGTTTACAGTACTACCGACCTCAGCACAAGATGCAACGGACGACAACACCAGATTATTGATATCTGGCAAAATTAAATTTGAATTTGAACCTAAAGCTTTGAAAGTACTAGAATCCCAAAACATAGCCCAACACATCCAAAGAAGCATGAGAACATCACTCGGAAGAAGGAAGCCACTCATGTTAAATTCATCCTCATAGGATGTAAACTCCAATTTTGAAGGAAGTCCCAGTTTTACCGTTGTAGCATCAAATACCCTAATTAATGTATTAAGCAACACAGATGCAGAAATTTTTCCACAACATTTATTGTAGCCCTTAAGAAATTCAACCCAGGTAACTCCTCCTTTCTCAGGAATGAAGAACATTTCAACGATTGTTAAACCCACGTGATATAGGATGCCTGGAAAGGATTCGGGCACAGCAGCTGTTTCTTGAGTTCGGTTTTCATAACCTAAAAAGAAGCATTTCTGAAACCAAACTACATGTTAATAAAATTGCATACACGAAGAATGAACAAATAAACGAAAATCAGATCTCAATGTGACCCATTTAACTAACTGTATTCCCGTTCTTCAAGTTCAAGAATCTAGAGAAGGTTTGGCCGTGTTTTTTAAAACCATTTTATAGTTTGTAGCAGAACTCAGTGAAAAAAAACATGCATAGGTGACCATTCTTTCAAAGTTCTTTTTGTTATTTTTTCATAAATTCTCATGAATGTTATCTCTTTTTCAGATTAATTTAAGTTGTCTCCCAATTATAAACAGTGATCAAACCTACAAAGCAATAGATTTGCATATACAAAAGTCAGCCAATGTAGCTCTTAAACATAGTTTAGAAAATTGCCTGTAAGGATTCGAAAGGGATTGCATTTGTTTGAGGATCCACCAGCTTAG
Source organism: Cucumis hystrix (assembly GCA_025688845.1). NCBI lineage: Eukaryota > Viridiplantae > Streptophyta > Magnoliopsida > Cucurbitales > Cucurbitaceae > Cucumis > Cucumis hystrix. The sequence goes on along the minus strand of CM046886.1, from coordinate 3,883,471 downwards.
AGAATGCACTTTGAAGCTGAGGAAGAGCTCCCGTTGAAGCTGCCAAGGCTTCAGCCTCTTTTTGGTCATCAGGAACCTTTTTCTCCGTTGATGTTGATGCTCCCATTGTCACTCAACAACGTTAGAAATGAAACAAAAATATATCCAGTGATTGCCTATTTTTGCACAATATATACCTGACATAGAAAGAGACAACAATGTACCTGCTTATTTTTCTGTATGATTTTCAAGAATTAAATCATCAAACTAGTTTGATGAATGATTGTAAATAAGTAGTAACAACTTAAAGTACGACAATATTGGTATCAAAACAGAGGTACAGTAAGAAAACAAAACAAAAAAATCCGTAGAAAAAGATAAATTGAATAAAAAAAATTATTATAAAATATTGAAGGAGAAGTCCTCAATATTAGTAAGGTAGTATAAGCAACATAACTTTCTTCAGTTAAATACTAAAATTTACAAGGACAGTGTTTCCTTGATAGAAAAAACATATCAAGAGATGCTAAATACAAAAACTCCAACATAAGTATGTATATGTGTATATATATATATGTAGATATGTATATGTGTGTGAGCACGTGCACACACATATATACATATTTAGTTTTGGGATAAAAAGCCAAGCTTTCATTGGGAGAAAAAAAAAAGAAAGAAGACATGGGGAATATGCAGTAACAGTTTACATCAAACAATATACTATTGCAATTACTTAATAACACCAGAGTCCATAGAGCAAGTAATTGAAGGTTTTATAAATCAAACATGATGGAACAAGCATGTTAATCCAATAAATATGGTAAGTGTTAGGAATGGAAGACTTAAGTTGCATCTTTAACACATAAATTCAATGATTTAACGTGAACTGTTTAGATTTCTGCTACAAACCGATCATGGTGTTAATTCACTACCAAAAATATACTAATGTTGTCGTAATTAACATACTGGCACAATCCACAAATATCCTTGATTAGTTTGGATACTCTTCGTCAGAACTCACAATTACAAAATGCTAAATGTATTATCAGATGTTATGAAGAAAAACAAAGTAGTAGTAAGTAGTAACAGACTAACAAACTATAATAACAGAAACAGTAGTTTCAACAAAATAAGGACAACAAATAAATATAAGCAGTAAGACCAAAAAAATTCAACTTGTTCGTGTTAATATCAAAAGAAATTAAAGCTGGCCACGGAGAATGGACATAGATCAATAAATTAACATCGTAAGAACGAAGAATAGAGTTGTCAGAAAACTCTGAGTCTAAAAACAGGAAATCCAAATTACAGTAAAGCCAAAAATATATGAACAATTTGATCCAATCAGACAGTCCAATTCATAATACTGAGGACAACGTAAATTTGCGAGCTCAGCACATATGGATATAACTAGAGTTCATTAGTATAACTAGAGTTCATTAGTTTTTACTGAAAGATAATAATAATAAAAAATCATTTCGTTTCCTATTCACTTTCAATCACATAAAGGTTTTTCCATTTCAACGGACGGATCTCTTGTCTTAGAATGTTTTAAGATCCAATAGCAGAGTAGTGTTACACTTCGGAACATGATACCAACCATCACAACCGTCAATTGAAAAATTATTTTAAAAAAAAAAGTACTCTCTTCAAACAGCCATCAAAATTTGTAAAGAAAATGAAGAAAAACGTTTGAAATCGAAATGACCGAAAGCCAGCTTCCTCTTGAACAAATAATGAGTCACCAGAATTCACTTAACAAAAAAAGAAAGCTCAGATGAAGAAAACTTATGAACCGTTGAAATTTAACTTCAACCGAGCAACACGTTTCAGGTATCCAAAGCGTTGAGGGAAAAGTTAAAAGAGAGTACAAAGGATAAAAAGAACAAGAATTAGAGTGGAAAGAGAAGAAGTAAACCTGATGGCGATAAACTGAGGACTATACGAATATTGTTTCTGATGGCATAAACGAAAGAATCCTTGTCTATTTTGAAATGCTAGGTTAAGTGCACCTTCAATGAGACTTGAGTGATGGCTTTTGCTATCGGCGACCAGAGAAGTCGACGTCCGACGAGAAGGAATAACTGATCTACCGTCGCTTCTGGTTTCTTTCATCAATTAAATTGATCTTTTCTATTACCGGAACAGCAGAGCCGATCCACGTCGTGGCATCGCGTAAGGATTTTGGATTCTACGTGTCACTGCGACAAGGGACACAAACGCTGCGGTTGGTTCCTGGGCCTGGGACTGGGCCTGGGCCTCCACATTGGCCTACATTTACCATGGGCTTTGTTCACTTTTATGGTCCGATCTCGTTAGAAAATTAGAAAAAGAAATTGTAAAAATAAAATAACATTTCACACTATATATTTTGAAAGACAAAAAATAATATAAAAGGCTGGACAGTTAAATAATATAAAAAGGTGGATTCTCGAACTAACTAATTTACAAGTTTGATATATATTTAGTTATATATATCATATCATAACGAAAAGTGAATAATTGGAATGATATGTTAAAAAAAATCAAACAAATATTGTTATTTAAATAATTTAATTTTGTATTAGAATAACAATTATGATAGTTTTACGATTTTAGCCAGAGGGGAGGTCATTTACCAAAATTACCCTCGGTTAATTTGAGTTCGATATTGGGGCACTCGCACGCACCCACAGCCCACAGGTTGTTGAAAACTTTGAATTCATGAGGTGATTCATTCGTATCCTAACAGCGGGTCAATTGGAAAATTAGGGTTTTACGATCTAGGCATACTGATTGACAGTCGAAAGAGAAGACAACTTCAAGCATTTCTGTCTTGCAACTCATAATCATCATCTACATCTAATGGCGCCCCCTCCTGGCCCTTACTCCGGCACCAGCACCCTCGCTCTGGTATTTCCCCTTTCTTTTAACTCTATGTTCTAATCATCTGCGGACCTACTTTCTCTTATTTTCTTCGGAATCCAATGGATCGGTTTATTTTAAGTTTAACTTTTCTTTTTCTCTCCTTTCATGTTCTAATTTTTTCTACAGGTAGCCCGTGCATCAGCTTTCTCCTTTGGTTTAGTTTACGGAAGCATTAAACTCAAGGTTCTGAAGGTAAAATTGGAATCTAACTGCTCGTTGTTGTTATAGTAAATTCATTGAAATGGGGTTGATTGTGTGGCGCATTTGTTTAAATCAACTCCATGTTTATTAATAATCACCATCTCGCTTCTTCATTGACATGAATTCAACATTAGAACTTGATTTCATGTCATCTGTTTCAAGGTTTTGACTCGCTTTCTTTTGGATACGAGATTTCTTCACGACCGTATTTCCATCTACATTTACAATTTAAGGGAAAAGTCTTGTTGGAAACTTAAAGGTTCAAATCTTTTGCTATTTTATTGTCACAAACGTGACATTTTTAGTGATAAGAGTTTCTTCAGCTTGCTTCAACTTCCATGCAATGTTTTTCATTTGTTAGATTAAATATGGGATAAATTTCTACCATGTAAGCACTTGAAACATAGATCGGCATCGCCTTATGTACCTTGATCAGTTAATCGTATTGAATTTGAAGTTGGTTGTATTCTTGTGCATTTGCCAGGCAAAGGCCAAGTCACGTGCCAAAGCTGAAGCCAAGGCCCATCACTGATGAAATCATTTATGATGTAGCTTGTAGCGATGGAAATTTCCACATAGGGAGACACTCTGATCATTGGTTGGAGAAATATGATTTTTGGCTTTATAATTTAGTAAATTTTGTTTTTTTTTTTTTACTGTTGAAACAAAAGAAAATTTCTTTGTTTAGACGATGTTGAGATGGTGTACGCTTAGTTTTCAGTTCCCATGGGCAATTCTGCCTGTGAGATGGCTGTTCTTGAAATAAAGGTGACACACCATCCTGATAAATAAGACACAGTTTGAGGTTTTTTTTCTGTTAAGATACTACTCTCGTTTTGCTTTAAAGTTTCAACTTATGATTTTCTTGCTGACCTCTGGTTCAGTTTATAGGTTTATGTTCTAAGAAAGGGATATACATAAGAACCTTTGCTGTTGATGTTCACTTGTTCTCATTTTGAAATTTGGCTTTGAAGAAGTTCGTATACAGATTCACTAGATGTAACTTGGATGAAAGGAATACTCATTAGTTTTTCCTTTTTGAGCATCTTTTTGTCTCACCTAATTTTAACAGAACAAGGTTTTTTTTGTTTTCTTGTCTCCCCCAATTTTTTATTGAAGTCATCCTGATGGTTAGGTTCCATCCATTTCCTAATCTCTGAGGTTAAGAGTACTATAATTTCATCCAAAAGTTGAACTATTTGAATTTACAACCTCCTCAAGGGGCATATCACAATTTTTTTGGTTAGTTTAAGATAACTACATTGGCTTAGGTTATATGTAGTAATTCATCTAATGTTATCAGAATAAAATGTTAAGTCATTATAGGTTTCAATTACTAAATGATGAATGATATTAAGACAACCTTTGGAAATAAAAGCAAACCAAAGCATACGGCAGTGTGTACGAGCAAAAAACTCTTAAATATATTACATACTATAAAATCACTAGACAGTGGTAATATCCAAATGAAAAACAGGCAACAAAGATATGGCTCCATCATGAACCCAGATGAATAGTTCGTGAGTATCATCTAAATCTCTGGCAAGGCTTTGCAGAAAGTGAAGCGTAGCTAAGTTGTTGAAGATTAGAAGTCTAAGAATTCTGCAAATGCCAGAGCATTTTTTTACTTTTGGTTCTACCGAGTTCAGAAAGAGTACAATTTTGCATAAACTGATTTTACTTCAACTAGAGTTCTTGGCAAATGTCCCTTGCTGATACAAATAGGCAGTTAACAATCACTTGCACTAAGACGAAAGCTTCATGCCAAACAGTTGTGTGATCTTTGAGCTTTTGTCAGTAAAATATAATTAACTCAGTTCTCGACTAACATGGCGGCAGAATAGACCTTGTGTTTGGTTTAAGGAAACCGAGTCTTAAGATCGCCCACCTTCCGACATGGGGCAATTGATGCCTTGCATCATAGCACTATTGAGAAGCTTCATTCCCTCTTCGCTCATTTGCTGAACTTCTGAAGGTGACAAGATTCTGATGCAGCGTACACAGCTAACAAATTCCCTGCAGAATTCCCCATGAGTTAGTTGGTGCATATCCAATCCGGCAAAAGATTACAATATAAAACTAGGATAAAATATTGAATACAGTAAATGCTATTTCTCAACTATTCAGGATAAAGATAAAGAACCAATCATGCAACAAACTTGTGAGAAAGAAGACAACTTACTCCCAGGGATCATCACCAATAAGCAGGACGTCGTTCTCATAATCCACATATACCAGTTTCCATCCTGAGCCTCTTGGGTCATTAAGCAACCCTTCAAGTCCAAACATACATTCAATAGCAGAGCACAGTTCGTCGTAGTTCTTAAAACTTGTGACATCAATAGATCTCCCAACGGATCCTGCCTTCTGGACCTGTAACCACACATGTCATCATGTTTGCGCCATATTAAAAACACATTTGTGAATGTAGGGAAAACATGAAACTGGTCAGAAAACATATCAACTGATATGATACAATTCAAATTCGACAATCCATAGCATAACAAGAGCATATTATGATCTGAGCAATTTCTAGATAAATTCTCGTTGTGACAGCGTACGTAAGATATTTTATCAGAGTAGGAAATGCGAGCCAGTTAAAATAACAAATATAAGAATCACAGGTTTCTACCTTTGTGTAAGTTCTCAAGGGCGGTACCACTTGCTTCCACGAACCATTCTGTAGAAGACTGCCCTCATCAAAGTCCACATTGCATGAGGATGTACCAGCTGAATTATCATGAAACTCTTGCCTGGAAAAAGCCTGAGAATCTCCTAAACTAGCAGAGGTAATCTGAGACTGAACATCTTGACTCGAACTGAAGTTTCCAGCCAAGCAATCTGAAGGATGTGGGAAGTCAGCATCTTTCAATGTGCAATAATCGTCAAGAATGGTACTTGAAACTGCATGATCAACCAAAGTACTTCCACCATTACTCATTTCAAGGTTAGAACAACTATATATCCCACTTTGGTTGTTGCTTTCATCTGAAACATCTCTCATAATATTTGCATTAGCCATACAGTTGAGGTTAGATGCGTCTGCATGAGAGAATGAGACGAGATGATTGGTTTGAGATGAGAACCTTATATTATTAAGAGGGTCCCACATGTCTTGGCCTGTTGAAGGTAACGGAAAATTAAGAACCTCAGGAAAGACTGTTGAGGAGTCTTGCAATCCCAACATGGAAAGATTTCCCGGTGATCTCATTACTCCAGGAAGAGGCAGACAGGATGGGTTAATCAAACATCCATCGCCATCCAAAGATGAAATCAAACCATTTGAATTCGTATACTCAGGCTGAGGCATGTCGATTGGTTGTGGATGTTGGATTAGTGATTCAAGCTGAGGCTGCATCGGCCATGATACGGATTGCAACTGCATGGGAATCTGATTCTGGTTCACAAATGAAAGCTGGTTTACAAGTGTTTGCATATTCACTTCGTTACCAGTGAGTTTTTCCTCTGCACAACCTCCAACGGGGGGGGGCAAAGGATTGGATTGATTGGTTGAGGCTGATAAGTCACGATCATATTTTGCCTTGTCTCCATCAGCTGCAGTTGGAGCTTCACTTTCAATGGCCACCGAGGTGTGCACTTTTCCATGTACATTTGCTTTTGGTGATGAATTTGGGTTGATAGGATCAGATTGTGCAGGTCCTGGATGATGCTGATTTTGATTCCCGGGAGATGCAGTTTCTGTCGGTATAAGCTGCTGCATTTTGGGACTCTGCATGTCCTTCATGTCCTGTATCTTGACCAAATTGTTAGTTGAATCTTGTTGTAAGGTGGTTCCGTTAAGGTTAACCATTTGAGGCCTCAGTAGCATCTTCATCAGTGGTTCGGAGCATAATGTTGGGGCATATGAAAGATCCCCACGTATATTTTCTGGAACACGAAGCATTGGTCTCTTCACCAGACTTCCCCAATCAGTTTCTCCTGCTAACATGAAAAATTCCCATATTTAAAAAATGATCTTTTGCAAACTAGCAACACCAGTACAGGAATTTGAGAAAGGATCAAATCTCACCCAAGAATCCACCGTGTAATGGACGTTTAAGACCCGAAGTCAGAGAAGGAAAAATGAATAGACTTTCTGGAGTTTCTATTTCCCATGAACTAACCCTGTTCTGCTTATCGCAGCATCCTGGCTCATCCCACTCTACCTGTGAGAAAAATTGTCGAACAGAGGAGTGGAGAAGGACATCAAGCAAGAACATTCATAAAGAAAAAGAAAAGGGTTGGTGCTCAAAATAGTTCTCCATAATTCACCTGAAGATTTCGCCATTTGGAACCTGGCCATCTAAGTGGATCTAAATCGCTAATTCCAACAATTGTTCCCATATATCTGGCCACAACGAATAGCTTTAGAATGGTATTATATATAAAATCAACGAACGGATTTGAGAAAATTAAACTCACCGACGTTTACCGGATTCTTCTGTTTCAAACATCATCCCGAACCTCATGCCTGCAGAAAGCTGAGTACCGTATACACATTTGCGATACTTGGCTAAAGGAATAACAAATTCTGAAGGACATGCTCTGAGGGAAAATGGAAACGCGTAGAAAGTATGACAAAGATATCCCAAAATGTTGGAAAACTTTGAACTAGAACCACTTGAAAGTCAAATAGAACCTGGGGTTGTAGAAGATTGTGAATGGACTTCGATTGGCAGCAGCATGAGCCGCAGCAGCAAGAACTCCAATATGCATACTATCAGCAGATAGAACCGATGATGGCAATGTTGTTTGTTGCCGGTTAGCACGCCTCACTCCAATAAGCAACTGAGACTTTTCATCCCTACATAATTGTCACATTAGAAACAAATTATTCACACTTCATAGCATTGTCACAAAACAGAAGGGTGGCAAAAAAAACGCCATCTTACCTTATAAAAAGAACAGAATCTCCTGCTCTAAGCCTCTTTGCTCCAACGAATAGACTCCACCCAGTTGTGAGAAGGTGTCGTTTCGGCTGCCCTGTAAAAACAAGGCATAACCTCGTCAGGAAAACAATATAATCCTCATTTACATTATCAACTGTAGATTTTAGCTTGAAGAATTTAATGACAATCATGATATCAAAGTATACTCACCGCGATATATGTGGCGAAAAGTCCAGGTATTGTCATGCAGGTCTCTGACAATGAGCTCCTGAGTTGGCGGTTGCATTGTGTAATCCTGTTGCAAGATTAACCACAAAGCTATCCTTAAGAAGGAAAAGTGACTGTTAATGGTAACAGCAGGGAAGAAATGACATGGAGTTGAAACCTTACCAATGGAGGAAAGAGTTTTTCAGCAGCCCTGCGTGGCACTGAGAATCCACCGTGTGTGCTGGTGTCACTGGCAGTTAAAGTTTTGCAGAAGAACTCATTTGGGTGTTTACTTGGCCTCAATCCGAAGTCCGGAACTAGAAAAACATCTTTTTCCTGATTCAAAGGTAAATTCGAATGTGAAAAGAGAAGCTAATATAAAATGTATAATACAAATTCAACGCTGACCCAACAAAACTGAACAAACATATATCCTTACAGAGAGCACCGGTTGAAGACTCATTTGAGCATAGATTTCATCTGAATCTTTATCAGCCTAAAAATATTAATGGGAAAAGTAACAGATTCTTCAGAACAAATATATTTTACCGGATGATCCAAAAAAAACAGCGTAACTATCAACAAGCACATACGTGTAAGGTAACATTTTGAACTTGGCACATCAACTGAGAGGGAAGATTAGGATAATTTGGAATCTGTGAGGTTGCTGTTCTCTTGGTAGAAACTGCCACCTGTTAACAAAAAATGAAAAAGAAAACATCTGTTTAAAGTTTCAGGAACTTCAATCATGGTATAAAACCATAAACTTATATAACATTATTAACATCAATGCTACATACAGATTACAGGGATGTGTTGGGAACTTCATATGAGAAATTAATGTCAATCCCGGAAAAGAATTCTTACCTGTTCACTATGTCCCTGAGGAAAGTAATAAACAAGACTACCCACATGGGGCAAGGAAACAAGAGGACCGGCACAAGCATGCCACAGCTCGGAGTTTATAGCCTTCCGGGCCCCTGAAATCCCAAAAAACAGACGTTTAAGCAATACCCTCTTCAGAAAAGCATTGCCAGAATTGAGTTTAATTACAATGCCGATGAAATAGTTAGTAACAAAGGAAATGAACCTGATTGATCTTGCATTTCTTTCAACAACTTCATCTCGTCGAGAAGGTTAGTCTGTGGGGCGTTATTAATCAAACCCCCTGATGTCTTGAGCTTCTCTTCCACGGAGCCCATGACGTGCCCTTCTCTCAACTTCAACAAGAATCAACCCACGATTTACATCCTCAGTAAAAAGAAAAAGAAAAGCCGTAGAACCAAACCCTCTTGATCACAAAGCAATTTCACCTTCTCGTCCAAGGAATGCCGAGAAGGATTAATGATGCCGCATATTATGAAGAGAAATTTACAGTTGGGACATGACTAAGACAGTCATACATACACAGAAGAAGAAAACAAGAGAATCCATCAGTCAAAAAAGCAAAAACGCCATCAGAATCCAAGACCAAGGAACAAAAACTGGAAATTGTAGTCTGCAAAATCTCATAGGTGGGGCTTCTTCTTGACGATTGGGTTGGCACCAATGAAATGCATCTGTTTGCATCAAAAGCACGCAAATCGAAGCATCGAATGACCCATATTATCAACTGGGTCTGCTTGTTTTTTCTCTTATATGTTCGAATAGACACCGACCTTTCGAATGAACACAGTTACAACCCCAGTATATGATCCAAACTATTCACATAATGGGTTTAGATTAAACCATACTTAGTGATCGCCATAAACTGTGGAGTAAGAAGCATTTCCCTTTCAGAGTCTCTAATCCTCTGTGGGAAGAGTGTGCATGCTGTTGTTATCCTGCGCTTACATCCGTATGAGTCCATTTGTTTGCAGCTTTAAACTGTTTTTGAGGAACCCAAATGAAAAGGGTATGAAAAGAAAAGCAAATGGAGGGGGGGGGGGAAATAATAGTAAATAAATGGTGGGAAAAAGCAGAGAAAGGCTAAGAGAACACGAAAACAGTACAGAAAGAAAGCTAAAGGGACTGTGAGAGAGAGAAAAAGGGAGAAGAAAAGAGAGAAAGAGATTGTCTTTTTGGAAAAAAGCGAGAATGGGATTGGTGGAATGGAAGAATGTTAAGAGAAGGCGCATTTTAGCACGTGGATTGGCGATGGTTTGAAAAAGAGCCTTTGGATTTTCGTCTTCCTCGATCCCCTCTCCCTCTTTTTTTGCTAAACTTCATTAATTAATCTCCTAAATTTTGTCATTCCTTTCTTTCTTATTTTTATATTACTATATTCTTTTTTTATTTTACTTTTTGTGTTTACCATCAATTATAAAATTCACTTTTTTTAATTGTCCAAAAAACTTGATATTATATTGTTGGAATTAGTGAATTTACAATATTTTGATAAATTTATAGGATGAAATAACAATTTTAAATGAAAATTAATCTATTTTCTCTTCATTTGCATTTTTCTTAATTACCATAGTTGAATTCTTAACCAATTTTTAAAATAAAAATAAATATTTTAAAAGCTATTTTTTAGTTTTCAAAATCTTTAAACCATTGGTAGGATATATATATAACAAATTTAAAGAGTTAAGAGTAGAGTGAGGATTGATAACCTTAATTTTTCAGCTACCAGATAATGCGTAAATGTCCCAATACTAAATATATATATATATACATATACTTATTAAATTAGTTATTTAAAAAAAATAAAGAAAAAATTAAAGTGATGGTTGTAGAGGTTTAAAAAATAAAAAAGTTGTGTAAAGTAAATGATAATAAAAAAAAATGGAAAAGAATAAAAGAGGAATGGAAGAGAAGGGAATGAGAAAGGTGATTTGATTTGGTGGTCTTCTTTGTGTTTGTGGCTCCCCTATGTAAATCTTGACTTTCCGTTCGTCGCGCGTGCGATTCGCGACAAATTCACGGGAGAGGCCTGCAGACGAGGTCACAATCTGACACGCGGCGCTCCCTTAATGGACTCCTTCCCTCTTCAGCTTTTTACACACACACACTCTTTTCTTTTCTTTTCTTTTCTTTTCTTTTCTTTTCTTTACATCACCCTAATTCAACTCATCCTTAATTATTATCTTACGTTTCACACTTACCCAACTACTTCATTTTCAACCTAAATCAAACTGCCTATTTGCATATACTATCAATCAAAAACATCAAACATTCAATTTGATCCCCTCATAACTCATCTCTTTGTTCCAGCTTTAAAAATATGTTACGTGTTCAATTTTTTTTTCCGTCTCTTTGAAATTTCTTTTATGGTTAATTTTTTTTAAGTGTGTAGCAAATTTTTTAAAGGTTTTACCTTTGTGTAAAATATTTGTGATACTCCCATAGCTAACAACCATTCTCTATAACGTTGGCGCTATATTTTTTTTTTCTTGAAAATTTTAGTTAATATTATTAGACCCAACAATTGTTCTTAAATAATGATAACATGACATACGAAAGTTTTTCTAGTTTTATGTGTTGTATAAATCTATAAGCTTCTAAATTATTTATAAAATCAACCCATATACAAAAGATAGAATTGAAATGCAAATGACTAATTAAACAATTATTCTCCGATATAAGATAGAAGTCTTTTAAATTTAATTGAAATATTGAAAATTAAACTTGTAACAACTAAAGGTTGTTGATGTGTAAGAAACACAGAATATGTAACATGTTAATTAATTGATATATGTAGATAGTTTGCTTTCATAAATGTTATTTTTGTTTAAGAAAAGAGAGAATTTGGGAAGGTGAGAAATGGTGAGTGGAGAAAAGGGGAGTTTTTTCCATAATTGATGGGTCATGCTATGTAGATGATAAGGAATGATGTATTGAGGAAGCACGGTTTCTCCATTCATTCCCTTGGTGGGAGACGCATCATATCCCCACCTCCTCACTTTTTTTTTTCTTTTACTTACTTTTAACCCAAACATATATCCCCGTCTACGTACCAACGTATTAATAATCATCACGTTTAAAGTTCGAATTATTTCAAACCAAACATTTTTTTAAGATTCAAGTTTGTGTCTGGTAAGTCGTCAATTGATCAATACATTTTAAAGTTTAAATACCAACTAAAATACTAAATTTGTAGTTAAAAATTTGATGAAGGTTTAATATACATCTATACTAATTAGCAAATCAATGTAATTATACGAATGTGTGAGTGGTTAAACATTAGAGTATTGTTGTGTGTCTGTAGTTCATCATCCAGTTAATTAAGAAGCCTCATAAATTATCAAATTGTGTCAATGTTCAACACTTGTGAATGTTTGATTCAAAGTTTCCTTCCTCATCAACCATCTTTTGTGTATCAATGATGAAGTAAAGATTTTAAGGATGCTGATTTATTTAATGTTTAATTATATAACAAAAATAAAAACAACACCAACTTTAGAGACTATAGTCAAAGGCTAATGAATTGTGAAATGAAATGGGACCTAGTTTGGCATGCCAAATAAGTAATCAAGGTATTTGGAAATTGTATTTCACCTAGTTTGTAAAAGAACCAACATATATCTGGAAAGATTGTGCAATATTGCACTTTGAAATATATATAAAAAAAAAAGTAGAGAATTGCAAAAAGCAATAATGATTCTACATTTATACAAAAAGACTCACTTATTAACTTTTGGTTTTCATATTTTATATATATATTTGTTTTTATAATGTTTTTACTGGTTTAGTTGAAAAAAAAAACCAATTGAAATCTGTATATGTATATATGGAGAAGTAAAAGATATGAAGTTGAAATTTTGTGCTAATTACTAAGAAGAACTAACTTAGTTAAGTCTAGAAATAAATTTTCTCCTCTTGAGGATATTGTATTCATTTAAATAAGACATTTTAAACTAACATTTAATCAATACATCATACATATGGAAATTCAAAACAATAGATATAAGACATTATTTCAACCTGTAATGATGTTATCACATTCACATGAATAAAAATCTTACAAAAACAATAATCGCTACAAATATGCTTTATTTTCTCTCTTGTAAACTAACATTTGACAGAGAAAAAAAAACATACAAAAAAGTAATAATGCTACAGTGAGGAAATCTTAGAAAAGAATAATAAAAAATTTCATATACTTCTTTAAATGTTGTGTGCACTCTTATATGTATTTAATATAGAAGAGACAAATAGTACAAAAAATTAATGACTTAAATTCCCCTATTTGAGTATTTAGATACAAAAGACAACCTAGAATCTTAAACACTCCACAAATTTATATATTTATGATTCATAATTGTCCACCTACTTTATTGGCTATGAAGTGTAGTATAAGGGTGATGGAGCATATGTAGCATTTATTTTTCTTTATAAAAAAAAAAAGAAAACATAATTAGATTAGAAGGAAAAATAAGAAAATGAGATGGAAATTTTAGAGGAAAATAATATTTATAAAGTGTAACGTTTTTTTGGTAATGGATACAAGTTGAGATTATATTAAATGAAAGGAAGCAAGTAGCAATTGTTTTTAAAGGGTAAGGATGGAATGAGAGTTGAGAGTGTGAGACTTTGAGACTTTGATATTGTAAATAATGTAAAGAAAAAACAAAAATCGTCGTTTTCGAAACGGCGTGGAGGGCACGTGATTTCTTTTTTAATTTATAATTTACGTTAAACAAGGTTAGGCTCACTCACGCGTGGCCCACATTCAACCTTGTCAGACTTCTTCGATTCCTTCTTCCACGTAAACCTCACTTTTTGACTCTCTCTACCTACAATTATAAATTATTATTAATAACCACGTAAAAAACAAAATACCAAACCTTTTTTAATCTAAATAATATATAAATAACAAATATCTATTTAACGAAGACATTTACCCTCTCTTTTCTTTTCATATTTACTTTTATTTTAACAAAAATATATGATTCAAGTAAATGAGTGAATGGTTTCAAATTAATTAGTTCATACAAGTTTTAGGAGTTTACTTATTTCTATTTTAATTTCACAAGAGGTTCTTCCAACTCAAACATAACAATGGGTGTTATATACCCACACAGAGTTTAAATGGATTAACTACCATTTCAATTTAGTTTATATATGTCGAAATGTTATAGTTTTATTTTATCTTTTATTTATAGATTTCAAAGATTTACCAGTCTAATTCAATTTTTAGGGTTGATTTATATTTATTAATTAAAAAAACACTTAAAAGTCAAAAATTTTAAAATTATTTATAAAAATAATAAAATATTATCATTTATACGTGAGACTATTATCATATATATATATATATATATATATATTTTTATATCTATCATAGTCTATTGTAAATATTTTACTTTATTTTGCTATATTGAATATAGTAATTAATTCATTTTAAAATGTTTTGAATTAATTAGCCTTTAACAGTAAATATTAGCGGTGAAACCTAAAAAATTAATTGAAATAAAAGACGGTAACATTTAGTAAATTAAAATCAAATTGAGTGAGTAGAAGTATAATATTTATAAATATAAGGAGTCGATGAAGAAAACAGAAGATAAGGTTCCAAGAAAAGATACTTTTTGTTGATAACAATAATGATAACAATATATTTATATTATTGTAGTAAGAACCAAAAATTGTGGAATGAATCAGGAGGGTAACCAATTAAGTGAAGAATACGTTGGAGTGTTCTAAGAATACATATCCCCAACAACTTTTGACGTCCACCAATTATTAATTATTTACTTCCATTTATGTAAATCTTATAAAGAAAAAGAAAAGAGATGATGAATGGGAAGAATTATTAGGCATTTGGCGGTGCTATTTTTGACAAGGACGGGAAGGAGAGCAGTCTATTTAATTAAGGAGGAATAAAGTCATTTTAAGATTATTCCAAATTTTGGGCTTCAGGGCCTACACCATACTAACCCTCTCTCCATTCCCCCATTCCCCAATTCATTGGTATGCGGCTAATAAATTAAATCCCATTCATTTTGCTTTTCAGACAATTTCGGCTCATTATCTTCAATAATTACCCCCTCACTCTTTCTCACCACCCTCATTATTTTCTTCTCCTTCATCACTCAAACCTCTCCATAAAACATCAATATTAGTATTTGAACGTAAGAAATTTTGATCAACCAATCTCATTCACATTCACATTCTTCACTTTGAACAATTTAATGTATTAATGCTACAAAATAGATGGGACATAAAAATGGTCTAAGAGTGACAAAAGTTAAAATTTTGGCAATTACTTTATTGGATTTGTAACGATGTATTTTATGAAAAATGTCTAACCTATAACAATTGGACTAGCATTTCCATAACAAAACTAGTTCCAATCTTGAGTTACTTGAGCAAATACACATCTATTAACTAACCTAATTACTTGTAAATTTTGTGAAATGCAACTTAGGTTATTTAGACTAAATCACCCTATACCATAGCTATGGTTTGTACATACATATCTAAATAATTATAGATGGTTGTAAAAAGTATGTTTAGAGTCTAAAAGAAAAAACTCACGAAACAAAGTGATTTTGCTAAAACAAAGAAAAGGGAAAAAAAAAAGGAGTGAAGATAAGGAAAAAGGAAAAGGACAAGTTTAGAGGAGGTTAAAATTGGAATTGATGAGGGTGAAAAGAATAAAGAGGAAAGAAGGGAATGATTGGGACTAAAAGAGGGAAAGAGAATAGAAATAGAATGATTAAAAATGAGAGAAATTGAGAAACATAAGAGAAGCAATTCATTAAACTAATACATATATACACATATACATATAATGATATATATAAGAGGGTTGTTGAAGGGGGTCCATAAAGCAGAGGGAAGAGAGTGATAATTGAAAGGGAAAGGAGGCGTGGTATGAGGGGAACATTAAGCAGTGAAATGTGCTGGAATTTTAGGGGACATTTTCTTCTCTTTTTTCCTCATCAAAACACCACCTCCATTTTGTCTCTAACATCCTACCCTTTTTTCTTTTACCATTTTTTAAAAACCTTTTCATAATAATAATAAGTTTTATTTTTATTATTTATCGGCGGTGGGCCGCCGTTCAAGGCTTTTTTTCACTACTTCCTTTTATGATTCTCAATTTTAATTAAAAGTCATCTCTCTTTCCACTGATTCAACCCACTCTTTCCTCTTTTTCTTTTTTTATATATATACATACTTTCTCTAATATTCACCCATTCATTATTTCCAGTACAACTTTAAATCATTATTGTTACTCTTTTTTTTTTTTTTTTCAGGTTTGTGAATTGGTCAAAACACAATGGATTAGTTATTTATCTATCATTATCTTTTTTGCTTGCTCCTTCACTGAAATGACATTACTTGACAAAAAGAAACAGGCTAGATTTTGTTTTTTTGAGAGCCATTGAGTAGGCGTGGAAAGAGAATGAATGAGAGAGTAAGAGAGTGAGACCCAACAAATAATAACAATAATAATAATAAATTTGAGTCAAGGCTTTTTTTTTGTTTGTTTGTTTATTTATTTGTACTTGATTGGCA
Organism: Cucumis hystrix; assembly: GCA_025688845.1. NCBI lineage: Eukaryota > Viridiplantae > Streptophyta > Magnoliopsida > Cucurbitales > Cucurbitaceae > Cucumis > Cucumis hystrix. Next base: position 3,866,840 of record CM046886.1, on the reverse strand, counting down.
ATCCTTTCACAAAATCTATAAGCATGCAATTTCAACTATCTCATGCTTTGTTTGGCATCAAATTCTTTATACAAGTGATTCTAAATTATGAGAATTTAAAAAGAAGAAAAACACACACACACACACACATGATTTTGCTATGGGTTATTATGGACTTAGAGGCAAAAGGGTAAAGAATAAAAGCTACAATGGAGCCATGGGTCAAAGAACAAAGGCCCAGAGCAAGACAAGGTCAGAAGGAGAGAAGTGGCATAGGCTTCAGCCCATGTGCCAAGGCTGACCCTGTGAACACACTTAGGCTATAGGAATATAACTCAAAAACCCTAAACAAAGGTTAAGTCAAGATAATTATATAAATTGGAGGAGGATTCACCAAGGAAATTAATTCACTCCCATGCTAAAATTATCTTTTTGTTAGATAGATTTCTTAGCTAACTCGGGCATACAGATTTTTCTTGTCTTGAATCTAGTTATCTTGTCTGAAAAATAGGTAAGACGATCAATAATATCCTCCAGCTATATCCAAAGTAATTAATTGAGAGAACAACTAAAGAAACAGAAATAACAAATAACACAAAAGGCTTTGTTAACCCAGTTCAGCGAATACCACCTATGTCTAGGGAGCTTATCCGCTCAGATAAGAAATATTATTAAGATTCAAATGAGTAATCAACGACACTCTTAAGGTATAAGAGAAACTTAATCAAAGATAGACCACTCTTGAATTTGTGCTTGAATCTATTTGAAGATAAACTCAGGTTCCTCCTGAATTCATTGATTGAAGTTCAACTATTTCAGTCTTACCAACAGGTACAACGTAAATACTACTTGTAGAATTTAAGTAATCCATCTTCATAAAGAAGGTAATTTAACTATCTACCCAAATAATAATTCTTCAAAAGTTAACTTCTCTGAAATCAATTTTTCATCAATGAGCACATCGAACTAACCCAATAGCTTAGCTATTTAAAGACCACAATAATATATATTCTGTAACTTCTTTATGCAAATATATAGTTAAAAGATTCATATTATGCATGAAAATCTTTTATCTTTAAATAATATCCTTAACTTTAAATAATATCTTTTATTTAAATAACTACATTCATAATAATAAAAAGAAACTTTATTATTTATTTTTTACAAAAATATCCAACTCCCATTTTTTTTTTGTCAAAAAGAGAATAATTCTTTTTATGTTCAACTAGATGCCCCTTAATAACATATCGGCAATAGTGAAGCCATAGAAACAACAACAATAATAATAATAATGAGCCATCTTGAAAAGCATAGTCTTCCATAATATTATATCAAGCAGGAATCAATAAGGATCACCAGTCGAACAATGGTCAAAACAAAAGTTATACCATAAGGCACAACACACTCCCACAAAAGCAACAAAACATCATAACAAAGGCTACACCTCATTAAACAAAACATATTGCCCCTTTCCATAGTCAAGACAGAAGTCATAAATACAAAACTCTTTACCTTTGAACATAAGAAGAGGTCATTCTCAGGACAAAATAATCATATCAAAATTTTGTTGAATTCTCAGTGATAGCAGTTATCAATTTGCCGAATTCCTTTCATTAAAACAATATTGTTCTTATCTGTCACAATACATCCTTCGTTGCAGAAATTTACTGTAGAACCTTGGTTCGTGCAGTTAGCTAATACTAATTAAATTTGTAGTAAGTCGTTCTACATACTTGGCATCATTAAGTCTCGGAAGATTTGTATTAATTATATTTCCTCTTGCCAAAATTCTTCCTTTTGCTCCATCACCAAAAGTTACATGCCTTGAAGATCATTCTTTTAATTCTGAAAAATATGAGTGATTGCGAGTCATATGCCTTGAGCAACCAGTGTCAAAATGTCAATCTTTAGTTGATGTTTCATTTGTAGTGAAGGCAACATTACATTTAGCAAAGGATTGTTTTACTCTCCACACCATATTAGTGTTTCTTGACTTGTATATAACAGACTTAGATCTCTTAAGAGTATGATTAGAATGATAGGCGTTTTTTTAAAGAAATTTATAGCAAAACGGACTTATATGACCATGTTTACCACAGTAATGACCACCCAAATGTTAGACTTCTTTTGAACAAGATTTTTTCTAACTTGATTGGATTTTATAAGAATAACTTTCTTTGTTAGCACATTGTCTTCCTTGTTTTTGGCTGAAACAAAAATTGAATTTAATTGATTTTTTCTAACTTGATTGGATTTAATAGATAATATGAATTTCTAATGTTTGTGTTGGGGTGCTGGTTTTGAATTCATAAGCTTAGCTAATCTTTTTTTTTTTTTTGTCAATGGTACAATCTAAATTTATCGTGTATAAAATATTTAATTGATTTTTTTAATATTTTGTACATATAATTCAACTTTTTGACTTATTGATTTTCATGACAATAATGCAAAAACAAAAAAGTTTAGCCTTCAATAACAATAATTTTGATTGCAGTTACATTAGCATGAATGAACTAATTAGGAATATTATAAACTATTCATAAAATATAATAAGTTATATAATTGGATGGAGTATACAAAAGTTTCAGTTAAGAAAAGCATTAAAAAGTGTCTAATAGCTATATTTCAAAATAAGCCAAAATGGTTATGCAAAAGCGAAAGTCAGGTAGAATTACATTTAGTGTTACTTATGGTTGCCTTCCTATGATGCACATGCAATGTAATATTTAAACCGCTTTTATCAAGAGAGTTTAAATAAAAATGAGTTTTTTTTAAATTAAAAAAACACATTTTTCTTAAGTCAATCCAAATAAGTTCCAAGTCTTCTAGTTAGAGTGATCAAAGAAAAAGAATGAAAAATGTATATTTAAATCATATTTTGTACGTTAGGTATAACATACTCTTAAATTTTAAAATTATGTATAATTGTGTGTTTTAAAATTTAATTATGTGTCAAATATATTCAAAATTTTAAGCTTTTGCCATTTATTTTCTTGAAGTTTTACTAGGGAAGGGAATTTATATTTTTCCCATACAAAAAATGATAAAACAAAGATGAAAATGAAAGTTCTAATGTGTTCTTTTATCTTTATTCTTTGAACATGTACCATTTTTTATTTTTTATTTGAGTAATAAAAAAAATATTTTACATATACAAAAAATAAAGTAATTCTAGATTTATTCACTCAAAACTATTTTGGCTAAAAAATCTTATTTAATACATAAAATTATAAACAAATTTTTAATCTTTTTGAGTTAAACAAACTCAAATTATTTCAATCCTTAATTTATTTGCATAATTTTAAAATAGAAGTGAAAATACTAGTTTAAATTTGAGAACTAAAATTTAAATAAAATTTTAAAAAACTCATTAATTTACCTCATGTATTAAGCCCATGATTTTACACCATTGACCAAACATGTGTTTGACATTATCTGATTCCAAGACAAGGGACCAATCAGCCCCATAATGATTTGCATATTTCTTAATTATATCGATTAAATTTTTAATCAAATTCTAAAAACAAAAACAACTTTTAGAGAGGTACTTTTTTTTTTTTTTTTTTTTTCAAATTAATGTTTGGTTTTTTAAATCTTTGGTATTATGTAAATAACACATAAACAAAGTTAGAAATGTAATTAGATTTTTTTATATATATAACATCTCCACCTTTATATATACTAGTAAACAACACGTGCGATGCACGTGAAAATCACACACGAAAAAAATTATAGTTTTAATTCAACTTTATAAAATTAGAACAATAATTTCAATAATTTCATATTTACATCATTTTTATATTCACATCCTAATTAGTAGAAAATGAATTTATTTAATAAAAAGACAATGTTGTCATGTTTCGAATGTATCTTTGAATTTGATTTGTTTGCACAATTCAAATTTAATTTCTTAACATCTTGAGCTTACACGTTACAAACTTAACCATCTAATCTATATATATCCAAATAAAGTGGAAGATAAAAATGCTGTTAGTTGTGTAATAACATATAGAATGTAATATCAATTATGGAAAATGGAAAAGTTACGTTATGGCCTTAATAACATGCATCGAGCATTAACTAATATCACTTATGGAATCAAAGCTTTTTTTTTTTAATAAGAAGATAAAAAGTTAACAAAATATAATTTCTATCTTGTTGAATGTGGAAATGACTACAAACATTAAGACTATGCGAATAAAAATTGCCACTAAAGCAAGACTAAAAAAATTATAATGAAAGGGTAAAAAATCCACCAAAATCATATTTCTTTTGAAATTATTAAATTATAAATATGAAATCATAATTTTTTTTTAATGATTGTGTAGGTAAAAAAATTAAATGAAAGACTTTAATATTTCTTACTTTACACATTTGATTACTTTTATTTATACTTAATAAATTTCAACAATATTTACATTGTTTTAACAAAATCAAAGTATAAGTCACTCAACAATTTCATTAATAAAATTAGCTTTAATAAAAAGAATTAAATAAAGAAAAAAAATATGAGCAAGATTCTCATGGTTACATTAAAAAAGGATTCTTAATATTACATGATTTAAACATAAAAAACATAGACATATTTATATGTCAACCACGAAGTTTGCGGTTCAAGTTTCCTCAACTTATATTGTGTACTAAAAAAGAAACCTGTATATGAAGGAATAAACACAAACATACTTTTATATATATAAAAAAAAATAGATAGCAAAATATAAAAAAGAAAAAAAAATTAAAAGAGAATAGAAAAACATGATTTGATTTCTTTTTCACCTTTAGCATTTTTTTGTGCCTTGTGAACATGAATGAAAAAAAAGATATATTTATAACCAATATTTGAAAATGAAAAATTTTGAAAGGTTGAAAGAGATGGATAATGTGAATAGTTGAGAGATATAAGATTAAGGGGGAGAGAGGAATGTGAATAGATTTGAACAAATTAAATTTACATAATTAATTGGAGTGAAAAGTTTTAAATTTTGAGAAAAGTTATAATAAGAAGATGAAAAGTTTAAAAAATCATTTCCACCAAAACAATCATTAAAAGTTATAATGAAAATGACAAAAACATTAGATATATGTAAATGATAATATTGCCCCTAAAGCAAATATAAATAAAGTTATAATGAAATGGTAAAATGGGGCTAAAAAATTTCTCTACTTCCATCATTTTATATATACTATAGATGTGTGTGTTTTTGTTAGGAAAATTGTCAAAAATAGAATATTTGACAGATTATTTACGCTTCATAGAAAAATTAAATATAATAAATTTTATCTTTTAATAGTTTTGTTTTATGAAATGTAAATAGTTTGTCAATTTCTTTATTCATTAAAAAATCCCTATGTGTTAACCAAAACAATTGCTTTATTTCTTTTTAAAATAATTGAATGAGTTAAAAATATGACTGAAGTTGAGCACATTAAATGTGATGCAAATGTTATTATTCTAAAACTATGAAGTAAAATTCATTTAAAAATACATAAACTTTACCTTATGACACCATTTGATTTTTTGTTGGGTTCTTGTTTTCTCACAGTTTTGTTTGTCCATAGTTTTTGTCTTTCATAGTAAAATGAAATGCATATATAGATTATTTAACCAAGTTTTCACACCTATTAAATTCAAGAAAGAAAATAGATGTAATCAAGACCATAAAATATATTAATTATAAACATAAGAAAATAAAATTTATTCCACAAAGAAAGAAAAGAAAAAGGTAGAAATCTCAAATTGTTGTAGGGAATGAGTAAAAAGATCGAAAAATCTCAAATTATATATATATATATGGTATAGAGATAAAATATGAGGTGACAACGAATAGAGAGATGTGGACATATGACATACTAATATACAATAAATAGAAATAAAGTGGTATGTTTATGATAATGTGTGGATTTTGTCGAATTGACACGAACGAGGTGGATAGTGTTATGGAAAAAAGGTATAAAAGAAATAATTAAATATTTGTTATTAAAAAAGAAAAGAAAAATATAATAATATTTTGTTATGAAAAATTTTAGAACTTTTATTTAAATGTATGTATATATATAGGGAGAGAGATGACATTATAAAATGAAACAACTAAATGATAAACTAGTAATACTTTAAAATGGCAACTCTTGTTATTATGATTATTCGTTATTCAATTAAAAAGCAAATTGAAGGGGAAGAGAACATGTTGGAACATTAAAAGAAAAACAACCTTTGTAATAAGCTTTTGTGTATCTTTATATTTATTAGTCTTCTTTCAAGAATAAGTGAATAACTATTCATTTATAGTCCAATAATAAATTTTAAATTATTTTTTATTTTACATATTTGTACTATAGATATAGATAAATGGATAATTAGAATGGATAGTAATTTTAGAAATAATAATTAAGTGTCCAATAATATATATTTTTTTAAAAATGCAAATATAACAAAATTATCAACGATATACTTCAATCGTCGATAAACTTTTATGGTTTATTAGTGACAAACCAATGTTTTCAATATTTTCAGGGGCATTTAAGACAGTTTTGAAGCAATCTTTTTTCGATTTTTTACAATTTTGTTGATAAATTTGCTATTTTTCTGGTCACCCCTAAGTTTATTTATGTACAAACCCCTTTCACAATTTCTTTTCTCTGGGCCTGAAAGGGAGCCTTTCAATCCGGGGCTTTCGTGGAAAAAAGCAAAAGTTGGGCCTGTGATCCGTCCATTATTACCGAGGCCCAATTGTTGATTAGGGCTCTCTCAGTTCAGTTGTGAATTGTTTCGTTTTCGTATTTTGTTTCAACCGAGCATCTGCAACGCACGTGCTTCGCAGATTTTAACTTCTTCGAGCGTTTTTTCTTCTCCGGCGATTTCTCTCCTCCTTGTTCCCGTCGCCTCTGTTTCAATGGAGGGGCTTAAGGTTTCCGATGCCAATATGGTTGTTTACGTTCACCCATCGAAAAGTAAGAAGGTTTCGCAAGCGGTGCTTCGAGAGCTCGGCGCTATGCTTCTAAAGTAAGTCAAACTTCTTTTAGGCTTTCAACAATTATAGTGTCTAGTCTCTTGCAATTACAAGTTTTCCAGTTATTGACGGCCTTGGTTTGTTGAATGTCTTGATTGGGGATTCTATTTGTTAATGGCAGAGTTGGACTAGCACAAATTTGAAGTTAAGCCGCGTTTTTAACATTGAATTTAGCCTTCAATTTTAGCTTAGAAATAGACGATTGTTGTTTCTTTCTGCGTTTCTATCAAGTAGATTTTTTTTTCTGGCTTGCTATTCTGAATGGACGAAATAAACATTTGGGTTTTGCTGTTTATGAACTCAGAATGTAATTTTTTGTTCTTGATTTTTGGGGAAAAATTAATTCGTTACGGAATATTAATATTTTTTCACACTCTTTGAACTCAAAGGCTTGAAGTTTAAACTTCTAGTGATTGTCACCCTTCTTTTGCTTCATTTAATCAACATTCAAGTTCATTTCTGTGGTCGTTAACTGCATTTTTTAATGTTGTGTTCATCCTGTAGATTTGATGAAAAATTTGAAGGCGTGCTACTTGCTTACGAGGCCAAAATTATTGATAAAAATGCAAAGATTCTATCTGGAGTGCATCCTTATTTTGGCGTGACAATAAAGGCAAAGCTATTACTTTTCTCTCCAAAACCAAACATGCTTTTAGGTTGGTTTTCCATGATTCTTATTGTATGTGAAGGAGTTTCATTTGTGATCTGGTCTCTCCATTGTTTCCAATTTGAAAACAACACATCTAGAATCAAGTTGTTAATTAGCAACCTTGCATTTTAACATTCTTAGGGTACTTCATTGCATTATGATGGTAGACATATTAAATTGACTAATAGGAGGCAAAATGTTTTATTCCTCTTGTCCATGCTTTGTTGATAGTTTTGTTATCTCTTCAGAGGGAAAGGTGGTGAAGCTTAGGCAAGAATCAATCCATGTTATTGTCTTGGGTTTTGCTTCTGCTGTAATAACATATGAAGACATACGCGACGAATTCAAGCATAGAACAGTATGTTTTGTGCATTGTACTTGTGAATTCATACCTTTCCCAATTGATACACAGATAAGAAGGAAGCTTTCAGTATCTTTTCTTGATTGTTTTGTGCATTGATTTTGACTTAGAAACATGGAGAAGAAATGTTTGTCAGCAGAGCTCACAAGCATCATATAATAAAGGTTGGGACAATGATACGATTATTGGTGAAGAGGTAAGATTTTTCCCTTTGATTATGCTTATTCCGTAACATTTAAGTTGAAAGTTAATCTTGAAGTTTTCGTCCAAATAATTGAAGAGCTGGAGTACCATGCTCATAGCTGATGGACAGCTCACCATAGACTATTAATATTTCCCTATTCTTGATCTTCTTCAGTAATGTAAATACGTTGATTATGTAACACGTGACTTATTCAACTTGCAGTTTTGATGAGGAAATATTACATATCTCTGGATCTCTAGTTCCATCTCACACGGGGAGCATCCATTGGTTGGAGAAGAATTCGGTTGAGGGTTCAGTAACTATGAGGTGAGAAACTAAATTCTAAGAAGTTTTGAGCTATAAACCCCAAATGTCTTATTCTAATTTCTTTCTCCCCTTATTTTTGTAACAGTAAAAGGAAGATGAGAGAAAACGAGGGTGGGGTAACGTTGGAAGATAGTGTTGGCACTGATGTAAATGCAGTTATCTTGAACAACGACCATCAGCCGAAAACCAAAAAGCAAAAACCTACCAGAATATCTTGAAGACTACTAGTTGCCGTATAACATAGATCGTTTTTGTATCAGGTAACTTTTGCTATACTCCTCACAGTAGGATGGCCAAACTCTTGCTCTCTCAATTCATACCTAAAATCTACATTAGCCACAAATTTAGCTGGAAAGTATATTTGAATTTGATTGTATATCTAAGGTGATGATGATTCAAACTTCAAAAGCAGAGATCTTCATTGTTTTAGTAAGAAAGAATTGGGAGATGCACCTTGCTGTTGGAAACACCACGTCCACTAAGATAATGACAACTTTTATATATCAGTGTGTGGACAAATGCAGCTACTCATTTTTGTAACATTATGAAGTTATAGCTCAAATCAATGTATTATGGGCTTAAGCCCAATGGATCTTGGTGAGTGAGCGATATATTTTACAGCCCAAATCTTGTGTCCAATATTGCATTTGGTAGGAAGTTTAATAACAGATGTCAACGGCCTAGACTTTGCTGAATCTCTTCTAAGATCTAGAACATCACATTTATTAATTTCTTTCAAAAATCACGCACATACAAACAAACACAACAATACCAAACCGTTAGTTTATCAATCATTATAATGAGGATATGATTTTGGGTTTGCAAGTACATTCCATTTGCACCGTTGACTCATGATTGCCACTGTATCTCTCATCTCCATTATGGGTTTTATGGGTTCTTAATTTTTTTTTATTTTTTATAGAAGCTGCAAATAATTCATCATTTTGTTCATCATTATAAGGTATGGGTTGCTCTGTCAAAATCAACCCCCCCTGCAGAATGATATGAATCGGTTTTTGTACACAGTTGAACCGGGTTCACTCGATCCAACTCCCATGTGAACAAGTGATTCATGGATTTTGTTTAATCAGATAAATCCAAATACAGCAATATGACAGTTTATATATATTTATATATTTTTTCATTAGGCGAGAAAGGCGGATTCAGAACATGGTATGAACTATAAACTAGGAAGTACAAAACCGTTCAATCCAATCAAACTACAGTTAAAATTTACATACACATATAAAAGAAAAGATATTGTCTTTTCCTCTTTACATCGTTTAATGTTACATTTGACTTCTGTTAACTTGGAATCTGTGTTCGGTTTTTAACTTTCAGAATTTTGACCCCTCTGTTCTCTTCTGACATTTCTCTGTTTCTTCGTGTCTAATAAAGGATTTTGAAGATCTTCAAAAGATATGCAGTGAAGATATGATTAAATTTCAATTTTAGAAATGATTCTGATAAAACCATCATCTTTATGTCAGAACAGTACTCTTGCACGTTCTTAGAGTCCAATTTTTTTTTCTTGTTTAGAACCTACAAACAAAACTTGCCAAATCAAAACTTCTTTCATTAGAATTAGCTTAAATGATTGAAAGGGTGTTAAAAAAATAAAGTCTTATTCAAAGAAAGATATTGTAAGGTCGGTTATGGAAATCCTATAGTTGGTGAAGTTGAATGCGATGTTCAACTGAACTTGTATTTCAATTTTGATCAATAGTGGCTGGCTGGCAGGCAGGTATTTTATTTGAATCTCAAATCATGAAGTTTAAATAAACGTCAAACGAACCCAAATCTAATGAGCAACCACTTACTAATCATTGTCAATCATTTGGATGGCCTTTCAATAGCTCCAATGATCTGTTTGCAGAAAATAATTTGTACATGGATTTGACTGAATCCACAACAAACATGCATCTCATTCATTCAAACGATCCCGTTCATTAGTATTTAACAATATAAGTTAAAATTAATAACAAATTGATATGAGAAGGAAGTTTGAATGTTTTGATACGTTGGGACAAATGGCAAAAGCAGAGAGAGCGGCGGCAGCAAAAAGAGAAGGCAAATGAGTTGTGTTGTGGTGCTATGTAACAGCTAGCTAAGCGGCTGCATAACATGCTATGTTATAATATTTAAATGTTTTTTGAGTTATCGGTTGTCGTATTATCTTGAAGAACAAGTCAGAAAGATGAGTTGAGAGAGCCAATAGATTTGATAAGGAGAGAGTTATTAGTTAAAAAAAGGGGAATAGATTTGATGATTGAATGAAATGGGGCGGCGGATTGATGAAGAAAAAGGCTTGAAATTGGGAAGCATGCATGGATGTTATGGGCTTTCTCTGCCAAGTACGGATTCCTTGGAAATGACCAATTTCACAATTTGCCGAATGGGCTCTCACACATTTTTAACTAAAAGGACAAAACTACATATTATTATTTTTATACCTTTTTATTGTGCTCAAACATTTCATCCAATCCAATGCATGTAACAAGTACATCATTGTTTATGTGTTTTTATAATAATATATGTTGTGGATCTAAACAAGGACTCACATTCTTACAATTGGTGATGGTTGATAAAGAAAACCATCAACAAATATCAAAAATTACATTTTGAGTTCTTAAACGTATAGAAGTTGGAGAAATTGGACTTCCAAATGATAAAAATTGAAATCTTAAATTATAAACAGTTGTTACAATTTCTATCATTACATAGGTTTGAGGGCAATTTCAACACTAACTATACATTTAAGGTCTCAATTTTTAAATAGAAAGTCTTAAGGTTTAGTTGTAATTATTATTGTACTTTAGAGGTAATTTTTACAATTTGCTATTTTCTTTTATAACATAGTTGTTTGAGAATCTCACATTTAAAAGTAGGGAATAACTCACGATCTTTAAAAGATTCATGAGTTAAGTACTCCTTTTCATTTAATATTATATTAGTGCCAATGAAACTCAAATGGGGTATTCAATAAACAAACAAATTAAAAAACAAGTCCAACAAAATAACAGAAAAACCAAAGAGACAGCATATTGAGAGAGACACCTTGAAGATAAATCTCACATCGTTAAGATGGAAAGAGTTCACTAGTCTTTAAAAGATACTTGAGTTACTAATCTAATTATTAGTTAGTTTTGAGATCAACTCCGTGTTTAACTAATAAATTGCTCAAATATAATTTGTCATCCAAGTCTCCTTCTCTTTATGTTTTTAATACTATATTTTCAAAAGTATATAAATAACAATATAGGTTCGTTCATACAAGCTTGTTTAAATTGAAGTAATTGAAAAATATTTTGAGTCGTGGTTATGAATTTTTCTTTTCGAAACGACTTATTTATAAAATTAAATATTTTGAAAGTGAGTGGTAAAGGAATATCTGGAATATAGAGATGTTCGACTAAATAAAAAAGAAAAAATGATTTTATAAAATGATTGGAGTTAAAATAGAGAATATTAAAAAGGAGAAAATGAAAAAAAAAATTGGAGGAGAAGGAGAATAATAATAATGGTGGGAAGATAAATAAGGGGTAATGGTAATGGTAATGGCACCGCCCAAAATGATGGGGAGCCTCTGAAAAGGCATAAATAAGAAGATCAACAGAAGAGGTTAAAAGGCAATGCCTTACATATTCAATTTCGCATGCCTTGACATCATCATACCCATTACCCACTACCCTCCTTCCCCAAGATCACTTTCCATTTCTATACATACACTATTCATATACATGCTTCATACTTTTCATATACTCTATATGCTGAAAAGTGTCTTATTCTTCTTAATTTGTTATCTATTGATTGATTGTAATTTAAAAAATAAAAGAAAAAATAAAGGGAAGGGGAGTTGGTGATGTATGTATTAGAGAAGAAAAAAAGAAAGAAAGAGTTTATTCATAAAAAGTGGACTCTGTGTTGGAAGAACCAAATAAAGAATTTTGATGTGTTTTTTCAAAAATAAATCATGTACCTTTTAGTGCAACTCCATCTGTACTGTTTTCTATCTTTTGGCTGCATGACTTACTAGTAAGTGACATTTTGACAAAGCTTATATTAATTAATTCATATATATTGTAGAACATCTACAGATAAACTCTTTTTTCAGGTTGAAAGCTAGCATTTTTAAGCTAAATTCTACATATATATATATATATACATATGTCAAACCACTTTCCACTAAAGAAGTTTGCAATTTGAGTCAGCATATAAATAATAAATATATAAAGGATTTGAATGAAAAGTGATTGCTTCTAAAAGCCCGGCTCGCCAGCCATCCCTCTCTTCAACTACTTTTTCCAATTATATTCATTTTCTTATGTTTCTTTTCATTTCTTTATCTTTCAATTTTCCAATTCTTTCTTTATTTCACTTTATATATTAAACGAATTGCCTTATTTTTTAAAAAAGTTTTTCTTTTTATTTTACCCTCACGCACATCTTCAAAATTGGAAATTTTATGTGTATATATTGCAACTTAAATTGTGATCAAACATATATTTGTCTCTCCCACTAAGAACTTTCTTTTTTTTTCTCCTTTTGGATTTTGTCCCTGTTTACCTGAAGTATGGAATGTGTAATTTTAGTTGTACGAAACAAAAGAAAAACTCCCTAACAAAAAAAAAATATTGAGGATACAATTATGTGAAGGTGTTTGAATGTTTTGAATCTCTTATCTAGCACTCCTAAAATTATTTATGTGTTGTTATCTTTTTTTATTTTAAGGTTTAGAGTGAGGAACTGCACTGCATAACTTTCTAACCATAGAGATACCTCTAGCTATTATGTATTATGTACTATTATTCTAATAAAAGTGTTCTTCCTTTGCTTTGTAAACGTATTTAACAAATTGTTAATGATCCACAAATAAATCCTTATTGTTTTACTCTTTTCTTTTCTTTATTTGTCAATTTCATAACATCAATGATAGTCAAACCTATCACGAAAACTTGCACAAAACAAATCAGAAATGTCAAACAATATTCCATAGAAGCCTCACGGAAAGAGACAACTAAGCCAATTATGAACTCGCTTGCCCTACTCAACTTTGGGTTTTGAAAGAAGAGCTAAGCTAGGGTTCCACGTGCAGTCTACACTTTGAAACCCCTCAAGAAAAACGATTGAAAGAAAAACTCTAGATTCCTCTTATAAATACATAATTATAGGTTCATTTCAAAGTAAGTTTATCTTCTTCCATAAAAAGTAAAAAGTATGTACAGTTAATCAAGCATTGACTTAAGCATCGAAGTTCTATTGACGTACAACCATATTTTATTTTCAAAACATAAATGGTTGACTGCAAGTTTTGCAGGTAAAGGCCATTCAAATGTTAATAATGTTGGCTGATTTTTGTTATGGACTAGATATATATGGAACTTGGAAGGTAGGATGCATTGGTAGGTGAACGATAATGAAAATGAAATTAGAAAAAAGTGTATAAAAATAAGAATCTTATCGAAAAGTATACTAGTTTTACGATGTAAAAAGTAGGAAAAATTGAGAGAAATGAAACAAAACTGGGGTGATTAGTCAGCAAAGAAGACCACATGGATGAACAAAATAAGAATAACAATATAATTATTTGTTGTTGGTTGTTAAAAATGAAGGAAGATAAATTAAAAGTAATATATAGAAGTTGTGCTGAAGTTGTTTACGTACGGCATGGCACCGAAAGTAGGTTAAACAAAAGAAACCCCAACGTAAATGGAAGCAAAACGACATAGTTTCAATAAAATAAATTTAAAGAAGTAGTTTTTTTCTTCTAATTTTTAATTAAGAAAAGAAAATAGCATGTGCCAGCTAGAGGGAATATTACAGTGAAGAGTATTGATTAAATAATAATAATAATATAGACTCCCTCTATATTTTAAACTTTAATTAATAAAGAAATTGAAATAGTTTAATTATGAATATATTTGGGTTAGTGGATGAAAAAGGGTTGATGAGATTCCTTTACGACAACAACCAATTCTACTCTCTCTCTTTTCCCAACTTCCAACAAAAGTTTGTAACTACGTACAACCAAACGACGTGTCTTTGTATATTTTATCAATTATTTATGACCTTCTTTATATATATAATATATATAATTAATTAAAAATAAAGTTTCTATTTTTGCTTTTAGTAATAGCGTACTCTTACTTACTGTTTGTTTTCGATTCGAAGGTCGGAATAAATCTCTCAAGTACAATACAATACCACACATGAATTATCTAATATTTTGTACCCTAATCACTTCAAATACTGTTTATTACTTTTATTTCATCTCTCCATTTCTTTTCCTAATTATATATATATATATTTCTGCCTATTAAAATGATTGTTTATTCAATCATACACTTTCACTGTTTCTCAAAAAAATTCCAAATAGGTATAATTAGAGTTATGAATGTTAATTTGTACCAATTTCATCCGTGATTTTTAGTAGCAATAGTAACAGTATAATTCAAATGGTATCATTTATGTAATATCAACTTTAAGAATAGAGGACCAATTTCAGAAGAAAAAAAAACCTTTGAATAAAAGTTTTATTGGCTACCTATATTTTTATTTGATTTTTTTTTTAACATGAAGTAATTTGGGACGTCAAAATACGTATTGTCCATTTAATCAACTTAAAGTATATCGTAATTTAATTTAATGTTGAATGGAGGGGTACACATCCATACATAAATTTGTACTCCACCCACTTTAAATAATTATTAATAATTCACTATTGCAATGTGAAATGGACATATTTAAGAATTCTAATGAATACCCCCATCTCATCAAAATATATCAATTATTGGTGTTCCTGGAATTGTTCTTTTAGTACACAATACACAGAAGACATTTATAAAGCTTAGAATTTCATGTTAATCGTGTAACATATGATTTAACTCCTGATTTATTTTGATTTTTCCATTATTAAAATAAGTCCAATAATACTAACAAACTATATGTCTAAAAATAATATTAACATTCAAATTATTAGTTTAGAACGTAGAGAGTAACGAAAAAATCAATAGATTTCACAATGATAATGAACTACTCTTATTATTATTATTAGTTGATTCCAAGATGAAAGTGTGTATTATTTATGGTATCTATGATCAAATTTAGAACTCATAAAGTTTTGGTTAAACTGAATTAAAATAAAATAATAATTGACTGTAAGAGGGTTTTATAGATTGAAGGGTGCGGATTTAGCCTAGAGAAGCAAAAAGGTGTAGAATTAAATTTGAATTTTTTTTAAAAAAAGGCGAAGTAAATATAAAAAAAAAAGAGCGTTGAAGTGTTGGTTGGTTATGGACATAGTAAAAAGGGAAAAAAAAAAAGGAAATTGTTATAAATGTTGTTTTATAAAGAAAAAGAGGAAGGAAAAAATGGAATAGAAGTCGTGCAGAAGTGAAAAAGTTGAGAGTGTTGTTGTTGTTGGGGCCATTAATTAAATAATTCTGCAATTACTGAAAAGAGTGCAGTGTGCAGTGTTATTTGATTCACTTGTCTTCCTAAAATAAAAATAAAAATAAAAATACAATTAACTTGGAACCTTGGAACCTTGGAACCATGAGGAGGGGAGTCGGGACCCCTTCTATTTTACTTTTCAAACCTATACTTTTGAATGTTGTTGTGCCAATGCTCCCCAATCATCTTTCATACCATTAACATTTTTAATTTTTTTTCTTTTAATTTTTACATTTCTCTCTTTAAAAAGAAATATATATATATATATATATATATATATATATATATATATATATCAAATTAATTATAATTTAATAAATAATTATTAGAACATATTTTTCAATATTGTGGAGTAGAAATACTACTAAACAAACACAATAATCAAAATTATCTATAAAGAAGAAAAAAAGAGAGAATTTTGTAGAGATAGTGTTTGAATAATTTGAGTTGAGATTAATTAGGAGTCTCAAGTGTTATGCACAAGAGGAAGGAAATCTAAATTGGAAATAAATTTCACGTGGGATGGACTATATATTATATTTAATATTTATACAACAACTTGTTCAAAAATAAAAATAATATAAAATATCCGTCTCACTCACTATTACAAAATTGACCCCTGAAATGAATGTATTTATAGCCGTAATCACTAATCCGTATACGGAGATCTCCAAAAACTACCCCTCCTTTCCACATTTAAGTCATTAATCATAATTAATAGTTGACTTTCATACTTAATCCATTTCAAATCTTTCTAAATGAAATTAAGTTTTCAAAACACAAAAAAGACCAATACCATAAGAAGCACATCAACTATATTAATAAAATCAAAGATGGTATTTTTTCAAAGACACTGAAAGGTGGAAAAGATTAAAAAAAAGAAAAAAAAAAAACAATAATATTACTATTAAAAAAAGTGGGTCCCAATTGGCCCGTGACTTGGAAACACCGTGGTAGATTTAGTTTGTACAACTAAGGTAGCTTCGAACTTGGACGCTATTTCTAAAAGCTTTTATGTGCCTAAGTTTGGATATTTTAATATATATTATCTATGATTTCAATTATTTAACAAATAGCAATTCTAATATCCTACGCAAATTACACTGATTGGACCCATTTTAGGAGCCCCCACTTGCACACACTACATTACACTATCACCAAATTCATCCAAATTTAGCCTCACACATCTACAACCAAACCAACCAAAATAGATTGTGTTATAGTGCAAAACTTAACATGAACATCATATCTTTTCTATAAACTTTATTCATTTCCCCATCAGATATCCATCCTTTATTGCACATGTCATCTAATCAACTTGATTTATTAACACTCAAATGTGATGAATAAAGGGATTAATGAAGTAGATTTTGGAAACTAAGAAATCTAAATACATCCTCACACACTCTTCAAAATGCAATAATATTTATTTCTATAAATATTTGATTTGAATTAATCTTTAAATAAGATCATTGTCTTTATCTATCATGTTGATTGACACCAAACATATTTCGACTAGTAGTGACATACTTTACCTAGACAAATCCAACAACTTATTATAGAAAAAAAATAACAACGAGACAACTAAGGTGTATTTTTAGGTTGTGTTTAGAAGTTTGGTCTAACTCATGAGCATAATTAAAAGAATAGTCCAAGTAGAAAGTGCTTATTTTATAATTTTAAATTGATTAAAAATTAATGGATATGGCATGCAAGAATTTAATACAAGTTAGTCCAAGTATATTTTTTATGGCCTACTTTATCATGCATCTACCCAAACATATTCAATCTTATTGTAATATGAAGTCCTATATTATTTACATTATTTTTTGGCTACATTAGTAAATATTAAAGTAACATACAAAGTTAGTAATGTTCTTCTTTTAAAGTAAATAAAATAATACGTTTATGTGTAAAACTCTTCCCACACAAGGTACTAAAGAGCTTCTTAGAATTCTACATATTTGCTTCATTGATACAAATATTGATATATTATATTACGAGTTATTTTTAAATATAGCAAAGTCGAAAATATTTATAAATGTAACAAAATTTTACTATCTACCTATATGATAGACACAAACAGATAAATCACGATAGACTACTTATCTATATCATAATAGACACATGGAGTAGTTTATATTATGGTCTAAATTCACAATTAAAGTGTGACATTTTGCTATATTTATACATACTTTTAGCAGGCTTGGAATCATAGTAAATAAAAATAAGTGATCAGTTTATATTAAAAATTAGCTAAACCTAATTAAATTATGTAATTTAGCTGCTAAAAATAATTAAGCAAATATAGATTACTAATAGTTTTTTATATTAAAGAGTTAAAGATAATGTATTAGAAGAAATATAATAGATTAAAGTCTAACTGATATATTTATATTTAAAATAACAATGATTAATTGATATTAATTTACTAATGAATTAAACTATAGTTTCATTGTTCATGTTTTAGGTATTAATATTCGATTTGTACAGAAATATTAAACAAATCATGTTAAATGAGTTTTACAAAATTTAAAAGTCAAAGGATGCAAACAAAAATATTAAATACGTGACCCGAAAGATATCAAAAGTAATTTAGGGCATTGCAAATTGAGGTTAAAATGTTACTGAAGCTTGCTTTTAATAGAATTGTAGAGATGAAATGAATTGTTCCTAAGAAATTGAATCCTACTAAATTTGAAATTAAAAGAAATATGAACATAAACGTCATTTCAAAAGAAAAAAGTAACAATAATGTATTTATTAATGAAGACAAAATGTTACCTAGAGAAAGAGGGTTCGTGGATGGCAGTGAGGGTACTATAATAATAATAACATTGCAAACAATTAACAACAACTTGTTAAGAAAAGAAAAAAGAAGAAGAAAGCTATTTGAATAATTAAATAAAATTGATAGAAGGAAAAATGATTCCCTAATTGGGTATAAAATGTAGAATAATACAAATCCATGATAATTAAAAAAGAAAACAATGTATAGAAATTACAAAACATGGGAATATTAATATTTGATGTAAGATAAGAAAAGGGCACCTAAAAATGAATGTGGTTATGGTTGCAAACCAATAATTTAAATCTTACTCCCTCCTTAAATCTTGCAAATATTCTTCAAAATCTTTATCTCAGCATCAATGTCTTAATAAAAACACATATAAAGATCAGAAACTGAAGGCCGTAATCATAAAATTTGTTATATATCAAAATTCCATATAACTCCAACATAACAACTTTATAAATTAATTTAATTTAATATAGGTGTGGAAATTAAAATTAAAAATTAATATAATGTGGTTTTCTTATTTCGATTCTTAAAAATCTTAGCAGGTGGGATTTAATTTTTATCATTTTATTTTTTGGGGGATGCACCGTGGCAATGGAGGGTTTATTGAACATGGGGGGTGGCCCCATTACCCTATACCTATACAAAGGAATTAGACTTTTTTTGACCCAAAATATTTGCTAATACCCATTCTTTTATAATATTACTCTCATTATTATTATTATTATTATTATTGTCCTTAGATAAATGATTCCTTAATTGATACATTTTTGTATAAGATTTCATTACTTAGGTATTAGAATAAGGTTAATTAAAAGAGGTTTAGTTAGCATTGATAGATTACAAGTAGATTACAAGTAAAGAGAAGAGGAGAGGAGAGGAGAGTGATTATTTTGGAAAAGTTAAATAGGGAGAGAAGAGATGGAATAAGGGAGTGAAATGGATGGGGGCAAAATGGGGAAATGGAAATGTAAGTGTTATTAAAGAGAAGAAACAAAAAGAAAAAAAGGTGAAGGAGGAGAAGAAGAAAAGGTTTGATTGGTTGGAAGGGTATGGTAAGATCCAAAAGAGTGATTAGGGAGAGATGGGGCATAGCGGCACATGGGGATTGTCAGAAATTAGGAGAGTACTATATTATTTTAATCACTTTTTGACCAATAAAATATAACTTATCATTTTTTCTAATAAAAACAATTCTTTTTGTTCATTTGGAAATATAGAAATTTTCAAAATGGGCATCTTCCATACACCCAAACCCAAACCAAACGCTTTGGTATGAATCATTAATATTAATAACAATAACGAAACCTTCATTTTCTTTCTTTAAATTATATTTTTGCCCTTTCAAACTTCTTTTAGGCTTCTTCTTCTTCTTCTTCTTCTTTTCTCAACCCTCACTAACTCTATTTTAATATTTAAACCTCAGTTAAACTACAAGTTTACTTCCCCTTCAAACTTATAACTTCGTATGTAGGATAATTGAACAAAATTAAAAATATAACAAAATTCATGAGTGTTGGACTTTTATCGCTGTGATAGATTTCTATATTTGTAAATTTTTAAAAATGTTTTTTATATTCTTAATTATTTTGAATTTAGTTGCTATATTTGCAACTATCCCTTTATATTTATTTAATCTATAAAATTTAAAAATATCTAACAATATTATTGTATACTTTTAAATTTGTGTTTAATAAATTTTCAAGAGTTTATAAATAACTAATAAGCCTTTATATTTTTAATTTTATGTCTGTTCTAAGGTTCAATTTTTAATGTCTCTATTATATAGTGGGGATTTGAACCCGACACCTCTTGTCCATAGGTACATACATGTGCCAGTTGAGCTAAACTCATGTTAGTTTGAATTACTAACTTTCACTTTTACAGTCTTGCATGTACTCTTATCAACCAATATCATAAGATAATTTGTATAATCCTATAATATATTTTGGTGTCAAGATGAAAATATTTATAATACTAAATTTAAATATACGTGGTTACCGTGAATTAAATCCATATCATCTTGGTAAAGTCAAATTATGAGGGTTGAGTACAAACTTTTACGGACTAAAATGGTATATATTTTGAAATGATTATGAAAAGATATATGAAAAGAGTGTGCATGTGGTGGGTTTGAATTCGCACTTCACTCCGTGCGCCAAAAGCAAAAAAGAAAAGAAGATATATAAATATAATGCACGGACATTGCACAAACTGTCACATTACATTACATTTCATTTCATTGGCTTTTTATTTGTTTGTTGTCTTTATATGCCACAAAGAGCTGTCAATTTGATTTAAATTTAGGGAGTTTATAAAGGATATAGTAGAGATAAAATCCCCATCCTTTCTCATCTTTATTCACAAATCATACATCTTTGATCCTTTATACCCTTTTTCTCCACACACTTCCATATATCCCCCCACCACTCCTCTTTTCCTTTTTCCCCTAAACCTTATTATCTCCCTTCTTTCTTTTCTTTTCGTTGTTCCTATTTTTACCACTAACTCCTTGATTTCAATATCTCAATTACTTTTATCGTAATTTAACCTATCCACTTCAATAACATTTGAGTTTAATGGAAGGAAGTTCAATATTTGAATTGAATTGATCATAGTTATTAAATTGAAGTATATTTTTCGTTGAATTTATGAAGTTTGTCGTTAAGGGTGCATGATTATTTGATTTGAAATTACTTTTGATTTTCAGTTTAATCACATTTGATTAGAAATTTAATATGAATTTACTTTTTTTAAAAAAAAATATTGGGATAAAACTTAATATACGTTAATATTTAATTATCCGTATAACCAAAATCTTGGTTTTACATGTGGAATAGAGTTGTAAGATTTTCTCTAAAATTTGATTTGGTTATATATATATATAATAATTCATCACACCCACATTTAGTTGATTCAAATTGAATCAAAGTTGAAATTCATCTCACTTTTCCCTTTTTTTATTTAAACAAGACTAATTTGTGGACTATATTATGAATAAAAATGTCTAAATTCTCAAGTTTTTGTTAAAATAAAAAATTAAGAAGTTTTTTTCTTTAAAAAAGTATCAATCTATATGTTTTTTTGTTTCTTGTTTTTAGATGAAGTATTGAAAACATTGAAGAGAAAAAGGAAGAATAGAATATGGTGTTCTTCTATATCAAATTTTTATTTGTACCCATTCTCTTTTATTTACTATTTTCAAGTGTTGTTTGTTACATTCTAGGGTTTTAAAACTAAAAAGAGTAACTTTTAAATCCTTGCTTTCGTTTTTAGAATTTCTCTTAGATTTTAACTTTTGAACTTAGAAATAATGCAAGTCGTTGTAAGGAATTGAGAGGAAGCCAAAAAACCGAAATGAGCTAGTAGTTTAGTTTTGGTTTTTAAAAATAGTCCTATAAACTTCCTTTTATTATTTTTTTTTTGTGAAAAATTATTGTGTAATTTTTCGAAACGTTTTCAACCAACAACTAAGTTTTGAAAAATTTGCTAAGAATTCAACTCTTCTAGTAAAAGGAAAGACAAATTATTGACAAAAAGAGTCTTAATTTTAGAAAAAAAAATTATATAGTTATTGATGAACCTCACCCAAGTTACTTATAAGTTATATAACCGGTTTATTATTATACTTTTGACGAGTAATAATGGACTTGTTGTGATTGGTTTTCTAAAAGATTGGGTTATATATTTTAGAAATAAAAAAACAACTTTGGAAATGAGGCGTCTAGAACATCATACATAAATAATAATATATATGTATTTTAAAATGAAAAGGAAAAACAGTAAAGTATGATTTGAATTGTAAAATTTTGGAGGGATTGTTATAGGGTAGGATAGATAGAACATGGGGTGTTTATTTATATATATATATACCATCTAGTTCTTGGCAGTGATATACATTAGAAGCCCACTGTTTTTCTTCATATCAACGTGACACAACTTACATTTATTCTAAAATAAAATACACCAATATTTTACATCCAATAAATTACTTCTATTCAAAGTACAATAATGTCCAAATCTCAATACTTCGTGTTAAAAGAAAAAAAGAAGAAGAAGAAGAAGAACAGAACAGAACATTATTCATCCGCATGGTTTTGATAGTTATAAGAAAATTAATCAATATTGTTTTCAATATTCACAAGGTTAATTGATGTACTAATAAACAATAATACAAATCTGTAACCTGTTTACGTACTGTAAAGTACTTTATTAGTTTTTTAATTACTTGTGAATCACTAAGGACAACATCATCATCATTATTAATGTATATGCTCATAATATCTTGGAGACCTCCTAATTATATTTTCCATATCAATACCTAATTTCTTATAGTTTCTTTTTTTTTTGGGGGGGAGTAATTTCCATTATGTATTTTCATAGTAGATTTAATTTAATTTTAATTTAAGGATATATACACCTTCGATTTTAATTCTTATATGACATCAATTTTTTAATCTTTGAGTTGTTTAGAGTTTACAGGTCCTTTTACTAGTGAAAGAATGTTTTCTATGTATAACAAACTCATGGTCTTCTCTTTAATAAAATAAAAATGGAACTCTCGGCCTACCGAAAAAAACACAAATGTTTATTTATTAAAATTAAATAAGAATCAGAGATAGATTTAACTGTTTTTATTATTTGTTTTCTATTTGAGTTCAAGTCCTAGAACTTATGAGATGAAGACTTGGAACTCATATATTGATAAAAAAAAAAAAAAACATTAAATGTAGGAATGAGTGACTTTAGATTGTTAATTTTTATATGAATTCAAGTTTCAAAACAAAATATTAAAACCAAATACAAAATATTCAAATGTGAATTGCCAAATCAACATTAATATATAAATAGAAAAGAGTAATGAGGGAAATAACATTTAATTTTAGTTTACTTATCAAATATGAGCTGGGTGAGCAGGCCAGGCTTTGGAAATCCAAGTTTAGTCAACTTAAAATTGATATTAATCCCAAATTACACAATTTTGTATTTTGTATTTTTTTTGTTTAAAAGGGGCTAAAATTGGTTGTTTATTATTATTAAAAATAATGAAACAAAATAGACGGAAAAAAAACAAAATTTATTACATTAATTTTTGGATGAAGTTTAAATATTTTATTAAAATTTCTGTTTTTGACGATTTTATAATTAATTTACTTGGAATTTGAAGACTTAAAAAAACAATGATAATATAATTAAGGCAGCAGCGTAGGTATAAATAAATAGAAGCGGGGGCGTAGTAAATATAAAAGAAAAGGAGGGGTATTATCGTCAACCGAATGTCTATAAAACCCTCCGCCATTGCCATTGCAAAAACTCCCCAACTTCCAAACACATCCTCCAAATCTCAACTTCAACCTTCTCTTTTTACTCTTCCCCCCAATCGGAAAATGTCGGCCGGACTCGGAAAATGCAGCAAAATCCGTCACATTGTCAGGCTCCGTCAAATGCTCCGGCGGTGGCGCAACAAAGCTAGAATGTCAGCCAATCGCATCCCTTCCGACGTACCCGCCGGACACGTGGCTGTCTGCGTCGGAACAAGCTCTCGGCGGTTCGTCGTACGGGCCACTTACTTGAACCACCCGGTGTTCAAGAAGCTTCTGGTCCAAGCTGAAGAGGAGTATGGGTTCACCAATCAAGGTCCTTTGGCAATCCCTTGCGACGAGTCGGTTTTCGAAGAAGTTATCCGGTTCATCTCTAGATCCGAGTCTCCTAACTCGGGACGGTTCGTGAAATTGGACGACTTTCAAAGCTATTGTCATATCGGAATCAGAACTGGGCTGGATTTGTGGCCGGAATCTAGGCCTTTGCTTCATGGGTTGGCCGAAAAATCCATTTGGTAATGCGGGTGTTTTTGTAAATCCGTCTGAATTGGCAGCAACTTTGCAGATAAAGTGAAGAACATAAACAAGAACAACATCAAAAGAAGCGAGTCAAAGATCCAGATTTGACTCGGTTGAGTTACCCGAGATGGGTTGTAATTTAAATTTAATCTAATCTGGGTTTTCATTTTTTCCCCCTTTTTTTTAACCTTCCACATCCCACTTGCTACATATACACAAAAAAGGCAAGAGGATTTATGGGGGTTTTTCTTTGAAAAGAAAAAACAGAGTGAAGAAAGTGTAATGTGAGTATTGGGGAACTTGTTTTAGCTCCGGAGAATGCTTATGGAGATGGCAAAAACTGGTGGAGGGATCAATTCACCATGTCGTCCCGAGCTCGAATCGGAGTCGGGGCGGAACCGAGAAGGAAGAAGAAAAACAACAGAAAGTGTTGCTAATTCGGCCAGAGGTCTATTTTCTGTAAATTAAGTGATTGATTTCAAATTATTCAATGAGAAATTCTATAGACCAATTCCAATTCCTAATCCAAATCCAAATCCAATGTGACTAATGATTTATTTAGAAAAGGAAAGGTTGTATATTAGTAATTGGGGCAGGGGAGGCTCCAATGGGAAGACATGTGCAATATAAAATAAACAGAAGGGGCATATGTCCCATTTGCTCTGTTTCACCTGACTCCTTTTGTCTTTGTGACATTTCAAATGGGGGGATAGGGATATACTAAAAATTCAATTATAATCTTATTTATATATATACGTACATATATAAAAATTTTCATATTTTCTTGTTCTCATTACATGACATGTCCTTGTCTCATACTATAATCCATGTGTATATCTCAGACATTGCTCGTGCCCTTTTCCTGTACTGTAATTTTCCTTCCTTTTTTTTTCAACCCTGAAAGTTTCTCACTAAATTTTGCTTTCAATTTTTCATCAATTCATTTCGTTTATGTGGAGAGTTAGTTTATCAACTCCCAAATTGTTTGTGTGAATCTGTTTTGTTCATAATTTTGCTTGGTTTACGGCGAAAGGAATTTGGTACAAATAAATTATAATTTTTAATTTTTAATCTCAACTTTAGAAAAAGAATAATAAATGTCAGCTATCAAAAAAAAGAAAGAAAGAAAAAGAAGAGGAATAGTATTAATTGCTAAGTCAAGCCAATTAGAAAGAAAAATTCTTGCACAAATAATATATTCCAAGGGGTTTGAGTTTATGTAACGAAAATAATGATTGATTTAGCATTAATTGACTATGTAACTCTAAAAAATAGTGATCGTTTTAATTTTTATTTTTTTTATAGATGTTGTCACTTGTCATCCATCTCCTCCTCAACTCAAACATGAATTTGTTTAACTTGGGTATCTTTAAGCACTTTGATTAAAGTATGTATGTTTTATTTGATCTTATGTGTTTGTGTTTGTCATACATAAGAAAAGATACTTTTCATTGAATCTCTTATATGAATGTTGTTGAAACGAGCCACATGGATGTTTGATATAGACATCTAATCTTTATTTTTAAAACATCCGGAACAGTAGAATAAACAAGTATATCTCTTTGGATTAAAAAGTAACAATAATAAATGGTTTAGAGAAAATAGACAAGTACTAGAAAGTATAAGTTGGAGATGAGGTAATAAGAAAAATAAAAATATTTATCTAGTTATAATATAAAATTAACTTGTGTACTAAACTACCACTAGCTCAATTATGTTGGTATAAAAATGAAAATGATGGTGTGTGGAATGTGGAATGTGGAAGTTGATAATTAAAGTGAAGTAGGTTGGGGGAATTGATATTTGGAGAAGGCTTTTAGTGGAAGGCCGTATTAATGATTGTACTAACGACTAAGAAGCGTAATTTAAGCCCTAAGGTACTACATATTTAATACCAAAACAAAAACACAATAGGGTTTTTCTTTAACATAATTATTGGGAACTTCAGAATTGGGCCCCAATTCTTATGGGCCGTACGAATGATGGGCCGTGCCATTTTGGCACTGCTGGAGCACAGAAACGTACTACTTTCTCAAACCTCTTTATTAATTCTTAACTCTATCATAACGTTTTAGAAACTCTCAATACCTTACATCTGTTTTTTTTTCTTTTGTATGAAGTTCAAGTTCTCTTTTCCAACATATGGTGATGTATATTGTGTAGGATAACATAGGAGGTATAGCTATCATCTTTCATGTACTGTTAAAAAGACACTTTAAAAGTTTATATAGAGTACTATTTGAATTTCAACTTTAAACGGATGTAATGTGTTACTATAGTTCACTTTGTGTTTGGGACTCAAAGTATAATAGTTAGTGTTTTCAAATATTATAATCTACAATTAATTGTAATCTTATTATTTTTCAATCCCTCTTTGTTATAGTGTTCTTTATTTTCTATCAAATCTAAAATACTTTGTAACTCACTGTTATGAACTACATATAATAGTAATTGCTATAGGTGATTTTAGGCTAAAAGTAGAAGCGATATATCAAAGAAGAGCTAAGAAAATGATAGTGCACACACTAGAAAGATGAGCTTAAGGAAAAGGACTAGTTTGACTTTAAGAAAAATGGTCTTGTCAGACGGTACAATCAAGGGGTGAGGTCGAGTCCAACCATCTACGTTTGGTGAATGAAATGCACCACACCCTATTTGAGCCTTAAGAGTATGAAAATCCAAAATCAACCCCTTCACCCAAGGGTAAGATTGCGTCAAGCCTCAGAGTGATGATTGGACATGTGCCAAATGCATGCTTTAACCCATTTGACTTGAAAGATAATCTAATGTTACTTCAAACCTTTGATAAGGAGAATAATGTCATAGGTCATGAATTCAATACAAATACATCACTATGATCTTAAAAGGAAGTTAGTTTATGTTAAATTTGCTATATATCAGCACTTTTTAACTTAAGCAATGGAGCCTGTGTGGAAAGTTTTTAACTTAAGCAATGGAGCCTTTGTGGAAAGAATTACACTTATGTGTAAATCTTTGCATCTTGTAGACCAACTTTATTTTCCAAATTGCAATTTTACCGTTGTTACATAAAGGTCAAATGTGTTTTTTTTTCTATCTAAAATTTGTCATCAACTACAATCAACAATTGTAATAATTAACTCAACACCTATAAAATTCGTTGAGGTGAGTGAGTTTATAGTCATTATACTTCGTGGTTTGTCTTGCTAACTTGGCCTTGACGTCAACTAAAAAATAATGTTTTAGTATTTGAGCTCAACATATTTTTACACGAGGGGAATGCACAAATAATAGTGTCTATTAATTAAGTTTTTCAAGTTCATGCTTGTACATAGTTGCAATATAGTAATTAAATTCTAATTATTAACATAGCAATATTTTAATAAAATTGTAAATATAACAAAAAAATATTAGTATATATCAATGATAGACCATATTGCAAATATTGGTCTATCAAACTATAATAGTCGAGATAGAAAAATCGATGATAGACAACTTTACTATATTTACAAATTGTTTAAATATTGTTGCACATCTAATTATTATTCCTAAAATTGTTATCCATTATAGTATTTCGTTGATATTGTAAATATTAAAGAGATAATCGTGAGGATAACAAAATTTAGTATAACAAACTGAAAATAACCAATCTAAAAAATGTTAAGATTTTTTTACAAAACTGGCCGTTCTAGATTTTTTTTTTACTTTTTTTTTATATGTTTATACTCCATTATGTAATACAATACATTTTTTACAGATACAATGTATTTGTCAAACTACAATCAATTTTGAAAAATCTTATTTAATTTATGATATTTACAAACTTGACAAAATTTTCCCAATATCCCCTAAATATATGTTCATAACAACCTTTCGGATTTTTAGTATTTAAATCAAATTAATTAACATTTATTTTATGATATTTTTGGGCTTGACAAGATTTTCTCAATATCCCCTAAATATATGTCTATAAATCATGAATTTTTAATATTTAAATCAAATTAATTAACATTTATTTATTTAATTCATAAGATTTATGTTTAATAACGATTTTCCCTAAAAATGACCGAAAGAATTTCAACCGTTCCTGATTCAGTATATTTCATAAAATTTTGAATTCAAACATTACATCATATCCTTAGAATCATGGCAAACATAAATTCAACATTTTCGTAACATTTTTCAGATTATTTATATTTCAAAATATTTATAGAAAATTTGAATTTAAATACTTCCAAAAATATGTATTGTTAATAACAATTTGAATTTAAAATTTTATCATAATTAAAATTCACATCACTAGGTTCAGTACTTTAGATACAATATAGTTTACATACACATTACTTTTCTCATCAATAAAGTACTCAAACCATAAATTCTATAGAAATCAAATACACAGTTTTTAAAAGTTACAAGTAACTGATAATAATTAACAGATTCAATTTGTTTATAAAAAAAATATATATATTTCTCATTGATGACAACATAATTAACCTATTTCACGCAATCAGAGTTACGAATACGCTGTAATTAGAATTCACAATTCTTAAAATTTAATAGTCATTCATTATAACAAACATATGCCAAACATACAGTACTATACCATTTTCATCTGATCTTCTTCTTTTCTTCAATTCATCGTATATAACTTTTTCGTCGATTGACTACCTTCCATTTGTTTGAATACATTTAATTTGTTCCATTTGTCTGAATATATTTAATTTGTTCCATTTGTTTTATTGTTTATTTTTTTTTTCTTAATTTAACAAAATCGATTTATTGGTTAAATTGGTCATATTACAATGTATTTGTACATATTACATGACAATATTATTCTTTTAATATTAGTTCTACATTATTTGACAGACTGTATAGCATAGGTTGCTGACCCAATTACATTGTAATTTATGCTTTTAAATAATGTGGTAAACTATTCGTTCTATATCATGGTTACATATTCAAATATTAATATTTATTTGCTCATAAAATCATATACTTTTCTAATCCAAAAAACTTAACATTAAGATGATATTGTTACAAAACCAACAATAAGAACGAGGTCCTAAATATGGTCATTGAATCATAATCACAGTTGTTTAACTAACCAAACTTTATAATAACCAATAGAATTAAGATTTCCCAAACATACTATATGTTAAGTATGAATGATGACAGATTTGGGACACACACAAAAAGGTAAAAAAATTGATCATCAAGATATAGTATCATTCGCATGGACATAGAATAATCTATATATTTCAAATACAGTGTATTTGAATAGCTCAAAAAATGAGACAGAGATATTGGAAATAGCACGAAGACAGTGTATTTTGCAAACAACATTCAAATGTGGTAAATCTTAACTAAATCTGCTATTTTGGTGATGGACAAGATTGCAGCTACCTCCCATATAATAATGACAAATATATATACAAGATTTTCAGTTTTGTTATATTTTAAACAATTCATTAACGATTTATTTAATAATTCATAATATATATTTTTAATAACAATTTGAATTTAAATTTAAATTTTAAATCCTTCCATAAAATAATGCAAATATAAATACAACATTTTCAATATTTTTATATTTTAAACAATTTATTAAATAATACATAATATTTATTTTTAATTAGAATCTGAATTTAAATTTTAGAATTGTAATTATGCCTCAATGACATTTTGCAATTATTTGAATATTTTCTTTTAGGTTTCATTTGCCGAGGAACATATTGTCCTCTAAAGAAGAAGAAGAATAAGAGACAAAGGAATAATACAGAGCATTTAAACAAATAAGAACTTGCTCTTCAACTTATTGAAACCTTCTTCAACTATTTGCCGAATGCTTTCTTCAATCGATTGGAGATTTTGGAGTGGACGAATAGAATAAATGTGGAGCGGAAGAATGCTTTTTGGTGGAGGCCAGATGATAGGGATGCTTTTTGGTGGAGGGATGCTTTTTGAAAGAATGCTTGAACGAACGTAAATTTGTGTGGAGTTGAAGAATGCTTTTCGGTGGAGCAACGAACGTAAATAAAAAAAAAAAAAAAAAGCTAGGATTTCAAAGTGATCAAGATTTGATGCCTTTAATGCTATTTTCAATTTCTGTACCGTTTGAATGCGATTTGAAATTGTTGTAGACATTGGATGGAAATTTGAAGTATAGTTTTTTTTTTAATAGGAGAAATTAGAATTTTCTTAGGGTTTAATTGGCTGAATGTGTTGTTTCTTCATCACTTACATCTCTACTTCTTAACAAATCATATATATATTGTTTAATATTTCTCACCTCTCTTTCTTCTTCCTCCTCCTCTTCATATCCTCTACTCTCTCCTCCATCTTCATGTACTCTAACAATGTTTATACTAAACAAATACCCAAATTTTTTTTATTTTTTTATTTTTTTTATTTTATAATGTAACTTCTTGTTGGTTTGGACTTGGTTTAGATTGGGGTTCTTGTTCATTCATACATCCATGCACAACAAACTTGTCCCGAGAAAAAGAAAATGCACCTTTTGAAAGTTGTTAGAGAGAAGATGAAGAGGAAAAAAGAGAGGCAAAGAAGAAACAAAGGTGGAAAATTAAGAATATATATATATATATCTTTCTTTTCAAAATTGTTCTAAAAAGTGTCTATTGAGTTCTTTTTCTTTTATTACTTTTCTTTGTTTTAAAAGAATATTTTGTACGAATAAAATTGCTACATCATCAATATATTTTAGTTTACACAATTAGTCTAATGATCATGCTCGTCAGCTTTTCATTAAAACAATTTTGTTATTTCAAATTTTACACTAAATTTTGAACATTATTCAAATCTTATAAATAAGGATAGAAACTAAACTCAAAACTTGGAAATAAAAAAGATATATATTTTTTAGAATTGAAATAACAATAACTAAATTTAGATATATGTATTTGGTGATTTTTTAAAATGCAAACATGCATAATCAATACCTATAAGGGCTGTTTGGTCCCTTGACTTAGCATTAGGTGGGCCAAGCCCATGTTTGACACGACGTAAAATCATGAACTAAATATGTGGATAAATGGTGGGTTTTTCTTTTTTTTTTTCTTCTTTTAAATTTAAATTTTATTTCTTAAATTTAAACTATTACTTTCGCTTCCATTTTAAAATATTTTCAACCACAGCTTAAATAAATCAAATATTGAAATAATTTGAGTTGGTTTATTAAAATTTTGTTTATAATTTTATGTATTAAACACGATTTTTGTAGTCAAAATAGTTAGTGTAATTTTTTACTATTTTGAGTGAATAAATATATAATTTCTTTATTTTTATATATGTAGAATAAAAAAAGAATTTATTACTCAAATAAAAAATAGAAAACGATACATTTTGGTTCAAAGAATAAAAATAAATGAACCCATTAGAACTTTCATTTTCATCTTTGTTTTATCATTTTTTTTGTATGAAAAAATATGAAGGGGAGTTTGAAAAAATAGCAAAAAAAAAATTTATGATAATAAAGCTCATGTCACTTACATTTTCAAAATTGCAAAAATAGCAAATTTATCATCAGATTATTGTCTGATTACCATTAATATTTGCCAAGTTTGCAATATGAAAAAAAAAAAGTGTTATGAACTGTTTTTTCTAAAAAAAATTTGTCATCTAATGCAATTTTCCAAATATGAATCCCCTTCCTTAGTAAAACTTGAAGAAAATAAATAGCAAAAGCTTAAAATTTTGAATATATTTGACACATAATTAAATTTTAAAACACACGATTATACATAATTTTAAAATTTAAGAGTATGTTATACATAACGTACAAAATTTAGGATTTAAATATACATTATTTTTTTTTCTTTGGTCACTTTAACTAGAAAGCTTATTACTTATTTGAATTGACTTAAGAAAAAAGTATTCTTTTTTAAAAAAAAACTTATTTTTTTATAAAAGCAGTATAAATATTACATTGCATATGTATCATAGGAAAACAACCATAATTATCACTAAATGTAACTCTACTTGATTTTCGTTTTTGCATGACCCTTTTGCTATGCTTATTTTGAAACCTAGCTATTATACACTTTTTAATGTGTTGCTTAACTGAAACTTTTGTAAACTCCATCCGATTACATAACTTGTTATATTTTGTAAATAGTTTATAATATTTCTAATTAGACTATTTATGTTAATGCAACTATAATCAAAATTATTGTTATTGAATGTTAAACTTTTTTGTTTTTACATTATTGTCATGAAAATCAATAAGTCAAGAAATTGAATTATATGTACAAAATATTAAATAAATCAATTAAATATTTTATACGTAATAAATTTAGATTGTACAATTGACAAAAAAAAAAAACAGATTAGCTAAGTTTAGGAATTCAAAACGAGAATCCAAACACAAGCATTAGAAATCTAGATTACTAATTCTCGTACTCAATTTCTGCACTCCAAACACATACATCTGTAATTTTCAGGCATCAAAACCCTATCAAATAAGCTTACAGTCATTTAATTCTCAAACATTTAACTCTAAACCTGCGTGCCAAATGCATCCATAGAGTTACAATGTTGTACATCGAACTTAATAATAGTCCTAACCAAGCGGGAGGGTTATCATACCACTTCCCCTCAAAATTCTACATACCCCACACAACTACTTATGGAAACCTGTTCACATTCTTACTAACAAATCTAAAACTATATATATATATAGTTAGCATTAGTGAGAAAGGTGATGGACAAATTATAGATGGGCTTCTTTTGGTCCACGTTGGTTTTCTATGGGCCCATATATGAAAACTCACAAACACCATAACAGACTTGACCCATCAGTGAAAAAGCCCAACGTAATGGAATCCATCTCTTTTCTTGGGTTACCACTTCCCTTCAACTCCCCAAATAGTTGATTAGCATAGTAGTTCGTTTTCAAAGAAACAAAAATGCTGACAAAATATGGGTGGACAACTCTCGTTAAGTTAGCAACTCATAATGCAATTATAATATATATATTTGAAGTTACTTTTGTTTGAAAGGATGGAGTCCTAGGAAGTAGCCAAATTGGAGGAGAATCAAAGTAGGTAATTACCCAATTTCAAAGGTTGGCCAAAAGGTGGGTTTTAGAATAGGGTTTAAAAAAGAGGAGAGACAACGTAGGAATGAGAAAGATAAGAAAGAAAAAAGGTTAAGTGGGGTTTTAATTTAAAAAAATGGATGAATGAATGAATGAATGATAGGGAGAAAAACAAAGACAGCCTTAATCACTCTGCTGGTTGTTGGAGACAACCATGTTTTGTGTATTTAAACACAAAATGATTCACTCCTTTTTTCAACAACCAACCCCTCCTTATTTCTCTCCCTAATCTCCCTTTTTTCATCTCTCAAAATATGTGTTTTTCTTGTCCTCTTTCAATTACATTTCTAATTTTTATTCTCACTATGCTCTCACCCTGTGACCACAAAACAGACAAAATGACAAAATTAACATATAACACATTACAATATATATATATATATTATTCAATAAAAATCGTTACAATATAGCTTGTGTTTCAAAATAATAACGGTGTCATATACGTAAATTTGAACTCAATAAGATATTCTAGCTAAATTTATCGATATATTGACTTGAGTTGAACAAAAGACAAGACTCGAGATCAAATGGAGACCTTGGATCGGATTAGCCATAAGTTTAGACATGTGTGAGTCACTCTGGGCCTTGGCCCATGTATGAAGTCGAGGGTATAACCAATTTGATTATATTAGAGAGAGTGCAATTAGCACATACATAGCTCAATATTAAAGATTGACGAATGATATTTGACTATATGAAAGCTCAAATTTCAAGAAGAAAAGAAAAAACTTAAACATACAAGTCTATAGTACACTAATAGCTCTAGAAGAAGTAAGTTAATTACAAATACACTATTGATCCACATGTACATATCAACGAAATATCCTAAATTTTACATCCCTCTAATAACTATTTGATACAAGTTCAAAACACGTTCAAACTCCTCCATAGTAGCATTGCGAATGGTGTAACAATTTGAGAGTGAAAGGAGGGACATGTGAATGGGGGGTTGAAAATAAAAAAGGGTGTGTATTGAGTATTGTGCAATGCATGGCCTCAAACACAGTGTCTTTCCTTGTAAAGCAGTGATGAAAAGGACACAAAAAAAAAAACAACCAAAACGACAATAATAATCAAAGCCTTCTCTGTTTCTATAATAATCAAACAATAACTTACCATTTTTTTCTACACACACACACACACACAACACTAAGGTTTTGTGTTTTTTATGTCACAACCAAACAAAACTTCATTTTGGACCACCCTCATCGATCTCCTTTATTCATTATATATATTTGTATTCTTTTTCTTCCTGAATTCAATTAGTTTCTTTAGCAATCATTTCCATCTCCTTAAAATCTGTCTATTACCTCATTTTTCTCTCCACAACAAAAATCTAAACAAACAAATCCATAATTAACATAAGATGACACTTGTCACACTAAGTATTATAATACAAATTCCAAGCACCAAAAAAGACAAAATGAGATTAGCCAAAGAAGAAAAGAAAAGAAAAGAAAAGAAAAGAGAAAAGGTTTGTTATTATAGGTAATAATTGGGCATCATTAGATACTACCAAAAAATCTCCATTAATGAGTGCAAATTCAACTCTACATAATGCTTTGATTGATATTGAGTGAGATAATGATGGCGTTAGTAATGTACTTTTGTTGTATTTTATGAATTAAAATTAGAAATGTGATCATAATTGTAAAATGAAAATGAATTGAATGTAGTAGTAGTAATAGTAGTAGTAGTTGAAGAATAAGAGGCAAAGAAAAGGTTAAATTAAAGAATGTGTTGGGTATTAAGGGAAGGGTTTTGAAGGGCCCATATCAACTTAATTTAAAAGCCCTATTTATAATTCAATTTAGAGTATGGCCCATTTTACTAGAGTTATATATTATATATAATATATATTGTCTAATCTAACCCTTAGATGAGATCACCATTAAACTCACAAGAAAAAATATATATTAAATAAATAAATAAAAAAAAAAAATAAAGCCATATTTTTGCTATTTTTAAATTTTTGGGTCCATGTTTTTAAAAAGAAAAAGCCACAATTTGAAGGAGTAAGATGGAACACCGACAAAAACTTCTTCTTTTTATTCATTTATCTCAATTTCAACCTTATAGGTGATTGATTCCTTTTTATGAGGAAAGTTCTTCTTTAATTCTTTATTTCTTATTTCTTATTTCTTTTTTCTGTTCTTTTCATTCCATTCTTTTCGGTCTATATATCAAACAAGAATGATAGGACTATTTTTTTTTAAATGTGTGAATTTATGACACATTTCTAATTAAATTAATTATTTTTTTCTTTGTGGTTTTTGTTGCTTAAAGTACACCTTTAGCCTCTCTATTATTGGAAAATAAAAATAAAAACAAATCACACTTCTATCATAATAAAAATTAAAATAAAATAACAAAACAATAAACTCTAAAATAATCCTCTCCCTTAAGTAAAAAATATTTATAATTAGACAAAACATCTCTCATGCACAAATGAAAAAAAATAAAAAGAAACCTATTTTTTTAGTTTCATCGTTTTTTATAAATATATATTTTTGAAAATGAACATTTTTAGTCACTTAATTTTAAAAAATAGATTTATAAGTTAATGAAAGTATTTTATGTTTGATTTTTCTAAAATTAATTATATGATATTTAAAATTAATAAAAAAATTAGAGATGATATGATTTTTAGAAGTTATTAAATAATTATTTTAAATAAAAGTATAAAGTTATTTAATAGACATTTTAAACTTATTTTAAAAAGCTCTTGGACTATAAAAAAAGAAGTTTATTTTGAAAAATTGAACATTTTTAAGACTCATTGACCAAATACACATATTCATCAAAACCTAGAAACTAAAAATGTAATTTTTTAAAAAATAAATAGTAAAAACTTTATAACACTCACCCAACTATAATTAATTTACCATGTTAAAGTGTGTTGTTTAAAAGAAAAACTAGTGACTGTTTTTTGTTTTTTGTTTTTGAAAAACATCTACCATGTTTTTAAATCACTTGCTTTTATATTCATTTTATGTCAATTTGACATTTGAAAACTAAAAAAACTTACTTTTGTTTTTAAAATTTAACTAAAATAATAACGCTTGAACTCTCAAAACTGTAGAAACGTAATTAAGGAAAGGAAAGAAAAGCTATTGTAAGTCCAAAGCTTAAAACAAGACGAAGATGGTTACCAAGTTTGGTTTTCTTTTTCATAGGAAAAAAAAAAACCCTCTTAAAAGTTATAAATACTTCCATCTAAATTTAAAGTCCATTTATTTAAAGAACCACAGAGTTTGATTGTAATTGAAAAATTGAAAATATAGTAGTAATATTCGTTGGAAATGCAAATATAGTGTTTTATGGGCAAAGAAAAAAAAAAGATATATAGAAATAGGAATAAAATTGGATTGTAGTGATTATAGTGTTTGATTCATGGGGTGTTTAATTGGAAGAGAGAGTTAATATATAAAGGGTACAGAAAAGGAATTGAAAAAAGAAATGGAATTGAAAAAAGTTGCAATTTCCAAAGGGAAACAAATAGAATCCAATGAGAGATATTAGAAAATAATAATAAAAACAAAAATTCACCATTTAATTTTAGACATTGAATAGAAAGAGGATTTGTTTTTGTGGGAAAATGGAATTGTGGATTCAAGCTGTCTCTTCTATACGTGTGGGTCCCCCTCTTCTCAACACCCTTTCATTAAATTAACCCATCAAATTAAAAATAAATCACATCTTCTTTTTTTTTACTTCCCAACAAAGTAAACCAACCCCTTCAAATTTATCATTGACAATCTTTTAAAATTTTATTCCCTAATTCATGTCTCTCACTTATCCTTAAAGCAATCACAAAACCAATTCTTTGTTTTCAAGTCACAATGCTTTAATTATATTTATATCACCACTAATTCATTTTCCTAATATACTCTATTTCTCTCCAATCATTATAAAAACATCCTTTATATTTTTCCATGTTGGAATTCCAATTATCTAAACTCTATTAAGTAAATATTTAAAATTAAATAAAAAAAAAAAGTTGATCTTGATCTTTATCTTGATCTTCATCCTATTGAGTGTAGAATTGAACAAAATAGCTAGAGATATTATTTAAATACTTTTAATTTGATCAGAAGTCGCAATTAGAGAGATATAAAAAGACACAACAACGCTATCACCAATAAATAATAATTATAAATATTAACGTAATATCCTTTTTTTTTCTCTCCTCAATAAATTGGAAATTTTAATTTAAAAAATATAAAACACAGCTTTTTATAACATATGATAATATTTTAATTATTGCATGTGGCGCCAACTTCCAACTTACTTTCTTTCTTGTAAAAGAAAAATGCTAATTACTAAACGACCACGTTTGGATTGGATCTTTTGCACTTCTTTTTACACTGATAATTATTTGATAAGGATTACCCATATAAAATTAAAATTAATACCCCCCCCCCCCCCCCCCCCCAAAAAAAAAAAAAAAAAAACAGGTCACTAATTTCGCAAAGTTAATTACGCTTCTTGGTTTTATATCTTCCTCGTATACCCATTCCCTCGAGGGAGAGGTCACATGCAAGCATCCATTTATAAGATTTACTGACGTACCAATATTTAAGGATGAATATTCGTTTTTGTCTCTACCTATCGACTTCCATTTTATTTCAAATCTTTTCCATTTACTTCTCAACATTCTCCTTTTAATTTCCTTTTCTAAATTTTTATTAATTTCTTTTAAATAGTTATCAAGTGACATGTTAAATTTAGTTTTAAAATTTAATTTTTAATTTAATTTTAAAATTTATTATAGGTTCTTTTAAAAAATAACAAAAAAAATTACTATTTGTATCATGACAAATGTAGATAGATACAAATAGTAATCTATCTTAGTCTATTATAAATATATTTTAATATTTTGATATATTTGTAAATATATTTTCAAAAAAAATTTCATTTTTTAAAACTAATTAATAAGTATTAAGAAAAGTTAGATTCCAATAAAAATGGAGATTAAAGTATAAAGTGTAGATTGAAATGAAATTGAAGGGGTTATATTATAATATTTAAAAAATGAGTAGAAACTAAACTGATAAGTGATAACATATAAAACAATAATATGAAGAAAATGGTATTTAATAAAATAATAACTACATGGTTAAGGAAGAAGCATTGTGAGTTAATTAAAAAGAGAAGGCCACGTGTGGAGGAGGTATTGGGTGAGAGGGTAGCAATGGATCTAAAGTACCAATAAAAAGTTTAGTATTTTAATGAGGAAGGAGGGGTTTGTTTATTTTATTTTTGAGAGAGAGTAGGTGGGCAAATGGGAACGGAAATAATGTTGATAATAAAGGCACTTAGGAAGCATATATTATCACATTCCCTTCTTTAACCCTTTTTCAATTGCCATAATCAAATCACTCACTTAACCTTTTGCGTAATTTGGACAGCTATATGCATCATCAATTTCCCCCTAAAGTATTATTTGCATAATAATTAAGTTTATGTTACACATTATACCATCCATCACAAACTACGCAATTTATCACCACACCTATATTCATTAAATCTATATACACACTACTTACACTTATTAAAATCTATTCATTTAGGTTTTTTATTTTCCACTCTAATCCCTACTACTTCTCTCCTCATTTTACCTCCATTTAAAGATACAAAGTTATATGTATATATAATTTGGTTTTCTTTTAGTTTAATAATATGCAGTGGAGGGAGAGATTCAAATTTCAAATACTTTAATTGATGATTAGTAACACTTTTTTTTTATAACTAAAAAATAAGTGCATAACAACATTTTAAAAGAAATGCAAATATAACAAAATCTATTATGATCAATTCTATTGGAACTATGTAAATAATAGAGGTGGATTTAAATTTTGCTAGATTATTAACACTTTTTTTAGGTCATATTACTATTTTTGCACATTATCTATATTTTGACTCACGTAGTTTTCTCCCTAACCTATTTTTGACCTTATTTTTCAAAATAACATTATTTTAAACAATCTTTTTTAAAGAGAATTAAAAACAACACATTCGAGTTAATTTTTTTTCTTGGAATTTATGAATGTTGAGAATATTATTCCGTACCTAAATTTTCTCCATTTAAATTTAAATCGCATCAACACTATTTTCTTATCAATCATATACATGAAATCATTCCTTACAATGTAAGAATATTATGTATTCTTAACTTTTTTTCACGGTCACTGATTGATTTCCATTTGAATTTAAAATCTAAAAACTAAAAATGTCGTGTTAAAAAGATATTGATTTTGTCGTGAGTTGTTCTAGACAAGAGTCAAAACCCACAAAAGGACCCAAACTAAAGGGAAATCAAGAAACAAAAAGAAAAACACATGTTTCAACGTAAGTTTTAAAGTCTCGTGTTTTGGACCAATCAATCAGTCAAACAAGTAATTAATTAATATATATATATACCAAAAGAAAAACATCACTCAATTTGACACTTACAAAATCAAGTGTGTGAACTATCGTAATCTTGTTTTTTACTATTTAGTTGATCTATACGCTCAAAGTATATGGTGGGCAAGAATCTTTGAAGTAGACTAGTTTGAAAAGCGAGACTATACTATAAAAGTGGTGGACTAAAATTCAAGTTCTCAAAACCTGCGAAATTAACAAATGGAATGCGAGATTCAAATGTGATCAACCAGTGGAAATGAAACTATGAGATGATATTTATGAAATTTGTCTGCAGATATAATGTCAGATTTTTCCTTCTGCAGTCCAAATTATTTATTATTATTATTATTATTGTTTAAATAACATAGGTTTTAAAAGCCTCACAATGGAAAGTTGGTATTTGAAAATTATATATGGAGAAAATAAAGTAGTTTTGCTTTCGCTAATATTGTGATTAGGTGGCAAAGAGAGGTGTCTTTGAACACTAAATAGTTTGTCCCTAATTTTCCCCTTTTCTAATATAGCTTCTGTTTTGTTTCTTAATTCCCTTCTTTTTTTAATTTGTTAGTGTTGTGGACACTTGGTGAACTTGTACTTCGTTTTATACATTTTGATCTAATTTAGATAAACATATATATTAAGTAAGGTTAGAGACTTCATTTGGAGATTGTTCAACTTTCTTCTTTACAATTGTTAAATCGAGCACATCTCAATTATTTTTTGATTGATATATTTTATTAATTTGCAGATCATGCACATTCTTCAATTTCTTCTTCTAGTACTGTTTTGGCTTCAACTCATTCCTGGGTCTTCAAGTTTGCCTTTGGTAATGCTAAACATGGATATATACAATTATTTAAGTAGCATGATTTTGGTCAATCATAACTAGTTCAAGATGTTTCAACTAAATAATAATAGATGCCCTTATATGACATATCTTCTCAATGTAACCAACACTCTATAGTATGAACAACCTCTTCATCTTAAACTCAAACCTTTTCCTAAACCAATCAAATTCTCAATTTGATCTTTCAATTCACAACTTTATAGAAATTAATTTTAGAACATCTTATTTAGTATATATAAATCAACCAATAAATTTATAATTCTCCTTAAAGATTCAACTCTTTATTTCAACAACCATTAGAACACCACACCTTTAAATAATGGAAGTTGACAACCACTTGAAGTAGGCATTATATTCATATAATTACATAGCCTAAGCTATGTTGGATTTTTCCAGCTATATATATATATATAATTTTATTATTTTCCTCTACTCTCACCTATCTAACTAACCTTAAGAGATCATTAAAATTATTTTGATACACACACTCACAAACACAAACACATACACCATATTCCATATTAATGTTATTTGATTTCACTCCAAAATTGAGGAAAAAGACAAACATTGAATAAATGTTTCAAAACAGAATCAAAGTAGGAGAGGGAGATGAATAATAATGCACACACATTAATAACTATAAATTTTTCTTATATATATATATATTTAAAGTTAGATATATGTTTTTATGGGAATGTATTAAGTTAGTTGGAATGTGAGGGCAAGATGACCTGGTGAGAAGAATGGAATAGACATGACCTCATGATGGGATTTCAATTTCTAGTTTTTGTAATGTATAATTAATACAAGAGTTGGTCAGGATAAATATGCATTAATAAATTTAATATTTATATTTTGTAATGTGTTGGTAGAGTTGAAATTGACAGTTTAATATTTTTGGGTAGTTAATGAATATAATTAAGCTTAATATAAAGTTAATTAATCATCCATTATTGGGGGTATTGGTGGTTAGCTTGTTCCTTCCTTAGAGTACTATAGTGTTGGTGCTATCTTTTCAATTACTTTTGACTCATTTCCCTTTTTTTTTAATCTGATACTGACATGCATCCAGACATACATTTAATCCTTGATTAAGGATTCTTTCATTTATCTTTTTTTTTTTAAAAAAAATATTATTTATTTATGTGATTGCTTAATTTTCTATCATTGACTTTTTTTTTTTTTTTTTTTAATGTATGTGTGATAAAAACCCACACATTAACCATAGAAGTATATGGATGGTGAACCAAACAAATGGATGATATATATATATATAGGGGCCTCCTTTTGTCATAAGTGGAATAAGCTATTATAGTTGATATTTTGGGATTGTTTGACATGGATTTTTATTTTCTGAATTGAATAATGAATAATTATTATGGTAAGTTCAATGAATGCTTTGGTTTAAAATAATAATAATAATAATAATAATAAATTTATTTTTTCTTTCTTAAAAATAATGGTAATAAATAAATTAAAACTTCAATTTGACTTACTTTCTATTTAAATCTCTAAATCTGACATAGTTAAGACATGTAGTTTAAAGGAAAAGTAATAAGATAAAAAGGAGGGAAATATGGTCGAAGGAAGGGATGGGGGTAATTGAATAGAATAAGCGGAGGGTTGTAGAGTTGGTGGGTGCCGACGGCCGACGCTGTCAACTTGGGTTTATTAAAGCAAAAAGACCGGGAGGGGGGTTGAAGAAGTGAAACATGGTCTATTTGTTTGACACGTGTAAAATCAGTTGAATTACATAGATTTATGCGGTGCCACCTGAGATGAATTGATTTAATAAAGAGTAATTTGGAAAGAAAAAGAAAAGTGGTGGGAGGTGGTACCCAGAGGGGAGTGAAACGTGTGGGTGAGGTGGGGAGGAGTGTGTCCGCTTTTTGATCTCATAGGATGCGCTGCTCCTCCACTATGCAAATGGGAATGCGAAGGGAGGAGTTGTGTGTGTTTCTGATGGGGCCTTGTGGGCCCCTATCCCAACGCTCCTCTTTTGGCCCCCACCCACTCACTTCCATCCTAATTATCCTACACCCTTCCAACAATATATCACATATACTTTACCTTCTTTCTCTTTCTTTTTCAAACCACACTTTCTTTTTTTTTTTACTTTTTATTTATATTTATTCTCTATA
The DNA here is from genome assembly GCA_025688845.1 of Cucumis hystrix. Taxonomy (NCBI): domain Eukaryota; kingdom Viridiplantae; phylum Streptophyta; class Magnoliopsida; order Cucurbitales; family Cucurbitaceae; genus Cucumis; species Cucumis hystrix. Next base: position 3,823,754 of record CM046886.1, on the reverse strand, counting down.
TTTTAAATATAAATGCTTACATTTTTACCTTTTTACCATTTTTAATCCAATGCACACATTGACTTTTATACTCATTCATTTTCATAAATATAAACAAAACACCCATCTAACAAAATCAAAAAATTCATAAAATCGGTTGTTTTTTTTTAAAACAAATTTAGATTTGTTCCTTTTTTTTCATCTCCTTTCTTCTCTTTCTCTTAGGCAAGTTTTCTTTTTTATTTTTTTGAAATCATGATTTTCATTTTCAATCAATCGTAGCTTTTGTATTTTTTTTATAGTGTTATTTTGTTTAAGATTATATACCAAATATAAAAGATCTTAAAAAAAATGATATTGGTACACAATCATGGCTAAACAATCATGTAGTCAAATCTAAACGACAGTGTAACAAAAATCGTGAAAAAAACCATTTAACGATTGTGTACCAAAGAATATTGGAAAAAAGCATTTACATTTAGATAGTCAAATATAAACGATCATGTAGCCAAATCTAAATGATCGTATACCAAATGTATTATGCTCGCAAGTGGTCAATTAATCACGTGTTGCCTGGAGCATTTTTGGTATTTCGTTGTGCGCCTATAGGGTAAATATTTTGTCAATTTGTTATATTTTAAAAAAAAAAAAAACTCTTTTATATTCTCTTTAATTTATTTCCATTCCAATCTCCACTAGTCATCCTAACATTTTCTTCTTGTTCCCTTTTATTATTTTATCACACTTGAAATCTCATTTGTATTTGTTGTCATTGCCAGTTCTTTAGACTTGACTTTTAGTCTACTTCTCCACACACTCCAATGCTAATTAGTAAAAGCTTTAAGGTTCTCGTTTAGAGATTACTTAGTATCTTATGTAGTAGAAATTTCTACAAAAGTAAGGTTAGTGTTTTTTCATCCTCAACCTACTCCTTATTTTGATTCTAATTCTTATGAATTTGTTCATTAGTCTGTTATATATATAATTTATTTGTTGTTATTTAACTTTTTAAAATTATGTATGTTCATCTAATTGAGGGTTATCTATCTCGTTAGGGTGAGTCCATGTGGGATAAACGACCATCTCTATCCTTTGGGATCATCAAATTTATTATACCCATGATGCTTGGGTTGTTTTCAGTGCTCAAGTGTAAGGTATTAGATTGAGTGTAACTTGACTTTTTTCCTAATCAGTATATATTTATTGACTCCATTAGTTGCCCTAAACTCTAAGACAATTTTTTTATGCACAATCTTCTATATCCTCCTCATTTCTCTTAAGCATTGGGTCTTACCTCGAACAATTCTTAACAATCACTATTGTATTTAATTGTTATGTTTGATTGAATTGTACTTTTAATATTTATGTCAATCACAAAATTGAAAAATTATCAACTAATTGGATATTATTTGTAAATTTAAAGACTAAAAATTACAAACTAGACTTTTCAAAAGGGACGAATTAAGGAGAGTGAGTCCAGAATAATTCAACAAAACCTAGCCACATCTTCAGAGCAAAAATAAGCATTAGCAACAAACAAACCAAACCAATCACCAAAAGACACTGCGGCATTGGCCAAGTGATGTGTCATCTCATTAGCACTATGCACACACCAATCAAAGGAGACGACATAGGCTAACTCGCCTAACCTCACAATCTCATAAACAAAACCACAAACTCTGAAAAAACAAGAGTCTTACACTCGATAACATTAATTAATTAATAAGGTTAGCATAATTCAACTTTACAAAACACGGGGGAGAGACCAATAGGAAAAAGAATTAACCAAAACCTTCAAACCTCTAATCAAAGCCAAAGCTTCGAGAACCTCAATGGGCCATTTGTCTTACAACCAACCAGAATGAGAGAGTCAAAGAAGTCATGAACCACCTAGCTGACTCCGACCAACCTTTCAGAATCAAACCACAAGGCACCAGAATTAAGCTTCCAACAATGGAACATAAACATGAATGGAGAAGCTAAAACATATGTTTGAGTTTCGACCTACCAGCTTGTGCAATGTAAGCTACAAAATTATTGCAAAATCTTTGGCCAATAGACTTAAAACAATTCTAGATGCTATAATCTCTCATACTCAAGCAATTATTGTTTCAGATAGGTTGATTATTGACGATGCTATTCTGAGGCTTAAATGTTTCCACACTATAAACAACACAAGAGGTTGAAAAGAGGGACAAGTGGCTCTTACGCTTGATATGAGCAAGGCTTATGACAGAGTTGAGTGACTGTTTTTCCGTGCTATGCTCAATATATCCATTGGCTTTAGCGGGTGTTGGGTAAGAAAATTATGAATTGTGTGGAGTCGGTTCAATTCTCAGTTATCTTTAATAGTAAGTCTCATAAGGAGTTTGACCCTCGGAGGCGTCTTCGTGAAGGGGATTCTCTTTCTCCTTACATGTTCTTCATTTATGAGGAAGGTTTGTCAGCCATTCTCCACAGGGGTGAATTTCTTTCCCTTTTTCATGGGCTTCATTTTAATAGGCATTGTCTCTCTATTTCTTACCTTCTTTCTTGCCAATGGTAGCCCTGTTTTCTTTAAAACTTTGATCTTTTAAGTGTAGGAATATTTTTAATGCTCTTGAGGTGATGAGAAAGCTTTTAGACAACAAATTAACTTTGATAAATTTAAGTGTATGGTTATCACGAACGTGGGAAAGCCATTAACTTCTAAAAATTGTGATATGTTTTGTGTGAGGAAAACGAACTCTCTAGATATCTACCTTGGGATGTTTGTTCATAAACTACAAGAATAAAATCCTTTTGTTTAAGAGACTGAATGAGAGAGTCTGGAACGTCCTTCAAGGTTAAAAAGAGAGTCTCTTCTCCCTTAATGGCAAAGAGACTCCTATCAAAGTTGTTCCCCAAACAATCACTATTCCTAATTATTTAGGTTACATTTTTTGACAAATATGAAATTAGTTTCTTTTTATTTAAAAAAAGATAAAAGATCTTCTTTATCTTTATGGATCTTTTTATTTAAAGAAAGATAAAAGATCTTCCTTATCTTTCGAGATCTTTTCTAAATATCTTTTTTCTTTTAAAAATATTTGTTGTGTGCATCTTCAAGAAGAAATTTTCAAATCTATCAATTATCTTTCTCTTCATTATAAAAGGAGAAGGTATTTGTCACTGCATTCTTTGAAGACGTTTTCCAAGTAAAGATAAGTTATTGCCTTTTTAGATATTATATGAAGATTGTTTGATATCTTTATAGACGATGTATCTGAGATAAGAGATTTAAAGAAGACTTAGTAATTTGATATAGGACCAATTACTTCTACAAGGGAAGCCTGACTATCTTCATTAGATTCAAATACAATTCAGAGGGAGCCTGGTAATTTTTAGTTTCTGTTTATAACTAAAAAAAAGTACTAGATGTAAGGGGAGTGTACTTTAGATTGTTGAAGTGTCACACCCGTTTGAATATTAATAAAATCTACTTATCTGAGCTAGAAAAACTTTCCAGACGTAGATGATCGAGTTCATCGAATTGGGTTAACAAAACTTTTTGTGTATCTCTGTGTTATTTATCTTTTTGCTCCTTTAGCTATTCCTCTAGTTATTAACTAAAGTAACAACCAGAGAAAAATTATTTCACTTTTTCAATTTATACGAGGATTTAAATAGAGCTTGTGCTCGATTTTGATAAGACTCTTTTGGTGTAAGAAGAAAGCTCACTGGTTGAGTTGGAAACGGACTTTATGTCACTAAGAATACAGGAGTCTTGGCTTCAGGGATCTTCTCTTATTTAATAAGGCTATGCTTGCTAAACAAAGCTGGAGAATTCTTCAAAACCTCGAGAGTTAGTAATTTTCCCTAAACTAAACTTAAGGTTTAAACTCGGTTAAAACACCATTTTAATAACTATACTATAGGCATACATTTTCATAATTTATAAAATAAATATTAACAATTTTTTTTTAAAAAAAAAGAATTATATAAGATAAACTAAGTAGATAAGGACACACAAATGGTAATAACACTTAGCATAATAGTTAAGTTAGACATGAAAATTGGTTAATTCTTCTACTTTTAAACGTTTTATTATTATGTTTAAATCTTATATTTCATCTTCATCATTTTCGGCAAGATTCTTTGAAGTCATTTCACAACTGTTTCAGTAATCTTCTCCCTCTTCATTATATTTGAAAATATCAAGATCGTTTAAATATTGTTTTAAATAATCAACAAGATTGTTTAAATTTGAAACATTTTTTTCATCGTTTAAAACGAACTATACAATTGCGTGTCATGATCTAAACGATTGTTTGCCATAGTCAACACGATCGTGGCAAACGATCGTCTACCATGGTCAACACGATCATTAAATTTGAAAATTTTAACGATCATTTACGTCTAACTACTCAATCGCTTACCATAATCAACACGATTGTTTGTCATGGTCAACATGATCATTTAAAATTGAAGTCTTTTTTCTCATCGTTGAAAAAGAACTACATGATCGAGTATCATGATCTAATGATCGTAGATCATTCGTTTAGACTGTAGTACACAATTCTCTAGAAGATCGAAGATTACTTGTGCGCGCATGTGGCTGATTCATAGCATGTTGACTGGGTCTAGGGTTGTTATTGGGTATTTTCCATTGTGGTTCGATGAGTTTTTTCCATTTTCAAAATTGTTCTATATAATATAAATATTTTATTGGTTTATTATATTTTTTTTAAGAAAAACCCTTTAATTTATATTAATTCATTAATTAAAAATATCTAATATTTATAAAATATCTTTTAGTATTCTTTATTAATATATCATACTCCTATCTTTTTTTTTTTCATTTTTATATAATATTTTGTATTAAAATATACTTTCCTATATTATTTAATTAAAATTGAAATAACTAACCATAAAATTAATTATAAACATGATTAAGTGAGATTATAATTAACATTAGGATCATTAATTATATTAATGGATTAATTTTAATTATCAATTATTTTAAAAGATTAATAATCAATTGCTTAATTTTCAAGTATTTGCAGTTAAAATTATTATTGCTTCCAAATTAATTAATTTTTATCCATATATTATTTAATTAATTAAACTATTAAATTTATATAAGACTTTCCTGTATAATTTCATAAATTAAATTCAAACGTAATTTTTGTTAAAATTTTGATAACATTTCGAAATATATGTGACACTGAAAGTGGGTTTACATCTCTGGACATAGGGAGAACAAATATTGTTAGAGAGAGTATTTTTAAAATACAATATGACGAGACCCTCATACTGAATTGTTCGTACCACACCACATGATGAACTCATGGCATTTCAAGATTGGCACATAGAAATACGTGGCACTAACAATGTGTTAGCTACATCCACATACATTAGGTAGAACATATATTTATAGAGAGAATGTTTTCAGAATATAATACAACGAGACCCTTATATTGAGTTGTTCGTACTCTCACATGACGAATTCAAGACAATCCAACAAACACAAAAGTAGAAGTAGAGAGAGAAGAGAGCACACAAGAATTGTAAGCTCAATTCGATTTAACTTTACCTATGGTTGGGGGCTGATTCGTCCAAGAGGAAAAAGGAGTTTCACTAATGTCAAAATGTTTACCATGAAACAATTTGAATGACAGATACGTTGATTACCAAACAAAATGACTTGAACTCTCCTTAAATTTGAGATTATTTGGTTCAAGATACTTTGTGTTTAAGCTCCCCTAAAAATAATGCTTCTAGTTTTCTGATTTTGATGGCTAGGCACCCTTTAAACCAAATACTCATTTTCAAGAAATTGCTTTCTCACAAGAACAAATTCAACAAACAAGAAATTTTTTCAACTCAAAGACCGCACATACAAAAAAATCATGTCTCTACAACAACAGTCACAATGGAAGAACAAAAAACCAGAAAAGGCGTCATCCAAGAAAGAAAATAATGAACGAGAAAATCACCAGAGATACACAATAAGACAATAACCACAAAGATGCCAATAATTACCAACATGTCAAAACGACAAATAACAACAAACCAATAAAACAAAAATTTTAAAGCCAATCAAAACAACAATAACAAGATCAACACTGAGACTTAAAATTATAATGTATTTTTTCCTCTAAAACCAAAGTTCTGTAGGTTATTTTCTTGTTGAATCCCTTATATAGGACAGACAATTGAATTTCTAAATTTCAATTCTAAAGTTCTACACCCGAAAGTCACATAAGTGGATTTGAATTATATATCTACCACAAGACTTGCAAGTTTGCTAACCTCTAACAAGGTAAATATCACTTTTGTTTTAATACTATTTATCATGAATATAATGTACCTAACTTTGTAATGTTGACAATAAAGAAGTCACATCTTAGATGTCGTACTAGCTACCATAAGTCGTAAGGGGCATGTAGTAACTTATACTGGAACAATGACATGACTAAACTTTGTGCATAAAGATAGATCTATCTCAACTAGATTGAGATAAAAGTCTACCACAAAAGTACTATTTACCTCTTGTATATCGATTTTATATGTTTATACAATATATATCATTATTATCATCTATAGTGTCAATGATGAAAATTGAAATAGTGCACTTTTTTTAATATATGGATATTTCAAAAGGAAGGTGATTCGAAAACACTATTTATACTTAATTGCTTAATAACCAATTGTTTGATAAGCTTTTCGATGTTTTTTTAGCTTATTGGATTATGATTATCAAGCAAAATTTAAAAAGCCAATAAATTTGTTTTCTTATTTTAAAAAGAAAAATATTTGTTATATTTTAAGATAACACTCCTAATAATTTGAAATGAATTTTTAGAAAGATGATAAAAGAACTTTTTCATGGACTAACTACTACTACTAGTTGAACTGAAAAACACACAAAATAAAGAATAAAAGTGATTTTTTTTTTCAAAAATAGATAAAATAACAAACTATTTATACTTATATAAAAAAAATAATAAATAAGAGACAAAATTCATTTTTTCTATAAAATATAAATATCTTGTCAATTTTTTTTTTACAATTTCTCAAAATAAAAGAAATTAAGATATCATTTTACTCTTTATACGGTAAAGTTTCTATACTTTCAATTAATTTAAATTTAGTCTCCAAATGCTAATTTATTAGAGACATTTTTAAAAATAGCAAAATAAATTAAAATATTTACAAACTATAGCAAAATTTTAGATTCTATCACTAATAGTCTTCTATCACTATAGCATATCAATGACTATCAATGATAAAACTTACTATAACTTGTAAATATTTTGTAAAATCTACTATTTTGAAAAATTCCCTAATTTATTACTCACTCCTAAAAAAAACTTTTAATTATCTATAATATTTATTCTATAAATTTTAAAAATATATTCCCATACTATATTTTATTAGTTTAAAATTATCATTATTATTTAGGAGCTAAATTTAAGATTGATTAAATAATTAAAATTCAACAATTCAATCTATATAAACTAAAAATGTTGAAAATGAAATATAAAATATATAAAAGGACCTTAATTTTGTTTTTTTTTTAAAAAAGAAAGTAAAAGAGAAAATTAGAATATCATTTTTAAAAGAGTTAAAGTAATATCATAGATAGTTAGCACTGTAATATTGGGTTCTGTAGCTGATATGAAGACATCTTAGCCCCTAGCCTTTTCAACCAAATACACCTCTAACACACACATATAACCCAAAAGAAAAATTAAAAAAAAAAAAAAAGAAGAAGAAGAAGAAAAAAACTCCAAGAGAAGTATATTTAAAATTGATAATAATAATAATTTGGGAAACAATTATTTGTTGAATAGACGAACTGATAAGGAATGTTTATAATTGAAAATTTCAGTTGAACAATAATTTCAACACTGTTGACAAAATCTATTTTTTTTTTCCCTTTCTTTTCAATAACAGAACTAAACCAATAATTGAAAACATAAATATCTCTATTATATATAAAACATACCATTAACAAAAATCAAATCCTTAATATCTATTTTGTTTGAAAATTAAAATGGTAGGATTTTAGAAATGAGTGGGTAAGAAAGGAATAGTGAAATCGTCCAAATGGAGCAGATGATGTCTCGAGTGTCGAGGCCTTTAAATCCTCACTCTGTTGCTGTACAGTGCCATGCAGGTTTTGACTTTATTCCTATTTCCTTCCATTACATTTACACCAAAACGCCGCCGTTTTAGTTTTTCCAAACAACTCTTTTAAACTATATATATATATATAAAAATATAAATTGATTTCACCCTCAAAATAAACCCAATGTTTGAGCAAAATAAGTAAAAAAGAAACAAAAATCTGATTTCTGCAGCATGAAATTAAATTAGGGTTTTCATTATTATTATTATTGCTTATAGTAGAAAAGGACAGTAGTTTTTCTCTTCTTGGATACCCTTATGGATTCTGTTCTCCAAAAATTGTGTCTCTATTTTCAAAACAATCCAAACTTTTACTGTCTTTTCTCTCTGTAATTTATTTATCAAATGAATGTCACAAACCTAAACTATTCCCCCTTTTGTCCTTTCCCATTCATTATTTCATTTCATTTCATTTCATTTCTTATTCACTCTCTTTCTTAATGTCTATAAATTCATTCAATTATTAATAATTTCTTTCCCTAATGTATTTGTTTGGCAAAATTGGCTGATTAGTGTGTTTATTCAACCACCCCTTAAAAGAGTAAACTAATTTAATTGGCTGACCATATACACACATTTTTATTTATTTATGTTCAACTAGGTCAGTGGTCCTCATGCCTAATTCACAATGCAAATCTTAGAGTTGGAGCAAACCAAATTGAAATAGCCACCATACACAAAAGCATTATGTCATCATTTTGCTTATCATTAAATTTTATAGTTCAAGAGAAAAAGAAAAAGGAAAAAAAAAAAAAAAAAAAGCCTCCCCACTTTCTTTTTCTCATTAATTTCAATGACAGATGCCAATTTTATGTATTTTTTCCTCACCCTACACACATTTATTTATTTATTGAATAGGGTATCTATCTCAAACCGTTTGATATAGGCTTGAATTACATGTAACTTCCATAATTAATAGTTTGATATTGTTATAATTTAAAATATTATTAATGATTTTTAAGTTTAATAATTATGTAGGCGTAGGAATCTTCAATGAAATGGGTTGCAATTTAACTTTTATATGGTAGATGTAAATGTAGTTCAAAATTTCATAGAATAATTATTTGGCAACTTTATAGGCAAGCTTAAAAAGGGGGAGGAAAAATTGAAGTTGTATAACTTGTAAGAGAAGTATTGGTTAAAAATAGGGAGATATAGAGAAGCAAAAGAAAGAAAAACTACATGCTACCAACTGTTTATAGAAGAAAAGGAAACAAAAATATTATTATTGTTGTTGTTATTTATTATTTTAATAAAATAAAAGAACTTTAGGAATGGATTCCTTGCTTCAAATGTTCTCATGTGTGACATTGCCTATTGTCTATATATTGGACCTTCTTATAAAAATTATTCAATTAAATTCACCAAATTAAGCTAAGATATAGTTTGTTAGTAAGTATTAGATGTGAGTTTTGCAAACCCGTGTGTTATTTAGAAAAATATATTTTCCATCATTACATATAGGTTTTAGCTTTTATTTAACTATTAGATGTAATTTTAATAAATTTGCATATATTGAATGATATTAGAAAAAAGAAAAGAAGAGTTAATTGTGGAAGAAAAAGAAGAGGAGAAGAAGGCACGTGGTTGATAGGCTGGAGTGGGAAAGAAGTTTATTTCAAAACATTCAATTGCGTTTGTCAGAAGTTTATTAATCCACTTGCTTTTTATTTCTTTCCTTTTTATCATTTCCCCTTTTTTCATTTTTCTTATAAAATAATCTCATGTTATTTACTTTCTTTCTTTCTTTTTTGTTTATTATTATTATTATTATTATTATTGTTTTTTAAAAAAATGTATAGACCTTTTTCAAAAATTTGTATTCCACTCCTCCTCCATTTTCCAAACACACACATGTTCTAACAATTTTCATAAATCAACTTAAATTATTTTTCTGCCAACCTATTAAAACTTCCCTCTATGTTTAAACAAAAATGACAATCACCAGTCACCACAATCATATCAAATCACCCAACACGTGAACTTCCTTCCCAATTATAATCTCTTTTCTTATCACTTCTAATTCATTTCTTGCTTATATTTCTGTTTCAAATACTACAAAAATAAAATAAAATAAAAATTCATGGTAGTATTATTACAAATCAAATCTTACAAAAAGTGAAGTGTGAAAAAGAGAGAGAGAGGATAAAATCAAGTAAAGCGTGAGAGGAAGCTTTAAGGTCTAGAAAAAATTAAAACAAATTGATTATAGTTTAACGTCACATCTCACATCCATCTTTTCTTTAATTCAATTTCAACCATAATAAAGAAAATTGTTATAAATAATTAAATTAAGATTTTAAAAAACGAAGTGGAAAATTGCTACAAAAGTAAAGATAAATAATAGATCAGCATTTTCTTTTTTTAAGAAACAAAATTTATGGTAAAAGGAAATAAAATAGCCGAAACAAAATTTAATAAAAAAGAGATGAAGAAATTAAAAAAAAAAAAAAAAAAAAAAAAAAAAAAAAACCAGCCGACAATAATAGTAAAATAGAGAGGAATTAGAATTAGAATTAGAAAAAGAAAAAGAAAAATTAATATATAAAACGACAAAATTGTAGATGAAAATATTTGGAAAATTGACCAGCCGATGGTGAAAATTGAATATTTGTTCATATATATTTAAATCCAATTAGGGGAAGGGAAATTAAAAGAAAAAAAAAAAGAAAGAAAGAAAGAAAGAGAAAGGAATGATGAAAATTGAGAAAATGTAAAATAATAAAATAGGGGGAAATCAGGTAGTTTATATAAATGGAGATGCTTAATTAATGATGAGAAGAATGAGAAAAAAAAAAGAAAAAAAAAAGGAGGAAGGTGGGTTGTTAATAAAAAGAAACTAATATTGGGATTAGAAACATAATAGGTGGAGGTAGAGAGATAAAATGAGAGGCGTAGATGGTGTGATGGTGGGGGGGGGGGCGGGGCGGAAGAATAAAGAAGGGGGTAGGGGAATGTAGCCGAAAGAGGGGGAAAATAACAAAGAGATGAGCTGTAGCGTGTAGGGGGATTGGGGAAGGAGTGACGGTGTCCATAGACCATAGTGGCACCGTAATGTAAATACTAACAAATCGAACTTTCTAAACTATCGGATACAGCTAAGGTGTTATTGTGTAAAGGTTAGGTTCTTCAATCCTTCACCAAACCAGGCGCGGGGACTGGGAAGGACTTATCCGTCATTATTTGTTTTAACCCATGGTCAAATCTGTCCAACTATATCTCTCTTTTCCTTTTCTTAATTGTAAATTGTTGTGAAAATCAAATTGATATAAAAAGGACATTTTAATTTCAAATAAGTTTAGGAAATTTTTTTAAAAAGGAGATGGTTTTGGAGCTTTTCCAACGTCCTGCCTTTTTTTAGTGGACACACCGAGTCCGAATATTTTCATTTTTTCACCTCTCTCTCTCTCTCTCTCACCCACCCTCCCGCTCCTGCTCCACTACCGCCGTCGCCCTTCCTGTCGCTATCACTCTCTCCACCGTCACTTTTCCCTTCCCACCCCCTCTTTCCGATCAACGATTCCCTCGCTTTGGATCTTCATTGCTGGAATTTCAACTCCTTCGCTTTCTTTACTTTCACGCTTTCTCACTATTCCTTCTCTCTAAACTCAGTGTTTCCTTTCCTTCTTTTTCTTTTTTATCCATCTCATACTTCTTCCTCCAAGCTGCATTTCTATTTGTAAGTCGATTTCCACTTCTTTACCCTTTTTTTTTTCCTTCTCAAGCTTTTCTTTGAGTCTATTGCCGGTTTTCGAATTCTAAAAGGAGGTCTCTACTGTCTGTTCGATTATGAAATTGTTTTGTTCTCGCAATCGCCATGTTTTTCTTTTTCTTTTTCTCCTTTCTTTCGTTAATTTGATGTTGATTCTTAATTTTTCTTTTCTTCCATGGAAATATCTTCTTCTCTTCTCTTGCTGATTGCTTCCACTGTTTCTTCTAATTCAATTTGGTTTTCCAAGTGTAGAGCGATTTTAATTTCATCTTGGAATTTGGATAAACCGTCTTTTTCATGCTGTGGTATCAGTGCATTTTTTCGCCGCGTTTATTCTAAATCACTGCTCTTACTCTTAAACTAGTTTCGACGATTTTCTAATTAATTTGGATCTTGCTTTGCCTGACAACATAATTGACTATTTCTTGTGTTTGTGAATTATGTTTACACTTTATCTTTTCGATTTTCAATAAAAGAATTGTACATTATCTCCAAGAGACGTAAATCGTCTTCTGGAGTTGATGATCTTCGTCTAGCATTTGTTCTCTGCTTAGATCTCGATGATTCCTGTACTACATGGATACTGAAGACATCCTTAACATGCATACCTATCTGCATCATTTTTAGTCATTCAACTAGTTTCTGAATCATTCCGCTAAATTTCTTCTCTAAAATTATGGTTTAAGATGAGTGGTAGAGTTTCTAACTGCCATGCCATCCTTTAAATTTCTTCCCCTTCTGGTGTATCTGTGTAGCTACTTTTTTATCGTGGTGTTGTTTGTGTCTCATAAATAGCATTTACATGGCGTTTGGGTGTGGTCTGTTTTGTTGCTAAAAATGTGAGCTTAAAGAAATGAATTTCCATTTTTGGAACCTTATACTATCATCACTCCATTCCTGCAAAAAGTTGCACAGTTACTTCCCTTAATATGTGCCCACTACCCTTATATTACCTTGTTGATTTGGGCTTTCTATTTTCTGGAAACTGTGAGCTTTTCTTTTTCTTATTATTTTCTTTCACGTCTCATACGCAATCGATACCATATGTCATAGAAAGTATTAACTACCAATTCAGAAAAATAAGAACCAAGTAATTCCTCTGGCAGCTTCCTCCAAGTGAAGATGCCATTACAAGTTTGGGTCTTGGTTTAGAGCTTCAGTGTAGTCTATTTTTTTCCCTTCTATACCTCGTCAATTTACCATATGCTACTGGAATTTCTGCAGCCTGGAATGGACCGACGAGGTTGGCCCTGGAAGAAGAAATCATCTGAGAAGACAGCAGAGAAGGCCAATGCATCGGAGTCGGCTGGAACTCAGGGTGATCAGGTAATTAGCAAAACTAACCCTCCCTCCCCATCTATTAAATCCTTACTGTTCACTTGAGTTGTTGAGTAGAGTACTGTTCTTACAATAGTTCTGTTTCTTCCCTACAGTAATTTTAGATAATTGAGGCGACTTTTGAATTTGTAATAGTATTTTATTTTGTATAAACTTTAACCAGTTTTCTTAACACGTTTCCTTCTTTCTTCGTACAGGATGGTTATAAGAAACCAAGTTATGTTCAAATCTCTGTTGAGACGTATTCACATCTTACTGGTTTGGAGGATCAAGTAAAAACACGCGACGAACAAATCCAGACATTGGAGGGTGAGATTAAAGAGCTGAATGAGAAACTATCAGCTGCACAGTCGGAGATGACTACTAAGGACAACCTAGTGAAACAGCATGCTAAAGTTGCTGAAGAAGCTGTCTCAGGTATTTATATATCATTAGCTGATATCTTGAGAGAGAGAACTTTTACTGTAAACTTAGGTTGATTGGAACTTTCTGCCTATTCTGTACGTTTAGTTACAAACCAATATCTTCGCGACAGGTTGGGAGAAAGCTGAAGCAGAAGCTCTGGCATTAAAAAATCACTTAGAGACTGTGACACTGTCCAAGCTCACTGCTGAAGATCGGGCATCACATTTGGATGGTGCTCTGAAGGAATGCATGAGACAGATAAGAAATTTAAAAGAAGAACATGAACATAAATTGCAAGACGTTATTTTCACCAAAACTAAGCAGTGGGACAAAGTTAAACATGAGTTGGAATCGAAAATGGCAGACTTAGACCAAGAACTTCTTAGGTCTGCTGCTGAAAGTGCTGCACTTTCAAGGTCATTACAAGAACGTTCCAACATGCTGATTAAAATAAGCGAAGAAAAGTCACAGGCTGAGGCTGAGATTGAGTTGCTAAAGGGCAATATTGAATCGTGTGAAAGAGAAATAAATTCACTTAAATATGAATTACATATAGTTTCCAAGGAGCTAGAAATCCGTAATGAAGAAAAAAATATGAGTATGAGGTCTGCTGAAGCAGCCAACAAGCAGCACATGGAAGGTGTTAAGAAAATAACAAAACTGGAAGCAGAATGCCAAAGATTACGTGGTCTTGTGCGGAAGAAATTGCCTGGTCCTGCTGCACTTGCTCAAATGAAGCTGGAGGTTGAAAGTTTAGGCAGGGAATATGGCGATACTCGAGTAAGGAAGTCACCTAGTAGGCCTCCAACTCCACATATGTTATCTGTGCCCGACTTTTCTCTTGATAATGCACTGAAATTCCAAAAGGAAAATGATTTCCTCACAGAACGAATGTTAGCCATGGAAGAGGAAACGAAGATGCTTAAAGAGGCTTTGGCAAAGCGTAATAGTGAACTGCAGACTTCCAGGAGTATGTGTGCCAAGACAGCTACTAAACTTCAAAATTTAGAGGCTCAACTCCAAAATGGAAATCACCAAAGAAGCTCCCCCAAGTCTGTTGTTCAGTATACTGCTGATGGCTTTTCATGCCAAAACACAAGCCATCCTCCCAGCTTAACCTCTATGTCTGAAGATGGAAATGAGGATGGCCAGAGTTGTGCAGATACTCTATCCATAGCGGCAACCTCTGACATTTCCCATTTTAGGGAGAAGAAAAATGAGAAATTAAGTAAAACTGAAAGTGGAAGTCACTTGGGACTCATGGATGACTTTCTGGAAATGGAAAAATTGGCATGCCAATCAAATGAGTCAAATGAAGCCAACCTTGCTTCGAATAGTACAAACAATAAGGACTCTGAAGTTGTTGTGCACCAGGAGTCCAATGGTATCCAGTCTGAACAGCATCTGAATTCAAGTCCATCTACAGAGGTTGTATCTTCTAGTGTTGATTTGTCAACAGAGTGTGCTGATTCCAATGGACAGCCTCTGTTGAAACTCCGATCAAGAATATCTATGATTTTTGAGTCTATTTCAAAGGATGCGGATACTGGAAAAATTTTGGAGGACATAAAATGCATTGTGCAAGATGCTCATGATGCACTTCAGCAACCCACAATCAATTGTGTGAGTTGTGTTTCTGAAGTGCAAAGTCCTGATACCACATGTGATAGGCAAGCCAATCCTGATGATGCTGGGTTAGGAGTAGAAAGAGAAATTGCTTTCTCCCAGCCTGTTGCACACAATCAGCCTATGAGCCAAGAGCTGGAAGCTGCCATCTCTCAAATTCATGAGTTTGTGCTGTTCCTTGGGAAAGAAGCTTCCAGAGTTCATGATACAATATCTCCAGATGGGCATGGACTGGGTCAAAAAGTTGAGGAATTCTCAGCCACCTTTGACAAAATTGTGCATGCCAACACAAGTTTGGTGGACTTCGTTATTATTCTATCTCATGTTTTATCTGAAGCCAGTGAACTCAGATTTAGTTTCATTGGATGCAAGGATACTGATGGAGATACTATTAGTCCTGATTGCATAGATAAGGTTGCTTTACCAGAACACAAGGTTGTCCAAAATGATTCAATAGATGAAAGATATACAAACGGTTGTTCCCATATTTCAAGTCCAGCTTCTGATCTAGAAGTTCCTTATGATGGAAATCTAGTCTCTAGCTATGAATCAAATTCCAGATTACCCAAACTCTCATCAGAAGACATTGAAGAGCTAAAATTAGCGAAGGAGAACCTGTCAAAGGACTTGGCAAGATGTACAGAGGATCTTGAGGCAGCAAAACGGAAACTGCAGGAAACAGAGCAGCTGCTAGCCGAATCTAGATCACAGTTAGCTTTTGCTCAAAAGTCAAACAGCTTATCGGAAACACAGCTGAAATGTATGGCAGAATCATACAGGTCACTTGAAGCACGTGCAGAGGATTTGGAAACTGAACTAAATCTTTTGCGAGCTAAATCTGAAGCTTTGGAGAATGATCTTCAAGATGAGAAGAGGAATCATCACGAAGCTTTTTCCAAGTGCCAGGAGCTGCAAGAGCAACTACAAAGGTTACTCTTGTACTTTTATCTGTTGCACAAACATCATGAGACCGCCTATATATTATGTTTATACAAAACGTTAGATGCTGGGCATCGATATGACTGTCCTAAATTTCACAAACCAATTCTCCCTTTCATGCCTGATTTTATTATATGGATCCTTGTCTGTTTTCATTTTATTAGTTTATCTCCAAGTCTGAATTTTCTTCATCTCCTCTGTCTCGCATTGCAGGAATGAGGTTTGCTGCTCTATTTGTTCTTCAGCCATTGATGGCGATCCCCAGAAAAGCCAGGTAAAGTTGAATGCTTTTTTTTTTTTTTTTAAATTGCTTTGACCGCTAGAAACACTTCAGAATTACCATCATTACATATTCATTAACGAATGAGCTTGAAGAAAAGCAGGAGCTTGTTCACCAAAATCGTTTTTTATGGAGATGCTAATGCAATATTTAGCTGGGTTCCGGTTTTCCTTTATTGTATTTTCAAATGGCGTTCAAGAGTAGCTTGTCTCATTTAAAGATGTAATGAAATAATTTTTTGGACTTTCTTATTGAACTTGGTAATCCTTTTGTTATATTAGGAGATAGAGTTGACTGCTGCGGCAGAGAAGTTGGCAGAATGTCAAGAAACAATTTTTCTTCTTAGCAAGCAATTGAAATCTCTGCGACCCCAACCAGATTTCTCCGGATCTCCATTCAGTGAGAGAAGTCATAGAGGTGAGGAGGTCATCGAAGACGAACCATCTAAAAGTGGCACCAATCTTCTCGACCTTGATCGGTCTGAAATGGATACTGCCACTTCTACAATGACACCAATAGTTGGTGCAGAATCCCCTTGCAGTGCTTCGGACGGCGAAGGAGGAAGCTTCTTGAGATCACCAATCAATTCAAAACATCCAAAACATAGGCCAACAAAATCAAGCTCCTCTTCTTCCTCCTCCGCCCCAACTCCAGAGAAACAAACTCGAGGATTTAGTCGATTCTTCTCCTCGAAAGGAAAGAACAACAGTCATTAGGCTTGCTTCTCTCTTGCATGATAATATGATTCTGTTTAAAATATTTCATTCAATAATATAAATAGATATAAAAATTAAAAAAAAAAAGAAGAAAGAACCCCACCAAACATAGACATCTAAGATCTTAGATGGGAAGTCAGTCTTGGGAGCTCTACGTGTTTAAAGTTAGCTCATAAAATGATGCTTTCATCAAAGGCCTCATCTAGCTTCTGTATGTACCTAATGCTGTACATTATATTCACATCTGTTAAATTTATCTTCCTCCTCCATGATCGTTGAGTGGTTATTTTTTTTTGAACTGGAACACCCATGTATTACAAATATCTTCTTCCTACTTTTAACATTGATTCTATTTGGACTGGACTTTTTATAACAAAAAATTATGGATTCAATAGGGGGTGTGATTTTATTGGGTTTTAGGAGAAGCAAAGGCACATGAAAAGAGTATAGGGCAGAGTATTTTGATGAGTTGAAATGTAGTGTAGGGCTCCATGTGGGTTACTTTAAGCACATGGGTGTCCTTAGTTCAACCAAATCATAAATGACAGCTAAAACTGTTGGTCCATAGTTCAAGCTTGCTGTACAAAAAAGAGTACACTGTATAATACAGTTCGGGTATTTTGCATCCAATAATTATTAACGACTGCCTTCGCATTAATTAGAAGGCATTGAAGTTTATGATAAACCTGGTTGATATTGGGTGAAATGTAGAAATGTGACTGGATCAATTATAAGATAAATTTCCTTTTTTTCCCCAACATACTGCCTTTCCATTTTTAACAACTTATGCACCAACTAGATTATAACTTGTTTCAACCACTTTATAAAACGTGGTCCCATATATATATGTTATTAAATTCGTCTATAAGATTTATAAAAATAAAATGAATTCTCACATTTATGTTTTGGTCATAAAGGCAGAAATAAATATTTCATCTAAAAGCAGAAAAAAAAATCAAATCATTACCTATTTTTCTTTTTGTTTTACTTCTCTTCTTTTGACATTCAAATGTCAACTTGAGCATGGTGTTATTGACCAATAGGTTAAAGCTTCGTTTGAATAACATTTTGCCTTTTGTTTTGGAAAACATGTGTGTTTTCTCTCCTTCTTTACCATGGTGTATATTTTCCCAATTACAAGAATTATATCTTAAAGCCAAATTTTTAGAACAAGAACAAGAATAACTATTTTTCTTTGCTTTCTTTTCTAATTTTGGTTGCTTTGGAAAACATTTGTAAAATGTGAATGATAAAACATGAAATTTTGAGATGGAATATGTATTTATACGCTATGTAATGATCCAACTTTTCAAATTAAGTTGAGGTCACTACTTGAAAATAAATGACATATTTAAAATTTTGTGGGAAGAGGAAAAATGCTTCTTTATTAAATAAAATGTAAAAATAATCGTTTCGAAATCATGGTTTGATAAAACGACAAGATACTGTGAAAAACATGCTCCTAGTTCATGTCTTAACTAATTTTAGAGAAAATAATAGTTTCAAATAAAAATTTCAAAGTCAAAATACTCAAAGCATGAAACAAAAAGTGGAAGCAAAAATTGGGTTCTCATATGGCATGTCACGGGTCATTCTTGTCGCTCGCCAACTTGCCTTTTCCTCTTTACCTTTGCCTGAAAAGTTAATTAATATAGAAAAATGGTAAGTATAAAAATACTCAGTAAAAGACCCACTAATTGTCCCGTTAGGTGATCTGTTAACTTCCCTTTAGTACCATAAAATTTGTGAACTTGACGGAACACACATGATTTAGTGATCTCGTAGGAACACTCATCAATTTGGTGATCCTCAAGAAGCATGCAACAAACCAGTTTATAAGGTGATTTTGCCGGACCACACATGAAACACGACATGATAGATTAGTGATCCCGTCAAACGCACATAGTCGTGGAGTTGATAAAAGTGGTGATCCAAAGCTAACAGAAACCACAATCCAAGAGCTTGTAACAATCATCATTAACATTAACATGACATGAAACACCAATCATAACAGTCCATAGTCATATAATCCATCAAACATGCATAATCACCACATAACATCAGCCATCATCTACAACATTTCATTATGCATTTTAGCTACCATCAATGCATAATCAGTAAATACATACAAACTCTTAAATTTACATTCCAAGGTTCAATGGTAGAATCTCTTACTTGAGATTAGCTAAAAAATTATTTTTTTCAATTAATTTACGCTTAATTGTTAAAAAGATAATTGCACTAAGTAACACTTTTAGAGTTAATAATTAAGTGTATAACAACATTTTAAATAATTTACAATTATAAGAAAATCTATTTGTGATCAAACTTGGAGTCTATTAATAAAATAGTCTAAGAGCTAAATCTAAATTTTACAATATATTTACAAATTCTTTTACATTTTGCTATGTCTACAAATACTTGAAGGCTAATTACTTTATTTGTAAACAAGACTAGAGATTCTAATACTCTACCCTCAATCCAATCTTTTCTAACATTTGAATTCAAAAAAATCTTAGGCAAATTTGTTCAAATTGTTTACAAGCTAAGCAATAATGGAGATTAAATGGTCTAATGATGAAAATATGTCGGTTGGATCCAAAATAAACAAAAGAATAGTTTCAAAATTTAGGAAAATACATTTAAGAATTGATTTGAAATGTATTGATTAAATAGAGGACAGAACAAAGCAAAGGGCATTGCATTATTTTCTTCAAATTGATGATCCTTAGAATCGCCATTACAAATTGTTTTGTGTACGGATTAAATTGAAAGAGCATTAAAAGGTCCCCTTTTTGAAGTGCATTATTTCATACATATATGTTTGTGATGAAGAGACAGAGCAGTAAATATGAAGCAGAGTCCTTCCCTAAATTAAATAATTGATATTCATTCATAAACTAATAAAACTTATACCCATATGATTATTAATAAATAATAATGTTCTGTTCCCCTCCCACCATTTTCGATATATCACAACACTTCCATATTTATTTTGTTAATTAAACTTCCATAAATTTAATTAGATTAACTTTGATATATACATAATCTACCTTGAATATCTACCCACGTGGGAATTATTAAAGATTTAAGATCTAATGTATGAAAATTAATTAAAGGAGGCCAAAAAATCAAACATTAGGGCTGAATTCCGGCAAGGTATACCCCTATAACCCACCCAACTTCCCCCACATGTGACACTTTTTCTTCTTCTTCTACTCAAAGAAACAAATACTTTTTCAAACACGACCCAACCCCAACCCCAACCCCGACCCCGACCTCGACCCAACTCGAGATTAATATAGTACATGTGTCATTCATTTAATAAAGCCATATTCAAAAACCTTTGTGAGGGCCAACTGATCTCTTCTTCTCATCTTTTGATCAAATAATATAAGACCAAATTCATTAATCCTTAAATTAATTTTGTGATTGTTTTTATAAGTAATAAAGTTGAATTTAGAGTGTGAGATATTATTTAAAAGCTGGATTAGTAGACCAGAGATGGAGAACATGTTGTTTTGTTTTGCTTTTATATTTTAAAAGTTTAAATTTAAGCCCATAAGTTTAAAAAACAAACAATTAAATTAGTAGTAAATCCCATAAAGTGACATGGGAACTACTTGATTTGATGCAATCACGAGCGTTGGTCTGTTGTTGATGAAAATCCCATTTGTTCTTCTTCTTTTCTTTCTTTTATATTCTTTTTCCTATTTTATTAGATTAAAAGAACAATATGTATATTCTATGTTTGTTCACTGAACTATATATTAATAATTAATTAAAGGTTCATATACTCATAATCTTAACTACTCTGTCCTTTCTACATCTTTTGAAATCTTATTCTTTTCCCTTTTTAATCTATTTGTTTTTTGCCCATATTCCTTCCAATTTCTCTCTTAAATATAATCCTGTTTATTCTTAAAACGGGATGCAATCATGTTAAAAGAGAATGCATTAATTTCAGGATTATTAACACTAATACTGAATCAATGATTATGACTTCAATTGCCTTTCTTATCACACCCATTTGATATTTATTCAACAACATATCTCATTCATTGTATTAGTTAATTATATTAATTCTAAGGCATTGGGCATGCCCTTTAATTTAAATTACATTTAATTGAGACTAAGAAATTATGAAACTAATAAACATTTAGGCATATCTTTGAAATATAAATGAAAATTGGAACATAAAGTGGTATAGAGACCCGTAAAAGAAATTACAACCTAGACATCATGGCCATGTTTTTCTATGTCACGACCACACCAATTATTCATGTTTCAACTAATTTCATGAAAAAAATCTTAAAAATTTGAAATATCTATAAAAAGTATAAGACGATCATTATTTTTCAAAATAAATAACAAATTCTTGAGGTAATTTTTAATTTAACGAGAAAGGAAGTTATACATTGTTCTACACGTTGTCTTGGAATCTTATAAACAAAAAATCATTAATTTCAACTTTCAGTTCATGCATATAATATAATAAAATAAAATATAATATATAAGATGTCTAAGTTAATGCACATGAATGCTTGCTATGAATATACATACAAAAATGAGATAAATTTGAACATATATGAAATTAGAAATTTGAAAATAGGAGACTAATATGTTTAGAGAGAGAGAGAAAATCTTGGGAAGAGAACAAAGGAAATCTCTTGCATGAATGTCGAAGTAACATTGAGAGATTGGAAAGGCCAATGAATTAAATAAGAAGAAAAAAATAATAATAAAACCAAAACAAGAATTTAAATAATCCATGCAATTTGGATATTAAAATTTCAATTTTACATGATGATGGATGTGTCCATATAAGATATATTGATATCACAAATAATTCTATAAAATAAAATTTTTAAAAAAGTTATTTAAATTAATAATTGAGTTATTATTAGACATCAAAATTGATAATGCAAACTCATGCTAGTTAGGTTATTCTCAATTGATAGTTAATATGGAATAGTTGTGGTTGAAGTCTCTAGGTGTGTTTTTGATAAATTGTTAATGTGTTTAGATAATGCAAATATATACATATTCTATTACCATATAGTGATGGGTACAAAATATAGTTTCCATATGACCAAAGATCTCCTAAAAAAATAATCTATGAAAATTCTATTTATTTAGTAGTTTTAAATCTGATTTAACAGGCAATAATGACGAAATCTAGAAGAAGAAAAAACAGAGAGAAAGGAATTAAATAAAATAAAAGAACAAAAAACATTTGTTGAAAGGAAGTTAACACATCAATGGAAGATATGGGATTTAAAAATAACAATAAGTTAAAAATAGGGTAATGATTCTAAATGAAAAACTATTAATATTGGCAAAATTTCATTGTATTAAATTATTAATATTAATTAATGGAAGATAAAGTCCAATAAACAATGACATTTCGTTACATTTTTATAAATACTTTACTTCACGCAATTTTTCCTTAAAATTAAAAATATATGTTATGATCATGAAAAGTTATTTTAAAACAGTTTATTTTTTTTAAAAAAAAAAGTATAAAACAAAAAAAATTATCAAAACGTGTTTTCATTTTTTTTAAAATCATGATTATCAAACATAGTTTTTATTTCAATTTTAAGCAAAACAATAAAAAAGAATTATCAAACATGCTTTTCTTTGTTGGTATTTTTATTATTAGAGACCAGAAAAATTAGGGAGAAATTATAAAAAAATAGCAAATTTGACAAAAACAATAGTTTGATTTTTGCTTTAAAAGAAAAAAGGAAAACTAAAAAACTAAGAACAGATTTAAAAAAACCAAGAACAAAAAAAAAAAAAAAAAAATCTTAATTCATTTGTTTCGAGATTATTTTGATTTTTTGGTAATCTATTTGGTATAAAAAAATCTATAATTGTTTAATTATTTATTTCAAAAACAAAAAATATTCAACAATTTTTTAAATTTAATAATTTTCTTTTTCAAGGTTCTCTTTTAGTTATTTATATTTTAAATTTAGGTTAATTGTTTATAAGTTTAGACAGCAATATCTTGAAAAGATATCAACTTTTTTCTTTTTTAGGAAGAGAAAACCAAAAACCAAAAACCAAAATATATATTATAAAAATTTAAAATATATTTTAAGTTTGTTTTTGTTTAGATTCTATTTTGATATTTAAATTTATGATCAATAATATAAGATTCACTTAAACTAAACTAAAAGAGAATTAATCATTGTGTATAGTTGCTTAGTGTTATAATAATTCTATTGAGTGTTCAATTTACAAGGGTTAGTAGTTTATTATTGAGAATTTTTGTTAGGCATCAGAAGTCCAATTACGACATTTTTATTGAAACTCAAACCCTAAACCATACATCCATTAATGTTTTTCATTGTGAAAACTTTTAAATGTTATGAAATAAAAGTTTTGTTGTAGTCTTTTATATATTTTAGAGACAACATCTATTTATATTTATAGAAGGTTTTATATTGATTTGAAAACTAACCTTTTCAATTTCATAAAATTCAACTATATTATAATTTCATACTACTTTATTATATAAATTAAAACTATAATATATAACATGTATTCTACGTGTTTGGATTACTAAATTTTTTAGAAGTACTAATAACATAGAAGAGAGAAAAAAATGAGAATTTTAAACTTGACCTCGAAATTTATAGTACAAATATACGCTCATTTTGGAGATGTGTATTGTCTAATTGCAACTCTTTATTAATATTGGATGAATATATATACTATGAGTTTGCGTCTTTACTACGAGAAGGGACCACATTTATATGTTTCCACAAACTTTATGATTTGTATTAAAAATATTTCTAAAGTTTTAAAAGTTAAAAAATACTCTCAAGCTTCTAAAATGAGTTTAAAAATATCATTGATGTTAAATTTTGAATGTAAAACATTAAAATTTTGTTTTAAAAATATAATTGAACTTTCAAAAGTTTAAAAGATATTTTAATGATTAGAACCCAAAAACCTATCATTACTATATAAACAAAAACCAAAAATTGCTAATATATATCATCGTCAACCTCTTATGTTCTATATTTTTCTCTCATTCTTTTCCTCCATACCTTTTTACTTCCATTTTGGAACTATTTCACTTGTTTATCTAAAATAAATAAATGATTAAAAGTGCACACTTTAATTAAGATATATAAACTATAATAAAAAGAATGATAATAAATATACAAATAATTTTAGACATACATATTTTAACAAATTTGTATGATATTTTAACAAAATTGTACAATAGCAATGGTGTGTTAATAACTAGTCGAATACTTTTTGTTATTTGACTATTTATCTTATATTTTAAGAGAATATTTTTATTTTGTGAATTTTTGTAGAATTTTATGTTTTAACAGTTTTTTTTAATTTTAATAGTTAAGAAAATTGGTGTAACCTAAAAATTGGAAAATTAAGAGAATTATAAGAATATTTATATAAAAAAAATGATGATATCAATAAAATTTGTTTGGAAAATTAACTTCTAGTGTTATTAATTATTAATTAGAGAATTATTGTAAATTTTAAAATAATTGAAAAATATTTACAAAATATAGTAAAATTTCAAAACTAGTCTATCCGTGGTAGACTAATTTTGCAATTTTGTTATATTTGAAAATGCCTCTTATTAATTTATATTTTGGAGAAGAGGACACGACCCACAAAACAATTAAAATAACACATTAATGTGATGTTTGTCAAATACACTTCTAAAATTTAGAATAGAAAATGAATTTGGTTTTGAAATGAAATATCATATTATTTAATATGATATCCTCCAAATTAAACAAGTTTCGTGAAATTGAGAATTGATTTAATAATGTTAATGTAGCATTTCTCTAAATAAAAAAAAAAAAAAAGAATTTGCTATGTTATAGAGATTTAGAAAAAAATGCAATGATAATTTATAATATACCACAATGAATCATTTTCTACAATTAGATTTTTGAAAAAGAACATTATAACTATAAGTTATGAAATTCAACACTATGAAGGGATGAAGGGATGAAGGGATGAAGGGATGAAGGGATGAAGGGATGAGAGATAGTTAGTTAAAAATAGTCTTCATTATTCTAAAAATAGGGTCAATTATAAGTGTTCACATTTAGAAAGTCTTAAATTATTTTGCATGAGATGTTTTCCTCTCTATCTAACTTTCCATTTAACACTATTGCCATTGACCCATTAAACTATTTTTATAATTAAATAGTTAATATTTAAAGACAAAAGCATAAATGTCTTCATCAATAAATCTATACGTAGATGTTTGCGTTAAGCTCATACTCAATTTTTTTTATAGAAATACGGAACAAGTTGCAAAGATCACCAATGAAAAATAGTGTTAGTTGGAATTAAACTTCTAAATTTTCAATTATAAAAGTTGGGAGTTCTTAAGTTTATATAAATAAATGAAGGGTTTTTCTTTTTTTTTTTATATAGATCTGATTAAGTTTTATAAATTAGGTCCATAACGCAGAATATAAAAAAAAAAGTATGAATACACCTAATATATCCTTCATACACTATCAATATACACACTTGATACATTTCATATACTAAAAAGTATGATCCATTTCAATTTTTTGATGTTAAAGTTGAATCTTAAACTTGTAATAGTTGTAAAAATTATGACCACAAACTATATAATAAATAGGATTTGAATTTAGGATTGAATTTTGCAATTGAGTGTAAGAAATGAAGAAAGGGGAGGTTTTGTATTTGTTGAAGTGGACCTAAAAAAAGTGATTTCCATATTGAATGAGGGAAAAGTCTCCATGTCCACCTATGCCTTCCCCCTTCGGCCTTCACTACACCTATACGCATCCTTAATTCCCAACCCTCCGATCCTCACAAATTTCTACTGAGCTTGTGGCCCCTACTCACATGCCTTCCTCGAATCCTGAGGGTTTTTTTTCTTTTTCTTTTTATTTGACACTGCGGAGTCCTCTCCTCTCCTCTCCACTCTTCTACTCAGTCTGCTGCTCTTCCAAAATTGTCCTTTTCATGTTTCATCTTTTACTTTAATTACTTTAAATTATTACCATAATATAAGATCATCTCATCTCAACACCCAAATCCTAATATGCATATAATAATTAGTAATAAAGAGAAAAGGGAAAAGGGAAAAGGGAAAAGAGCGTTTACAGAACATTCCATTGCGTTTTGGATTCCATATTTTTCTAACAGTTTTAACCGCTAAAAACGGTTTGAGCGAATCGAGAAACCCCAAACCGTGAGCGCAAAAAATGGGAAATTTAAAACCAAAACAGAGTAGACCAAACCCTTAAAATCAGTGACTAAATTAGTGGATTAAAAGACAAACAAAATCACATTCACAATATCAAACAAACAAACAACCACATTTCCACTCTTTTACTGTCATTAGTCAATTTTTTCATTTCCCCAAATTTTTTTTTGTTACATTGGGAGTCGTGGCTTTTCCTTCTTCCTTTCTTCAGATTCAATTTCAAAGTATTATATGGCAGAGAAGCAAGTGCAGCAGCTTCATCATTTTAAGCCAGAAGAACCAAAAAAAAAAAAAAAAAGAAACACTAACTACTAAGTTATATATATATATGTCTGAATTTAAAGTTGAGTAAGAAGGGAAGAAGTTAAGGCTAGAAAGACTTGTTCATCGCAAGGAATAGTGAGGCCTCTGTCATGATCGAACCCAAATTCTTCAGCGGCTTGTTGGAGCAAGATTTGGAAAGGAGGATGGTCGAGAAATTTGATGGGGACAATGTGTCTGGTTCGGTGTTGACCAACGTAGACAACAAAATGGCCTTTGGGGACGTCGAAAGGGAGACCAGGTTGGTCGTAATGGAGCTTATTTCTGCCTAAGCTGGAGCAGCGTTTGAGTAGGTGTTTCAGCACCGCCGTTTGTGGGCTTTTGGTGGTCTTTGTGATCGCCATTTTGGGTTTAGCTAGGCAAAAAGAAAGAAAGAAAGAAAGAAAGAAAGAGAAAAAGAGAGTGGAAAGTGAGGAAAGTGAGGAAAGTGAGGAAAGTGAGTAAAGTGAAGAGCGAGAGATGTGAGCAAGGAGAAGGGGGGGTATTTATGGTGATAAAAAAAAACAGAGAGAAACATGGCCTTCTGAGTTTTTGGGTTGGGTTAAGTTTAGGGTAAATATTAACAACAGACCATTTGGTGTTTTTTTCTTCTTGGGAGAAGTGAATTAATTACTTGTTTTGAGCCCAAAATGACCCTTTACTCTTTCCCACAACTTGGCCCCTCCTTCCCCTACCCTCTTCTTTCTTTCCCTTTTCTCTTTTGTTTATTCCTAATTAATGTAGACCCTCCCCCCCTATTTCATATTCTAAATTGCTCTAATTTTAATAACATTTTATCAATGCTTATTATTATCATTATACAATTATGTCGTCTAACAACAACAATAATGGTCAAATTAATAATAATACCCAACTATAATATCTATAAAACTAATACTAATCATAACAATAACCGTTAACGTGTTTACTTAAATTTCTAACACAATCAAATTACGTTCTTTCATAACATAATTTAATGTGGAGCCTACATCTCATTATGATTACGGAATACACGTAAACAACAACAAACGAATCCAAATGGAATACATTTTTCAAATTTTCTCCGACTTATTACATTATACATCGGTAAATGAACGGTCAATTTACTAAGATTACATTTAAAAATCGTCAATGTTTTAATTTTTAACTTATTCTCAAGATATTTTTTTGGCCGATTAATTAATTCTAGAGATTCTTAAAAAACCTTATTTTATTCAATTGCTTTAATTCTTGGCCTGCCCCCAAATTGAATCACAACCATTCAAATCCATACCTTTTGGCCTAATATTAATATCCAAAGTTATCATCCACAAAAAAAAAAAAGAAAAAAGAAAAAGAAAAAAAGTCAACAAATTTCTTGATTTGATTCAGAACCTTTGTTAGTGTTGGAATTGAAATGAATATGTTATATTAGAATTCGTATCTAATATAATTAACTATATATAGTCATTTAGGATATAACTCTTCTAGAGTTTAAAGAAATGCACTATAATTCTTTAATCTTTGATAGTGTCTGTAAAAGTATTGTGTTTCTTTTACATACCGATAGTGAATTACATAAATATACATGAACTTTTTATTTATTTTTAATCTTTTGTATTGAAATAGTATATGGTGGGAAGAAAATATATAAGAGTGGGTTTTGGTTTGACTTGATTTTGCTAAAAGAAAAGCACTGTTGAAGACAAAGGATGACTGTACTCACAACTAGTGGTTGTACTTCCCAATACCAATGAATCTAAAAACAAAACACAAATATATTACAATCTTTGTAAACTCTCAATCACAAATATCCTATTATATTCCTTAATCATCTCATCTCATTTTTCCACCATCTGTGGCCATAAAGACCATATCATCTTCTTCTTCTTCTTTTTGTACAATTAATATTAAAGTTTTCTACTTTGAATAACAACAACAACAATAATAATAAAGCTTAAAGAAAGACTATTATTGTTTTGTTATTATGGAATTAGATATGATTGAGATAACAGTGTTGTAGTGTTTATTATTGTTATTATTGGTGTATGTTTAAGCTGTACAATAATATGATACGGAAAATAAAAACTTAAATACATTATTATTGATTAATATAATTATTAGGTTATATATATGCATATGTTTTTGGTTCTAAAATGAGGCCTCATCAATGCCATCCATTTGTTTGGTGAAATATTATTATTGAAAATCTCAATCATAATAAGGCTTCTTCTATAGTATCCTCCCTTTCTTCTCTTCCCTTTCAACTCTACAAACAACATTCAAACACTCCAACTACAACTCAAACCAACTCTTTTTAACCTAATTATCCTCAAACTTAAATAAGCTGATCGAGGGACTGCTTCTTCTTTGATTTTTTTCTCCTTCGTTTCTGTTAAGAAGTATGATGATATGAAATCAACAAGTTAAAAATAAAAACAAAAAAACGTAAGCACGATATAGAAATCGACGCAACGATATACATGATTTTTCACTAAACAAAAGTGTGTTAACTACCTCTAAGGATAGAGGGAGAAAAATATATTGAAGTTTATATAGTGTTACTTATTGATAGAGGCCTTAATTTGTATTTAAAGTTTTTTTTTTTTAATAATGAAACTTTGTTGTTTATATGATGGTTAGAGATATTGGAGTAGAGAATTATTTGTCATATTTTTGTTAATTAAGGGGTGACTTGGAGGATTAAGAATCCTTATGTTATATGTGGCTATTGAATAAGGTTGGACTTTAGGAGAGAATTATTATAATTAAATTATTGAAATGTCAAAATTAAAGCATATGGTTTTTAGTTTTGTGCATGAATTAGAAATAAATCTCTTAAACAGCCTACATGAAATGAAGAATTTGTCTTTTCTTGTTTAAGAAAAACTTAAAACAAAACCATTAATTCAATATCGGAAAACCCTAAGAGTTTATAATTTGATGACACACTGATTAATTAAATACATGGGTCACCTCTCATGTCTATTTCCTACTAATAATTCTAAATTATTCAAAACTTATAATTTTCCCCACAATTATTAAATTATCAAAAAAATTTCTTATTTATGTGTTATATTTTAAAAAATAAATCATGATTTCACAAATTAATAAACTAAATTATAATATATTCAATGTTTTAAACCCTAAACTCTAAACAATGTTTTCAAATCAAGCCAAAATTTGTAAACGTGGAAATTAGGTATTTTTGTTAAAAGAAAAGTACTGTTGAAGTCAAAAAGGCAAATCTAGAATTTATGAGAAAACAACCGTTGCTTCGTGTGGATTTTAATTTTGTATTACATGAGTCGTACCTATATTTGAATTTTGTTACATTTATGTAAATTATCCTCCATCTTATGTGATTTATTATCTATTTTTAAAAATATTCTCAAAACTTGATCCTATTTTTTAATTATTCCACTTGTGATCAATCCATTCTTTCTCGATTCATAAACTTATTTTTCATACTGTTTATAATCAAACAATGCCTAAATAGTTGTTTTTATGTTGATGTTTATTCCACTGCTAAAAGTGGATAGTTTAATAATGTTGTTATATTAATATATAAAAAAATTTGTGTACACCTTGTTAGACTTAATTAATTGATCTAATCAATAATAATCAAAGCAATACATTTCAAGATGTACCTATTGTGTACATCTACCATAATCACATAAAAAAACAAAAGATAACATTAAGTAATAAAAAAAATTATCATTGATTGAACAATTAGATGAGATGTTCCACAAATAGATTTAGATTATAATGCGATTCACTAAGGTAACTTTTCTTTAAAAATGAACATATTTCTTTAAAAATGAACATATATGTGGGACAGGTAAAAGTAGTTGACTTGAAATTAGAAAAAAAAAAAAGATAAATGAATCCAAATTAGATGGTGGAAATGAGATAGAAAGCGATATAATATCAAAGAAAAGGAGTTGTTACCTTACAGTACCCGTTGAAAACAAAACATACAAATAAATTTTCATTGATCGAAAAAAATGTCAAATTATTTATAGCAATAGTAAAAAAAAAAAAAAACTTATAAACAGGTATAGATTTTTTCAAACCTTTATAAATGATAGATCTGTGTATTACTATACAATCATGGATGGACACTAGACAAACTTATATCAACTTTTATTGGCGTCTCTATTATTAATGATAGACATGAATTATTTTTTACTACTGAGTCTATCAGTGTTTATCTAAACCATAAAGAAAGTAGAGAATTTATTTTATCTCATACATAATTGAATCTATTTTTCTATATTTAAAAAGGAAAGAAATGTGTTGGATCCTTCTACTACTACTCCTCCACGTTGTGTGAACCAAATTGGTTTGGCCATTTGAAGGGAACATAAAAACAGAGCAACTATGAATATGCTCCAATTATCTCACCGAAAGCCAATCACTTCCGTACCTATTTTCTATGTTTACAAACATAACAAAGTGAGACACCAAATTCAATTCTCTTTGTTTATCACATGAAACTCCATGTTACTTTTCCCCCCAAACATCTCGACATATCATTCTCAACAATCTCATATCTATCTATATATAAAAGTAAGGACAACTATCTTAAAATAATGGTTTATATTTCTTATAATTAGAGTAACCCCACAAGGGAAAAAGGTCAGATTGTTTGTGCTGTGCATATCACACTACCTTTTGTTGCTGCACTGTTGTACTTTCCGGATGTACCTAATCCTAGTAATGCATATACCAGAAAATTGGTGCTTTTTGGCTTTGCTTAGTTTCTTTATTGAGAAAACAGGCTAAAACCAGTGATGTGGATTTGCCTAATCTCTCTCTCAATTTTATATTGTAAATTTGTATTGGGTAATGGTATATTATTAAGGGGATATGCAGGACATTTTTCTTCGTCTGTTTTCAGAGTTTGGATTATTGAGGAAAAAGAAAAGACAATTCAACACAGCGTGGCTGACAAAAAAGAATCACTTTTGTTTAGTTGAAACTACAATCTAAAGATATCTACTGTTGGTTAAGTTCACTAGTTACACGGATTGGTGAATAGTTATGGGGTTAATAATAATATCTATCTCATCTGTCCATAGGCTCAATCCTATTAGGCCCATCAAGCCCATGAGTCTACAAAACCGAAAGGATCTTCAGTATGCCATCTAGCTGACCCATCATTTGGAACCACACTTTCCAATCAAAATATGTAATGTAATCCCAGATTGTGTCCAATACTAAGTTGAGCATTAGGAGAATTGCAGTGGGTGGCAACTCTAGTTAAAGGAAATCGCAAATGTAGTTAGGGATCTTTTGATTTTCTAAAAATACAAAAATCCTCGCTCACTCCCACAACCTCCCTTCTCACCGTGTGTCCCAATGTCAGGTTCTATTTTCGATCTTCCAGTCATCCCATCCATCCATCCATGCCAATCCAATCCACTCTCTTCTAAATGCTCGCCTTTGTTTCAACTGTTCATTTCATCATATTCTTTCATTCATCTTGATTTTCTATTCTCTCCCTCTCCTCTCTATGTAGCATCTCCTCTTTCCAACATAAATGTATCTCTTATTAAAGAAACATCTATTTATTTAATTACAAACTCGCCACAAGTCCGTCTTCATTTAAATGCTCTTCAGCTTAAAACACTTAAAATAAAACAACTGGTCAATTTCAACTAGTCTATCAACAATGTATCAATATATGAAAATTTTCAATTAATAATTGATTGTAGAGTACACAAATTTACCAACTAAATTTCATTCTTGGTCATATTCACTAAATCTGTATCCAGATTTAGTTACCATTTAATTTTACTCTTCAGCGACGTGGTTTCTAATATAACCATCAACTGCATATATAAATAAATAAATAAATAAAAGAGGATCCAAAATATAAGAATATCATTTCACAAGTAAAGAGAAGCTACAAACAATTCACTTTCACAAGCATATCTATTAGAGATTTGAACAAAAATATAATCTAAAAAGCATAAAAACCGAGAATACATGTTGTAAGATTATACACAATTGAAGTTGGCATTCTGCTCAAATCAATCCTCGGCAGCTTCCTCAATCAACTCGCATAGCTTTACTAAACTCATTCCTTCTCAAATGACCACAAAAAACCCAGCTACCTAAACTGACAATGCAGCCTGCTGTGGTGACGCCTCTTCCGCCTGCAAGCTCTCGTAATAATTGACCAACACTTTCCATCCACCAGGGCACATGAAACCATCAGGAGGATTCTCACCTGTCCTTGCGTATGTTCGCATCTAATACAAACCACATGTACAACTCAGTTACTATTGTCACAACAGGATTAAAATGACATCCTGTCCAAACTCAACTTGGCTCTTACCTTTGTTCCAGAGATGAAGAGGAAATCTTTAGCACGAGCAGGGTCGAAGAATGCCATCTTCTTCGCAACAGTATTGTATGCTGCTACCTGCGGTCAACTGGATGTTAAAATGAAGAGGGCGGAAAGTAGGAAAAGGAGAAGGAAAGGTCGTTGAGATACTGACCTTGAAGGGCAATATGTTTAGCTTCTCAAGGCCAGGGGCCATACTTAAGACCTTCTTGCCATGGTCTGGATCATATAAATCTCTCTTCTCTGTTGGGTGACCCATTCCAGCAGGATCTCGACCAACAATGTAAAAATTTGCACCTGCATTGATCCTTGCTTTAGCATGCCATTGTACTTCGGTTGGACCAGCGTAATGCATTGGTGATGGGAAAATGGAAACGATGGTCGTTTCAGGGTCAAGGATTCCATCTTCTAAAACCTATAGACATAGAACGTCTCTCTTAAACCACAGAAACTAAGTAAACAGCCAAGAAAATCGGCACTCATATTAACTGAAGAGTAGAGATGAATCATGCCATTCAACTAACATTCTACTGACTTCCTTGGTCGAGAAAATCAAATCTTTCATTTCAAGTTATTGAATGTTGGAAAAGTTAGAAAATTGTACATTTTCACTTATAAAGAGTAAAGAGTATAAAAATGTGGAAGTTTTTGAATGATAAAGAAAATAACTCTTTAGAATGATGATAGTGGAAAACAAACCTTGCTATGTTGCTCCATTCGAACATCCAATGGCACATCATCGGCTTTTGTGAAACCTCCCAAAGGATGAAGCAATAGAATTGGATTCTTGTAACCCATATCTAGAAGTCGCTTTCGTGTATCATTCATCAACAAAGCATGACCATTATGTACAGGGTTTCTCAATTGAAAGGCAAAAACAGCATCGGCCTGACGCCTATTGAACTCTTGCCGAAGTTGTTTCGGAGACAGCCTATAATGATCAAGTCCATCATTGTATTTGATGGGGTTTATTACTTCAAGATCTCCACCAAGAAGCCAGTTCCCAGCATTTGTAATGACCTCATCAACATATGGTAACCCAGGTGCAGTTGTTCCCCAAGTTCTAGCTATCCTCTCTTCCTTATTATGCTTGAATATCTCGATGCTGCAGAATTGTTCAAAGTGAGGATGGAAAATCACATAATTTGGTTTCAGTTTGACCAAACATATTTCTGTACATATTGGCCTCACTGTTCACAAAAAGAAAGTTTCTAGAAATCCAACATTAGGCGTTGCATTTGTAAACCCAGAAATCTAAGATCATCACCATTGTCACCTTTGTTCGAACTTCAAATAAACATGTTATAAACGAGATTGTGGAGCATTATAAAAATATTGTTCTCCAACATAAAATATGACATGATCAACACAGTTGTTTCAAGCAAGGGGAATATTATAATTATTATAATTGTAACGGAGCATCTCTCAGGATTTAAATAATTTAACTTGTGTCATATCATAACTTCAATTATAGGTGGCCAAACATAGGGTGGAAAAGAAAACAAACTCATATTTCATAAATCAATACTTCAAATAAAAATCCAAAAAAGCCCATCTCCACATCTCCATATATAGAGGCTAAAAGATCGAATGAAATTAGATTCACCAACCCTTCTTCAGAAAAAAACTAACCTGCGAAGAATACCAACCAAATCTCCATTGGGACCAAGCAACCCCACATTAGATGAGGACCCAATTTGGTCCTTAACATCGTCGCCAATGGCAAGAACAATAGGAAGCGACATGTTTACAAAAGACCCATCCTTAATTTTGATGCAATTGAAATGCAAACTCTGCAAATACTCATCTTCTCTCATGAACCCTCTCAACGGGCTCGCCCATCCTTCACTAATGACATGGACCCATTCTAGATCAATTTGGGTCAATTTAACCTTCGGCAATGGCTCGGCCTCCAAAACCCTCGAGGCCCTTTCACTCTCAGGCACAACCAAGTCGACGACAACCCCACCATCGGGGTCGATCAACGAGCACTTGATCGAGGAGCGAAGGGAACGAGGTGAATGGCTCTGCATTGTGGATTTAAACAACACTAAAGGGTGAGAAACGTAAATGTGTTTGGATTGAATTTTGGAGTTATAAATGGGAATGGATGTTGTTTTTTTTGTAGTTTGAAGGTTGTTGATGGTGAATTGAGGAGAAATGGCGATGTGGAGTTTAGTGAATAGAGACATATTGGGTTGAGAAAGGAAAATGGGGAAATGGGTTTTGGTATTGCCAAAATAGGAATATGGAGGTCCGATGAAAATGGAGAAATGGGTTAGATGTATCTGTAAAAATGGAGAAGATGAACATGCTTGTAAGGGAACCAAGAAAATTGTGTAGTCTTAAGAGATCCACACGTTTGTTTGTGGCCTTTTGTGCTTAGAGAGGGAAAGATGCGTTTGGTTGCGGCTAATCGGCTCTCTGTCTCGCTTCGTTTGAGACTAAAAACACTTCTGTGGCTGTGGTTGTCAATGTGATGATGGGCTAAAATCCGTATGATTCTCCTCCGAAAGCAACGTGCACTCGGTGAGACAAAAAACATCCTCACTCAGTCGATAGACTCTATAAATTTGAATCATGGATCTCTTAATTAAAAATCTTGCAGTTTATAATTTGAATCATGTACATTATTGTCTAATCAAATATAAAGTTGTAGTCTAATAAAACTATGAAAATTTGTGCAATGTTATAAAATGAGAGGCCTAAAGTCTTGAACTCGTATAGTTGAATCACTCTAGAAAATAGTAATAATTGAGTCGAGCTTAGTGATTAAAGCTAAAACTTTTGAAACCTTGACAACTAAACCTACCTTACACTAATATTGTACATGTCTCAAGTAGATGTCAAACTTGAGACTCTACAAATAGTATCACTCTACCACCTCATAGATAAATAAAGTTACTGTATGTTTAGTCTAACAAAACACTACACATACCAACTTAGACAATGGAGGGTACTTGACTCGACTCTACATTAATATAAGTTCTTTTACTAGCTAGCTTGAACCATTGGTTAGAAAGAAGTGATTTGACAAAATATGTATGTGTATGCACTCTCGATTTTATTTTGACTAATTCATTTACAATTGTAAGAACGCTAAAATTTGTGAGTAGACCGAGGATGATGAAGACAACAACGACAACCATTATAATTAAGAAAAATAGCATATTGTTCATCCAAAATAAATTCCCATCGCTGACTGTGGTTTGAGCATATGTAGAAAATATCTAAATATTTTATTTAATGGTTTATAGATGTTTGAATGTAGACACTTTATGTCTCTATCATGTAATATAATGCTAAGATTCTGACTTGATTCGACATTCAGTCGTTATGTTAATTCTCATAAAGTTTAAATAATATTATGTGTATTTGTGTGTCTGTGTTGTAGGGGTATACAAATATGGGTTGAACCCGAATAACCCGGACTACCTAACCCATATTTTAAGGGTTGGGTTGGGTTGGGTTAAAATATGGGTTGGTTGGGTTAAAATTTTTTGATTATTTTCGGGTTGGGTTGGGTCTCGGGTTGGAGGGTTGAAAAATTTGGTTCAACCCAACCCAACCCGAATTAATATAATATATAAATAAATAAACATATGTGTATATATATATATATATATATATATAGATATATATATATATTATTTTAATAAAAACAAATTATAGGTATATAAATTTTGAATTTATTGTATGAAATATTGAATTATGTATGTTTGAAATTTAAATGTAACAATTTCAAACTTTTATTACCATTGTCCTACAGATGAATCTTCCGGAACCAGGACCCTTGATAGTCGAATCAGCAGGACCCTTGATAGTTCTACAGATAGCTCTTCCGGACGGACGTAGGACTACAGTAGTAAAAAAAAAATTTAAAAATATTTATATATACAACCCGACAACCCAACCCAACCTATATTTTACGGGTTGGGTTGGGTTGGGTTGGGTTGGGTTAGAAACTAAGTTCGGGTTATTCGGATTGTCAATCCAAATAATCTCGAAAATATGGGTTGGGTTGAGAATGTCTCCCAACCCAACCCAACCCAACCCGATCTCACCCCTACTATGTTGTGTGCGAATCTTTTGACTTATATTTAAATAGTAATGATCTTAGTGTTTGTTTGGAATCTAATTGAGTGCTGCTTCTCATTCAATCTTCTTCCTATAAGGGCACAAGAATTAGCTGCCTTTGATCAATTTAACTTTATGCTTCCTCTTTCCTAGTTTAATTATATTCTAAGTGAGATGAGAATTATAATTTATTGGTGAAACTTAATGTAAGACCAAACCATTTAATCTAAATTATATTACACGATCTATTCAAAATGAATGTTTTTTAGAAAATCTAAAACCATTTGAAAAACATTGTAAAATTGTGTAATTATTTTTAGCTGCACTATTATAAAAAAAAAATTTTTATTAGAGTTATTATGGGTGAAGCTTGCATGCAACTTTGGTTGTCTTCAAGTCTTTTTTCTTGAAAAGGATACGGTAGGTTAGTTGGTACACCCTGATATCTCTATAATTAGGTGGACACCCCTTAGTACCCTCATCATTTTCGTCATTAATGATCAAAACAAATGGTACAAGAAGCAAGGAACAATACAAAAAGGGCTAGAGATAAGCCCAACAACAACCTAGGAAACTATGTAAAAGCATGAATGTTTAAAGTAATAGAGCTAGCACAGTAGTTGGAAAATAATTTAGATCTGCTAAACCAGAAACCAGTGAGAGCTTGCACATCTTCCCATAGTTCATTATCGATTTTTCCTTGTTTTTGAAAACTTTGTTGTTCCTTTCAATCCAAATGCTCCAAAGGACAACCACAATGGTGTTGAAGATCATAATACCTTTTATGTTTTTTTGTTGTCTGCAGCAAATATCTTTACACAGAGAGGTTAAGTGTTTGTTGTTCTTTGTTAGGTGGGAAAAAAAAAAGAAATATAGCTAAGTATGGAAGGCGTAGTTGGCGGCCAAAAGGAAAGAAGAAGGCTTGATGGTTGAAAATTTGACTAAGTGTTGAGAGGTTATTTTATAAGGTATTAGGCGCTTTGGTGAAGACTTAGGTGTTTTGCTCATGGCCTAGGTGAGAAGAGTGGTCTTTCGCGAAGAGAACCTCTAAGAGACAAGATTGGGCGTTGAAATTGCTTGGCTTTGGGCGTTAAGGCTAGGCCAGATAACCTCCAAAAAGGTTATCTAGGTGTTGAAGGCTAGTAGGTGACAAGCTTTGTGATGTTGTGTGCAACAGAGATTGGGAGCTTGGGGAGGGGACCTTGGCTACGTGAGGAAAGGCTAGCACGTGGGGAAGCTTGCGGCCAAAGAGGTTGTAGATGAATAGTCTTGAAAACAAAGGCTTGGCGATGAGCCTTAGGCGAAGTCAAGTTTGCGGCAAATTGATTAGAGGTTTTGTTTGGTGAAAAGGCATGCTTTCGACGAGGAGAAGTAAATATTAGACGACTAAAAGTGCTTCTAGATATTTTGGGTAGACGGTGAAGTAGTTTCTAGATGTCCTAAGCATGCAAATGGTGGTTTCATGCAAGCAGGAGGTGCCAAAATGAACTTTTCAAAACACTCTATAAACAGGCTCACTTCAAAATTAAAGTTCTCTCAATTCTCTAATGTAAATTGAGTGATTCAAGTTATAGAAGCTTCATTGATGAGTCTATTTTTAAGTGTGAGGCTTTCGGATGAAAACGTTTAAGGGAAGGTTGAGTTTGAAGTTCAAGAACACTTGAAGGTCGGATTTCAAAGGATTCTAATCAAGGTTGAGTTTCTGTAAGCTACAAAACTCAATTCTTCAAATTTCAAGCTGAGATTTTGAGGTCAGATAGTTAACTCATTTATAAACAAGTTTTAAGAAGGAAGTTTTGAATTTTGACTTCTGTTTTAAAAGTTATGAGCATTTAAAGTTGATAGTAGTTTTCTGGAGAATTTAAGTGTTATGGGTTGTTGCTGAGGTTGGCCGAACATCAGGGTGCAAGGCTGTGTGTGCGCGCGCGACACGCGACCGTACGAGGCGAGATGAATGGCACCCTAATGGTCTGCCCACGCGGGTGCATGCGTGTCGCCCAGACCATGCGGCCAACAATGCCAATGTGCCATTACACTCAATTTTGACAAGTTTTGAATTTTCTAGAATTTTTTGAATTTGGTTTGATAATTTCTGATTTTGGAAGACTAATTTAAGTTAAAATTCTCAAATTTCATGACAAGAAAGTATTGGAGAAATCCATAGACCGTAGACTTAAGCGTTTTGAAATAATTTCTAAGTTGTTGAAGTTCATTGTTTTATAATTATGCTTCCCAAGGTAACAGTTCACTGTTTGGGCTTGAGGAAGTTTTTATGAATTCAAGCATGAGTTTTTAGTAAATACCATGAGTATGCAAAGTATTATTTAAGTGAAGGTTATAAATTAAGTATGTTTTATAAATCAAGTGATTTCAGTATGGAAGTTTTAAGCATCATTTGAGATTTATGAATGAGATTTCTGTAAACATGTGATTTGTATGTTTTAAGTCTATACCGAGGTTATTAAGATATACATATAGTAACCCTACGGGGGTATTATTGTTTCTGTGTACAGAGGTCCTATGGTGAGGGTATTCAGTAGATACCTAGTTTTTCCCCCATTTTTGTAACTAGATTTGAGATGAGAGCCTCCATGGACTCCTAGCTTTTCCATCTCCTAGCTATCTACAGGATAAGGTGCTATTGATGTCTAGGTTCTTCGTCCTGTAAGTATCGTATCACTAGATAGGGTTCCATGCCTAGCTTATTTGTCTCGATTGATACAAAAAGATATACGGTATAGCATGAAAGAGAAGGTTCAAGTTTTATTATTTTAGAAACCATTTTGACAAAGTATTTGTTTAAGCAATGTTTATTTTTGAGTTTGTATTTACCTCGAGTTATGTTTTAATTGTTTTGCTCATAGCATTTATTTAAACATGTTTAAGTTATTTCATTAGTCACTCACTGGGCTTTTTAGCTCACGTTTCCAAATGTTTACTAACTTTCAAGGTAGAGATCGTGGAATCGGTACCTGATTCCATTTTTCAATCTGCTAGTGGCATAGTTTTGAGTCCCCTTTCAGTATGTATTATTTTGAGTTAGTATTTTGGGTTGTATACAAGCATGGAGTTTTGTTCATGGGGTGTCCAAGTCTGTTAAGTTTAACTTTGATGTTAGTTATTTGTATTTATGTCTATGTCAGACTCGTGATGTTTTGTATTATGTAAGTATGGATTACATTACCGTTCTGTTGTATTGTTTTATGGTTGAATGTTCTTTATGTTTTCGCCATGTTATCTAGTTTAAGTTAGAAGTAAGTTTAGGGTCAATAGGTGTCGTTGAGGT
The DNA here is from genome assembly GCA_025688845.1 of Cucumis hystrix. Taxonomy (NCBI): domain Eukaryota; kingdom Viridiplantae; phylum Streptophyta; class Magnoliopsida; order Cucurbitales; family Cucurbitaceae; genus Cucumis; species Cucumis hystrix. The sequence goes on along the minus strand of CM046886.1, from coordinate 3,783,361 downwards.
AAGTGACGATATTTATTGACTAGTTGCACCGTCTTTTGGTCTAAGAGTAGGTGGCTTAGGAGGAGGTTTGACAGCATAGGACACACCAATTCGGTTTAAGGTTCCAATATGAGAGCCTTTTTTGTAGGTTCTTTTCGATTAAGGTCTTAAGCCTCTTTTCAACTTTAACTCTTGACCCACTTATCCTAGTCTTCTTAATTGGTCTTGGTTTTTAAAATGACACACACGTCAAAGTTTTTCGCATGGAGATGACGATTCCAAGTCTACGACATTCTGGTGTCTAAGTTCGTATAAAGAATGTAAGTTCAAGGCTCTTTTTGGAGATTATTTACTCTTTCCCCTACTAAAACCGTAGAACGAGGCTATTTATACCCCATTATCCTTACATTTGCATGTGCTTATTTGTGACTGTGACTTTGAGTAGTTTGTAGCGCCTGAGGCTATAGAGTACTGAAGCAAGCACAACTTTGTCATTTCTCGATTTGTATATATTTACCTAGCTCAATTGATCGATTAAGAACCCATGATATGAACTAGTCAAACATCAAATTATTAATTAGATTTTTTTAAAAACCCTATTAAGTATGTAGCAATATATTTTAAAAATTGTAAATATAGCAAAGTTTATCAGCGATAGACTTCTATCACTGATAGACTCTTATGGTTTAACGGTAATAAACCAATATTTGCTACATGGTCTATCAGTGATAGTCTCTATCATTGATAAATTTTGTTATATTTGCGTTTTTTTTATAAAAATGTTGCTATATTCTTAATTGTTTTGAATCTAATTGTTATATTTGCAACCATCCTAAGAATATATATTGTTATATTGGATTGGGTTTGTGGGTTAGTCCAAATGCACCGACCCATATAAAACAGATACAAGGATTAAATGGTCTGACCCAATTTAAAAAAGATAGATCCATATCCAATCTAATCTATAAAAGGGTTGGATTGGACCGAGTTGGTCAATCTTTGACTTTGGACTGAGCTTGGGTTGGGCTTGGATTGATCTTACAACGCGCAAAATCTTTGAAAAATACCCAAAAGAGTATCAGGATGTCAACTCCTGATGATGAAATGGTTGTCAGAAGATTCATCGCAGAAAACCCATCGATAGACAATTTTCTAACAATCAAAAGGACGCTATCGATAGATATTTATAATTGCCGACGAGTAATATATTCTGTCAAGAGATATGAACTCTCAACTACGTATTCATGAGCATTTAGAATTGCTCGTATCTTCAGACGGGTATTCTGTCCGTCAAAGATTACTCACAACACACAATTTGTTGATCAATATATATCCTAACTACTAATTATCCGTAAGGAGATCATAATTAAACTCTCGACGCCCTTGTCAAGAGATATTTATTCAAATTGTATTAATTTTTATTTTAGTTTATTATTATTTTTTAATTCTCACCTCGATATCTAAAACTGAGAACAATACTAATCAAATCAAAGAATTTCATATAAATAACGAAATTCATGAACACAATTGATTTACATAATATAGAATTCCTTGTTATGAAAATTATAGAAAAGCTTACTAAATGGTCTACAAATGCTTTTGGCTGGACATAGAAGATATTGTCATCGCCAAAAAAACATCTTCCTACACCATCTCCAAATAATAGTTTATCTACACATTAAATAGAGCACATTATTACAACATTCAAACATCAAACAAACAAAAACTTCATTCAATAATACTCCAAATAATTAAGTAACAGTAAGCTCAATCCTCCACTCATACCATTCAACTAAGTTCAACCAAACATACAAAAATTCAATCATCCTTCACAACATTCAAACTTTCTTTTTTTTATTTTTTTATTTTTGGTAATTATAATAGTAGTAATTTTACCGATAATAATCAAAGTGCATACTGTAACATTTTTAAAAAATGGTTATATATGTTAACACTTGTAACTATTCTCTAGAATACATGATGAAGTTAGGGGAATAAATGGGCCAAAGCCTTGGGCTTCTCTCTGGAAGCTTTATATAAAATGCAGATTTTATGCCGGTGATTTAATATGTAAATGAAAAAAATGCATATATCTTTCTCAAAAAAAAAAAAAAAAAAAAAAAAAAAGGTGAAGATATATAGTTTTATTTATTTATTTATTTTAGAATTATTTAATTATTTTGTTACTTAATAACTATATATACGACTCTTATGTGAAATTTATGATTTTGATAATGGCCACTTTTGTTTATAGGTCTGGTCTATGATTTGATAATCTTCTATTCTTGTGTGCTTGAAAGAAAATACAATTAATAAAAATAAAAGTCACGTGTTGTGCTGCATAATTAATGAAATATATTAATAACTAATTATAAACAAATATATTAAACTTGTATAATTATTATTTACATTTAATAAAAACAGTATGCTTTTTATTTTTAAACAAAACCAAAAACCCAATGATTCACGTGCAATACCTCATTCTCAAAGTTGGTAGAAAAATGTTGCACCATTTTCTTTTTCTTTTTCTTTTTTTAAAAATAATATTATACAATCATTTTTAAAAGTTCATAAAGGTTTATAATACTAGTGATTTGTAAGATTATTATCCAACATTATTTTTAAGAATCTTTTACATTAAAATTTAATTTATGAATCAACTATCAAACCCGTAATACAATAATTATGCTTTTTATGAAATCTCTTGCTTTTAAAATTTTATTTCTTTTTATCAAACAAACCATGGTATTAAGAGGGATGAAGTTGGCCAAAGGAATGAGCATGCATGTTTGATCCGAACCCAAATGGTCTAGTTCTCCAAAGTCAAAGTCGAGCCCATCGTATCATGCATCCAGTAAATGATAAGAGTGAATATGAACCATGGGAGGCAGGCCGACTTTAGGTTGTTTTAAAGAAAAATGAGACTTTTTTATTTAAACATCGATCAGACTGAAAATTCTTTAAACTACAGAGTTCTTGCTAATTAACTTATTCTCTTGAAATACAAATTTAAATTGTTGCGACACCCCTTTATAAATTATTTTGACATCAATTTAATTTAATCATTATATATAATCAAATCACTTTTTCTTCCACCCAAACACTTTTACACATATACTTAATTATCCAATTGCGAACCAAGATTCTTGTTCCTCAATTCCAACTATATATCAAAATTTTCCAATAACATGTATAGTTTAATTTAGTTTAGGGAAATGACAAGATGACGATCATCATATATATAGCTTCACATTCACGTCGGCTTGATTTCTTTATATTTATTGTATAATCGAAAAAAGTTAGCAAAAATTTATAGACTTTTCAATGACACTTTTACCACATCATTACATTATTTTGTTAATGCCTAATCATGAAATTATATTATAAGGTTGTTAGAAGGGATTTGGGATCGTTGGCTTTAAGGGTGTTTGTTCCAATTACGCAATCTCTAAACTAACTATTCATATATATACCCTATTGCTATTCCAACGACCATAATATATATATAACATCAAGATACGGGTTGGATCATAATATATAATGTGACGTATGGTGGAAGTTTATTGTAATATATTTCTAAAAAGTAATGAAAAGTAAATTAAAAACGAATCTTTTACTAGGACTTTTTCTTAATTTCTAAGAAAAGTGTAAGAGATTCAACATTCATTTTGATTATTAAATGATTACATTTATATTATGTCGGTTTAACAGTACTTACTTTGACGATGATAATAATTATACTTTTTGATGCATTTTATTCAATAAAAAAATAGGAGTTTGATATATACAATATATATGCAAAACACATGGTTGAACATGATAACAAATGAATATAATTTAAAGGAAATTGACAGTTAGACTGATCTGTTAGAGTTTGAATGGTTCTTTATTGTGTTTAATTTTTTTTTTAATTGGTGTTTGAGTTAATTTCCATATAAGATAGGTGTTTTAGTTAAATCATTTTGATCAAACCGAATGTTCGACTATGGTAAATTATATTTATATCATGCATATGCACTGCAATACTCTCTCCCTAACTGTGAGTTTAAAATTAATTGAAAAACTCGACAAACAGAATTCAATATAATATTGATATTGAAAGAGGAAATGACTTTATGATGTTTTGAAGTTAAAAACTAAAAAATTGTACTATGTTAGTTAAATCATCAATCACTTGATCAATACTTCGTATATATTTAATATTATTTCCAACCTGAATTAGAAAATGAAAGAATAAATCAAAATAATGCTGATTTTATGGAAGGAGGATAGAAAGTGTTTGATGCCTAAATTTTGGTGGGAGAATACATCTTTTTCTACTTTCATGTGACAATAATAGTAAATTTGTAATTTGAAAATAACAAAACTCACAGATAGAAAAGTATGATTGAAAATATCAATATATATACCTGTTACGAAATCAACAATTAAACAATAGAAAAATGTAAAGATTGACACACAGATATACGTGGTTCACTAACAGTGTGTTAGCTGCAGTACTTCTCTAAACCCTATGGTCAAAATCGTAAATAACTACATCAGCGAAACCTCATAACGATTTTAAGGCGTTCCAACAAATCTCTACCTTGATTTGAATTTTCTCCCAAATAACTGATGTATAAAATTGCACCAAAAAAGTGCCAAATGCAACATTGTTCAGATATACACATACTTCTCCCTCATGTTTCAAAAGTGTCCCATAAGAGACAATTGATAATTCAAAACATTTAACAAATCCAAATAATGTCGTTGGAACTTTCCTTGTGGAACCGGTTTTGTGAACATATATCAGCATGTGGTTAATCAACAATATCAATTTTCATCATCTTAACTCTCTGTTCATGACTTCTTAAGAGGAAGTAATATCCCACATCCATGTGCTTAGTTCTCTCATGATATAATTTGATCCTCAACTAGGCATATTGCACTCAAACTATTATAGAATACAATAGCTCAGTCATGATGTAAATCAAGGTCCCTAACTAGCCCTTACCTCTTTAGTAGCTTCTATCAAGGTCATGTACTTTAATTTGCTTCAGTAGTAGACAAAGTAATGGTAGGTTGTAAGGTTGTCTTCCAACTAACAACATAACCACCCAAAGTGAACACATAGTCATAAACTTCTTGCTGTCAACATCTTCAGCATAGTTAGAATATCATAATAATTAGTCACCAAACATTTGGTGTCATTCCCATAAACTAGACCAACATTAGATGTACTTCTAAGATAATTAAAGATTTCTCTGAACCTGCTAACAACACTAATAGTGAGACTCTCGTACTGGGTTGTTCGAAGTATCACAAAATGAATTTAAGATATTTCAACAATATCAACGTGGTACTGATGCTTAAGTGAAAAACTGTAATTGTGTAGCAAGTAGGAAATTTAAATATTTAAACGAAATGCATTTATAATGAAATTCTAACCTAGCTGTGATGTCAATATCAAGGTTATTATTGTTATAGCAATTCACCTAAAAGGAGTGATGAGAATTCTTAACGCCTTGTATATCTCGTGTAGCGTGTTGGTATCAGCTCACTGACTAGAATGCCTTCTCTTGTCAGCTCGCATAATGTTTAAATCGCCAAATAAACACCTCGCCTTCTATCAAAATGCCAATTGATCAACTCGTGTGCTTGCCAAAACACCTAGTGATCATCTCGCCTGTCACTCGGTCAAAACGCCTGATTAAATCGCCTAGTCAAAACATGTACTGCAAAATAGAAACAGGTTAGAAAATGACTGAGTCGCGAATCTTGCTTTCTTTAAGACATTTTGCGACTCTACTCTTTAGTGCAAATGGATTTGATCGTCCCGTCATCCCCAGGATAAAACAACCTTGTTCTTCAATTAGTTTTGTACTGAAACTAGTCGGAATTCTCAACACACACTCAAATAGACACTCTAATGCTCGATATATTGAAAGAGAATTTTGGGAGAGAATGAAATTGTTGGGTTGTTTTATGTGTATTTTTTGAAGAGAAGAGTGAAACCCAAATATATATTGAGTGGGGAGAGACTCTAACGGTCATAATATTAATGACAAAAGAAAAACTTATTGATAATTACAATTTATTTTGAAACTGTTTCGATTTTGGAAAGTTTAATTTATCAAAAAACGTTTATGATATAAGAAAACGGTTTAGCAAAATTATATTATTATGTTACTCCTCTCCTCGCTCGACGAACATCGGCGTGCGTGAAGATATCGACAAATCTACTTTTGTCTATCTTTTCATCCCTTCTAAAACTTGAGTTTCCTTACTGTCCAAACTCATGAATAAATATATAAATTTATAAATGGGACTTTCACGTTATTATTTAAGCAACGTGGAAATAATGATAAATATTATGCCCAAATTTTTTATTTAAAGGGTATCGACCTCGTTCTTAGTTGAAGAAATAGAGGACATATAGCAGCAGCCAGTTGTACAGTAATTATCTATAATGTGTAAATATATATTAAAGGAAATGGGGTTTGAAGAAAGGATTAAAAAAAGGGGGGGGGGGATTATAAAGGAGAGTGATGGGAGAATGCATGGAGTGGGATCCAGAAAGGAGTGGAGTGACGTCGTTTTGGGACTATGCTTCTAAGGCTGACAATTTCAACATGAATTTCGTTGTGGATAAATATCAATTCTCCACGAGAGGAGAGAAATACATTTTGTAAAGAGATGTGATATGTCGGAAGGGCGGCTTTTTTTCTTTTTCTTTTTAATTTGTTAAATACTTTTTCTTTTCTTTAATTTTGTTATTGTAGTATAAATTAAATTGGGAGTCACCAACACACCACCCTAGCTAATTTGGACACCCTCACAAATGGAAACTCATCAAATCTTTCAAATTACCAAAACCAACTCTAGATTTAAACGAATTTGTGTCTTCTGTGGTAGCAGCCCCGGCAAGAACCCATCCTATCAATTCGCTGCTCTTCAACTAGCTCAACAACTCGTATGTTTTATCCATCTCTCACATTTAACCTCTTATAGGGTTACCATTAATTTGATATTCTGGATATATATCGATTTCTTTTTCTTCATATTTTTTTTACTGGACTCAACTGGTTTTGGGTTTCGAGTTACTAGTTATATTTTGTTTTGATGGGAATTACTTATGGTGAAACCTTTTTGGAGTTGAAATTAGAAAATATCAATCTTTCGATCATTAAAAGAAAAAGGTTGGAGAGATGATTAATAATTTAGTGATGTTTGCTTTCCTAGTAATATCATTTCTTTTCTCTTTTTTCTTTTGTTTTTTCTTCAACTTCAAGTTTTTGGACGTATGAATAATTAATAATGTGTTGATATTAATTACAAAAAAAAAAAAAAAAAAAAAAAACTTAGCTGGGTGTATATCAAACTGTTCCGGCTAAGTATTTAATACAAGTTATGAAGTGGAAATTTTTTTCTTTCTTTTATTTTATATAGAAAAAGTTATAATATTGGTTGCACTTAAATATTAATTGCTCCTCAATTTTTTTTAAAAAAAATGATTGTTAATTGAAGATTAAGTAGTGCAGGTGGAAAGAAACATTGACTTGGTTTATGGAGGAGGGAGCATCGGTCTCATGGGTTTAGTCTCTCAAGCCGTGCATGATGGTGGTTGCCACGTATTAGGGTAACTCTTTCTTTCAAATATACTTCAGGTTGCTTTCAATACATACTAATTTTGGCAATTTTTAAAAGCATATATACTTGAATCTTTTTTTCTTCTTGTTGCTAATATGACCTAAAAGGATGGTTGCAATCCCGTACCAATCTAAAGAAAGGTGAAGGGTTTTTTCTTTTTACAATAATCAAGGAAACGAGTTTCTATCATAGTTGCAAGGGCTCTAAAAACCTTTTTAACTACACTGCAACATATTGTACCAAAATAATGCTTCTTCCTTTCAGTTGCGTTAGAACAAATATATATATATAGTTTTATATCTCATGACAAGATCATTCTCAATTGTCCAAAATAATTTGATAGTTGAGATTGGGTTTATATTTGCAGTGTGATTCCAAAAACGCTGATGTTAAGAGAGGTAAATCATTAATGTTTTTCAATGATATATATAGTTATTAATGGGATATGAGAATGAAAAACATAAATATGTAAAGAGTAAGGTTAAATGCGTACGTATATTATTATTTGGAACACAGCTGACCGGAGAAACGGTGGGAGAAGTGCGACCTGTATCCGGCATGCACCAACGTAAAGCTGAGATGGCCAAACAAGCTGACGCATTTATTGCCTTACCAGGTCTCATTCCATTTCCCTTCTTAATATACTACTTAATTCATTTAATTAATTTTACATAATTAAAACAAAAGTTAAAATTGCATGCAGGTGGGTATGGCACTCTAGAGGAGCTACTTGAAGTAATCACTTGGGCTCAACTTGGAATCCATCATAAACCCGTAAATATTAAATCTCTCTCTCACTCTGCACACATTTTTCTCTTCTTTTCTTTTTACCTTAAGAATTAGTATTAGTATTAATTAATTGCACCCAATTGAGCCTCAATTTCATGCCTTTTCTTTTGATTATTTATTACTAAATCCAATCCTTATATATATATATATGTATGTATGTATGTAATAGAGCTTTCCACAAAAGTGAGTCAATAAAGCATATATAAAAACACAGAAACGTGAATGTGTGTGCGTGTGTGTTGTTTTTTTTCTTCTTCTTTTCCTAATAATAATGGCCACTTCATCAGTAGGCCAACCATTATCCATATACCAAAAGTAAAGTGTAGTGTTGCCTTTAATTTCATCATTTCAACTCAGAACAACATTCAGTAATTATTACCATTTCTTTAGCAATGAAAACTTTTACACTGCATATTCAAATTAAAATCCAAAAAAAAAAAAATAGTATATAAAATAAAAAGGATTTAAGTTAAGGAGTAAAACAACATCCAGAAAGGAACTTTTGGAATTTACAACTCTACGATATAAAATGTTGATAAGATATCAAATTGATACTTTTAGCTAAGATTTATAAACTTTTTGAATCAAACAAAAAGTAAAGTTCATAGACTTCGTTTAATTAGTTGCTTCTCAACTTCTTGGACAAAACACATTTGAATTAATTTAGGAAAATAATAAACTATCCAATAACTAATTAAAACAGAGTTATTGTATGACGATGAAAAATTATTAATTACTTTAGGAATTTGTTTTTATGTTATATTTTTTAAGTTATATAATTATTATGTATTTTAATATTTTTTTAAAAAAAAATACTGAATTTATAACACAGACATAATATAGTTTTTCGTTTTTTTTAAAATATAATTTTACATTTTAAATATAATTTTAAAATTCCAAAACCTAAAAACCTAAAAATATTATTTAAAAATTTGGAGGGTTTTAGAAAACATAATTAAAAAAAAGTTTCTAGAGACAAAATTTAGGTTACTATTATATTATCTATTACTATCTTAAAGTCGACAGTATGATTTATTTGTGGGAGTAATTGTTGAAGTAAGAAAACGATTAGTTGTTAGTGATGTGTGTGCCTGTGGTGGTGCATTTGTAGGTGGGCCTGTTGAACGTTGATGGCTATTACAACGCCCTTCTCTCTTTTATAGACAAAGCAGTGGCTGAAGGTTTTATAACACCAGCTGCTCGTAACATTATTGTTTCTGCCCAAACTGCCCAAGAACTCATCTTCAAGCTTGAGGTATACACTTTTCCATTTTACCTACTCAACCAATCATTTGCTTAAACCTGGGAACCATTTATTCCCTGTCCCCATACATAAAGTCAGAATCATAATGGAGCAAAAATTTGACTTCTTTGAATGAAGGATTACAAGCCCAAGCACTGCGGAGTTGAAGGCTGGTGATATGGTGTGGGAGATGGAGAAACAACAAATGGGTTTCAAATTTAAAAAACCAGATATTAATTGCCCGTTGAGTTAGTTTCATTGATATTAAATAATAATAATAAAAGAAATAGACAAGAATTTTTATGTCTGTTTTTTTGGGTCTTTGAGCTTGATGCCATTACAGTTTTGTTTGTTGTTGGCTGTGTTGATCATATCAAGCGTTTTCATTTGACTTGTAAATTAAATATGTCTGCTTAGATATATAATAAATATATGTGGTGGAACTGATTCTTACTATTGATGGGAATCAGTTATTCTTCTTCAATGCTCCTATTTAATTTTTTTATACAACTACCTTCTTTTCTTTTCTGTTTTATCATGAATGTGCTTAACTATTGTGTCATGGGTAATTTTAGTCTTAGACTAAAAAAATAAATTTAAAACAAAATAAGGGAGTTGAGTTGAAGCTAAGACTAATACACTCGGTAACAGACCAAAGAAGATCCATAACAAAATCATAAGAGATTATTACTAAAATTCAACTCTCACTACACTCTTTCGTTCTTTTGATATTGCAGTGTGTTTTGACAAGTACTATATTAGCATGCATATTCTCTTTTGGAGACCATGTTATTTATTGTTAGTAAAAATTAAAATAGTGTTTTCTATTCAGATTTTGATACCGACATTTGTTATCTTAAACCGTTTTTTATTTTAAAAAATGAATTATTTATTACTAATTTACAGACAAGCACACTTTCTGTCACTTGTGGTAGAAATGGGATGGGCTATTATAATGAAAAGGTATTGCTTTTGAACAAAAGTACTAATTTTTTAAAAAGTGTGGTCTCAATGAACCTTTTGATTAGGGGAATCTAGAAGCTGTCATAATATAATTAAAACGAAACACGGTGGGTTGCACTATGTCCAAAATTGGAGAGGACAGAAAGATTTTCCAAGTCCATCCAAAAAAAATTGTATCTTTTCAGCCTACCACTACAAAATTATTAGCCATCCCAAGGTTTGATGGTTGTGGATAAAGAACGCATAAAAACAGAACAAGTGTGAAGCTTATGTTTTGTTTAATTTACCTTTTTCTTTTGTGCTTCTAAGAGCCCAAGTCGCCATTGACATCTGTAAAGTTGAGGGTTCTCTACTGAAGTTGGCAAACTGTGACATCAAACTTACCCTCCAATTTCTGTGCAATGTCACATCATCTTCTTCCTTTTTATTAACGTGGAACAGAAGCATCGACATTTTTTCAATTGGCCAATGGACCTTTCAAACCAACTCATCTTGTCATCAACAATGAACTGAATAAACATGGCAACAACAGATTACAACATATATCTCACTCAAATAAAAGAATTACATACCATAATTGTTCAAACAATGGCTCACTTCAGATAATACATGGTTAATTTAATTTCACTGTGTGGCGGATTGGGTTTTTGTTAGAGGATTGATTGGCAAACGCTCACTCATTTGGAAGAAGTAAACTCATCATAGCACTAATATTTTCTCGTACAAATAGGTGGTAAGCTACAAGATATAATACAATCACAATTTTAGATAATATGATATGGTTATATGCGTGTATGGGTTGCATTAGGTGAAGGACTGGACTGCTGAAGAGGTGGTAACTAAACTCGATAGCAGGCCAACGACAAGAGCACTGTTATATGTGCTCGGTTCCCCTTGCATTGAATTGTTTCGTGAATCTATATAGGTGTCATTAAGGAAAGGACCGCCAACAAGAGCTCCATAAGCTATATTTGGGTTGGGTTCAGTGGAGTCGAGCCACTTAAAGCCATCTTTACACTTGGTTTTGGCATCAGCTGGGATTGATGCACCTCTGTGGTGGACATATTGTGGGAATTTATCACCATATCCCACGAGATAGCTCATTTTCAAAGGATTGTTGCCCAACACATAATCAGCCTGGAAAGAGAAGCGTTCAACTTAAAACCATTAGCACTTTCTCAAGAGAAAAGTATATGTTGTTGAGCTAGATAAACTGTTTGCTAACCTGAGATTTGGCAAACTTTCGTAGGTCTGCTGGTGTGTAGGAGTCTCCATTGCAAGAAAATTTTGCAGTTCTAGAGGTAAGCATGTAATCGCTGTAAAGAGAAGCTAAGAATGCTGAAGACACAGGATGCTGCAGAGAATTCCATTCGCTGACCCATATGAGACCATCTGTCCCAAAAACATCGTTAAATAAGTTAAAAAGTTCTAAACGACAATGCAATATTCCTGATCCTAGAGATGACAAGAAATTCCATCTTATGTAGTTTCTGAATAGTTGAAATAAAGGTTAAAATGCAATTTTGGTCCATGTACCATCAATAAATTTTCAATGTAGTCCTCCAAAGGAATCCTTTTTTGTTTAAATTAAAAATGGTCAGATAAGAATAAAAAATTTCATGTGATAGATGAAAAAAAAATCTTTTTGGAGAAAATCAACAAACTAACTGTAGGGACTAATTTTAAAAATTATTTAGAGTGAGTAGATGGACTAAAATTAGATATTTGAAACTATAGTAACCAAAATGATATTTCAACATTGAATAAACTACTTACTGTCTGTTCTGCTGCTTGTTGCTGTTGGAGACTCTGGGATTAGACCACACATGACAGCTTCGGCTGTTTTCTTGTAAACTTGAACTGACTTTGAAGCGCTTTCGGAACCAAAGAAGTTTAACCGAGACAGTAAAACCTGAATAGGCATTGCAGAGTTAGTGACAAGGTTAAGATGTCAATGTTCATTTGTTTATCATTTAAAATAGAAGGATTTGAAATCATTTAATCTGTAATAAGTTTGAAACAAATTCACTTGTTTATCATTAAAAATAGGAGTCAGAAATCAAAAGTGGTTTACAACCTTTTTCTTCTGTAAAAGATTTTCCATACTCGTGCTTGGATTTCTAATGATTTCAAAGCTAATCCCAGATGTAACCACATAAAATTTTAACATCCCTTTCATGAGTCTATGATTATAGAATGCTTACTCTATTTTCATCTCAATTTTACTTTCAAAAAACATTTTATACAATATTAAGAATGTTAATCATTTGTAACTTTAAGGTAATTTTCTTGTCTTGATTCCAGACAGAGTTACAAGGGGAAAGAAATGTTCTATTGTGTATGAGATGAATGGTATCAAGATGATATGTTTAATGCAGGAAAATGAAGTCATGCTATGTCTAATCCTACAGGAGATGAGTTTAGATTGAAATATTGATCCAAAGTTCAGCTCTCATAACATGAATTGGTTCAATCAAGTCTTCAGACATTCTTATTCCCCTTTGTTACAACTCCTCACTATTAGCTTCTAGATTCAATGGGAACTGATGTTCATGTAGGCTGTAGACCGTATAGAGCTACACAATGGCTTAAGGAGAAACATAACAAATGGAAAGAATGTTGAAGTAAAATGTTCTTGTTCAGCTAAAACTTCAGCTGATTTCTTTAGCGACAGCTGACATTAATAAAATTCTACATTTTACCACATAGATAGGAATCTATCACCTAGTTAAAAGAGATACGTACTTGAGTTGCTGCATGCTTGTCGTCCCAACTAAACCAGGTAGGACTTCCCCATTTTGCATACAGTTTCCCATTGCTTCCAGCTACATAATCAAGGTAGGATTCATCCTGTGTTGCATGGTACAGCCAGCTAGCAGCCCATAGAAGCTCATCTCCGTATCCCGATGAATTGTAGTAGGTCTGAACTTCAGGAATATTAATACTGTATATACCTCGATTCTCATCAGCAAAGGAAAACAATTCTTCAGCATGTTTAAGAAGCTTGCTTGAATAGGAGGGATCAGATTTCTTGAATACAAGAGATGCTGAAGCCATAGCTGCAGCAGTTTCTGCTGCTACTTCTGATCCTGGAACAGAGGCATTGATCTGTATGAGTGGCCTCTTCTCTACCATGGTTTCAGGCCTATCCCAACAGGCATGATCTACCTCAGGATCTCCAACCTGAAAAGTATCAGTAAAAGATTATATGAGACCTTTTCTACCGCATAACTTACAGAACAGTTGAGACCAATTTGAATCTACAAAGAAAGCCAGCAATACCTTAAATTAATCTGTGATATAGAATAAACCAATAAAGGGGTCGTTCGGCCCACCAATTTCTTAAGTAGTTGTAAACAACTTGACTTCAATAGTAAACAATATTACATTTGCACATTTGTCGAGTAATTTCATCTTCTTTTATATTTTTTACATTTATCAAGGAATTCAATCCTCTTCTCTATCTCTGCTTTTCATATTTATCAGGTAACTTCATCTTACATTTTAATCCACTTTTCATAACTATTGAAGAACTCGATCTTACAACTCTACGCCCTAAATACAAACTTATTAACTCCAACATGATAACTCCACCAGTGGATCAAATGTCCCCATAAAAGTGAGCGATCCAGGGTCAATGGTCTAAGCATGAGCATCCCAAAAAATAAATTGAAGTTTTTTCAGTAGTTACCCAGTCTATAGATTTAGTTTTGAAGGATTACATAACCGACATTCAAAAACTTCTTTTTGTTTCGAAACTGACGGGTTCTACAATTCATGTCATATAGAGATGCAAGAACACGTGAACAATACTATGAGTAAATAAACGGTTACCTGAATGTAAAGCACATTTTCTGAAGGATGAGCATTGATAAGATAGTCGGTAATCCACTTCAAAGAATCTTTAGCAGAATCCAATTGACCAACTGCATCCATCTGATCTCCATACTCAAGAATAGACCAAGATAAGACTGTCGCAGTAAAAGCCATTGGAAAACCAAATTTCATATGATCCCCAGCATCATACATTCCCTTAGACAGATCCAAGTTCGCGTCACTTCCATCTTTCAACCCCGAATCCCCTCTCCAAGATATTTGATTATCTACCAACTTCCCAGCTGCAAATTGACACATATGTACATAAATTCATACAACTAACAAACAAGACATTGCAAAAAAGAAACATGTCGTAGAAACAGAAGATATTAAAATGAGAAATAAGATGGAGAAGATTACACTTCTGCACATCGAAAAACTTCATGGCCGTCTTGAGAGCATCAGAATATTTCTTCTCAATTGCACCAGGAGGTCCTGGAACTGGAGCAGGGTCATCATCAGAGTGACTCGACTTCTTCTTGACTGCAAATACTATAGCACCAGCAATCAAAGCAAGAACCACCAAAACAAGAAACCATCCACAACACCCTCTAGACCTCGATTTCTCCCCCATTTTGCGCAATGTGAATCTCTATTATTGCGTAAATGCAACGCTCAGAATAAGGAAAGAACCAAGATCTAGCTCAAAGTCTATACATTGAGACAATGGGGAGCATTACAATATAGGGGTCTATAACAGGGTAGGTGGAAATCTGGAAGTGATAGAGAAAAAAAAAAGGGTGACAAATCAAGATCTGTTTCCTAAAGAGAAGTGTGATTAAGGAAATGATTGGTCGAGATTGGAAGTTATTGAAACAAACCCTAATTAAAGAAATGGGGGAAGTTGGATCTGGGCCAGACGGCAAGGGGAGAGGAAAGGACTTTTGAGTTATATGTCTATGTGATTTTTGATGTGGAAGAAAAGAGCTTCGTCACCGACAAATTTTGTTTATCAAATTTCTCCATGTAATATTATTTTATTTTTATATTACTATTTGTTACTTTCAATATATATTTTTTAGTCTTTTTCATTACGACGAATGTGGGCGCAAGTGGATGGACGGTCAGATTACGGAGCGTGAAACCACTCGCCGTCGGTTATTCAAATTGTTGTTTATGGCCAAATGCTGTCAAATGGTGTCCCCCTCGGCCCCTCCCATTTATTATCCTTTCTTTTTGTGTTGTTTCGGACACCACCTAGTGTAGGAGTATGCAAATTTGATATTTGATCATTAGTGTTGAAGTGTTGAGGTTAAACTCTTAATATCCAATTTGGTAGAATATAGTAGAATTGATATATAGTATGGGTTAGTGACTAACATATGTGATATATCTTATTAGATAAATATGTTCGAAGCTTTATTTCAAAATTAATTGATAGTGAGATGGTTTTCTTTATATTTTAAAGAGATTGTGAAATCTCACCTTTTCGAGGCGAGATCCTTAACATTTTCTATTTGAAATTATGCATATATTTTTTTAATTGGATACCCACTTCGGCTTCGAGAGTTATGATATTATTAAGGAGAAATTTCAACTCATCACACATTCTCACAATATTTTTCAAAATAATTATGAAATTAAAAAATATCAATTTTTTTAATGATGGCAAGTTGGCTCATGTCCCAAATTAAAATTGAAAATAATAATTGAGTGAATTCTAATAATATCTCATCTTATGTCTTTTTCATCACCATTATATTAAATTAATGAACAAGCTAGTTTGCTCCAATTTGGTGAAAATATTTTGAGGAATTCAATGTTTGAAATAATTCAACATTCACACATCTATAGAATTGTCATTCACTCTAAAGAGTTATAAGCTACCAAAGCTAGTGAAATTTTAAACAATTGAAGACTTAAAAGCTTTAAAATTGAAAGATTTCAATAAATTGATCATCTCTCCACAACTTACAAGTTGAAGATTCAATCACTCATTAAAGTCAAAGAAAAAACTCACAAAGTCAAATAACTATCCAGATCAATTAACAGGTTAAACACCAATCCAAACTAATAAAAAACACAATCCTCTTTGAAGATCAACAAACTTAAGGATTAAAGCTTATATATTTAAAGAAAATATTTAGAGAATATAACCCTAATACTATTAATCAATAAAATTAAGTTTATTTTCATAAATTAAATTGTATCATCGTAAAATATTCGATTTTGACAAGATTCCATTTAGATACATATGTATTTCACTCCCATTTAATTAAAATAAAGAGACTCCTCTAACATGGAATTCTTAATTCTTATTGTATCTAAACACATCAATTTCGTTGGTTTTTATGCTAAATTTTAAAATTTTAGTTCACTGTCTTAGTGATATCTGATTACTTTAGTGTGACAGTGATATTGTTATATCAAACTATTTGGTTATTTCAGTATTGGACGGTGTAACCTAAGGAATGCATGTGTGATGTGTTTGTTTTGTTTGCAATAATTATCTTACATCTAGTGGGATATCATTGGGCCAAATTGCATATAGTTTCTTGTAATTTCCTAATAAGTATATTCTCATATAAATAAAGCGTCACACTTTCTCAAATAAATCCATATCATAGAGTATATTTGTCTATAGAACTATCAATTACAATGTTACCAAAATTTAATGTGGGGTCCTATTACATACTAACACTTGTTGGATAGTTAAAATATACAATTAATATATTTTTCAAAAAAATTAATTTTAACTATTCAAATTATTCTTTCAATTTTTTTGTTAATTGGTTGCGAGCGCGCGAGTTAAATTAATTAAAAAAATATAAACTTTAACGATTCGATATTCAATTTATTAACTATGAGGCAAAACACTATAAATTAAACCCATAGTTATACTCTTACTATAGAACATGTTGCCCTTCATGAATATAATCATTATGTGTAAGTTGATCCTTTATGAGCTACTCGCACGGAAAGGATAGTAGGTATTGACAACGCATGAGTGCGTCGAAAAAAATGAAAAAAAACGTTAGCAAAAGTTCTCTCGACATTGAAAACGTTGTTGGCTAGATCGTCGGAAGTATTACGTTGGAAGAACTTTGGCCGACGGGCTAATGGGGCGACGTCGGGCGTGTCTTATTCTGACGTCGTAGATGCCAACGTGAAGATGACATTGGTAATGGAGTAAGTCTGACGTCACCTACTCACGTCGAATAATGATGTCCCAACGTCCTAGGTAAACCCCTAATGCCGACGTACGATATGCGTCGGGATAAATTTTTATATTGTTTTTTATTGTTTTTTTTTATCATGAGTAATATGTTTTCAGTTCCACTTCAGTTTGCAACAATTCAAATTTATAACAAATTATTAAAATAAATTTTTTTTAATTTATATAATAAAAGTTACAATTACAAAATTCAATTGTGAAATTACAATTAATACTATTGTTCAAATTGTTCAAAAGAACGACATTAAAAGAAGAAAAAAAACTACACCTATCTCCTAAAACCTCAACGGGCGGACATTAAAAGAAAAAATTTCAAACCTACAAATGACATAAAAGTACACTTAGATATATATCATAGATGGAAATTAAACAAATTAAAAGTTGAAAAATATGTACTCCAACCGTGTTCACGGTCCTTTCTGTCTCAACTCTTGTCCTCGATCAACTTCCTCATCTTTGCAATTTGTCGATCACGCTATGCCTCCCTTATTCATTGTTCTTCAATTAGGCGAATAGTGTTCTCAAGGCTTGTCTTTAGTTCGCTAACCTCTCTCAAGTGTGTTTGTTGGTCATAAAAGGAGGAAGAATCGGAAGCAGACCTCTTCCAAGACTTGGGCTTGGGGCCCAACAAAGATCTTTTGAGTAGCCTAGTCTGAAGGAATACAATACATGCGCAACAGAATTAAGGGTCAATTCTACTCTAAGTGCATCTAAACTAATTTAGAGATTACATGCATAAAAAAAACCTAATTGAAACACATTAGGATTAATAGAAGTCATACCTTCGTAGCTTCCCGATTCTTCAATATCTCTTCACGATCACGAACTCGGGACCACCAATAGAGTTTACTCGCTATTCTCCAGACTTAGATCGGGTTGTGGGACTCATTAAGTGAAGGAACTAAGAGAGATATATGGAAATTGAAAGATAGAATTTTAGAGTTTGAGATTTGGGAGAGAAATAATTTGTGGAGATAATATTGTAATTCAAAATTACAAAATTGGCAAAAAAAAATTATCACATTCGAAAACAATCCTATTTATAACCCAATTACATGCAAAATTGCATTTAATTAGTTGGTCAAATCTCAACACCTATCATTCCACTAACCTAGTGGGCTAGGTGTTTACATCTTATGTGGCCACCTATCCCACCAAGTGTTAGTGGAATTATCCAAAAAAAAATGTTAATTTTTCCACTAACTTTAATCCAAGGGCAATTTGGTCATTTGAATTCAAGTCAGAGTCAAACTTTGATTTTTTAAAGTCAAAAGTTAATATTTTGACTTTTTACTATTTTATCCTTCTTAACTAATTCTGACCTCTCGAACATGAATCCACATTCATTTTTCTGTAATCCAAATCACATTTGATTATAAAGCCGGTCAAAGTTTGACTTATCAAAGTCAAAAGTCAACATTTTGACTTTTTACAACTTTGACCATTTCCATCAATTTCGAGCTTCCGAATATGAATCGGTATTCATATTTTTAATACTTGAATCATATTTAAACATAAAGTTCTATCTCAAACTTATAACCGACGACTATATCAAATGTATTTGTCGGTTTCTCTCTTTTTACCTAATTCGAACAATTCGAATTATTCCAATATATTGTTCTATGTTAATTCCATATGAGATAGCAGGGAAACCTAATGGACCTATAGATCATGGGCTCCAATGATCCGAGATTAACTGGCTAAACCTTATAGATCGAGTTGATCAACATTCATTAACTAACAGGTCATTCCACTAAAGTGCCGTAGTTGCACTCTCCTCACTATAGATATATTTGTGTTCATCTGATATAACCATGATTAGTAAGTTAATCCTTCACAAGTTGTTCGTAATCTCGACTCGGTCAAAATACCGTTTTACCCCCAAGATTACATCTTTCTCCTTAAGTCCCATTAAACCACTATTGAACAAGTGGTTTAAGGTCCAACCTATAAATTGAATCCATCCCAGGCCAATGAGAGGGTGTGGCCCCTCTTATTCAAAACTTGGATTCAGCTATTAAGAGAACAACCTATCTACTAACCCTAAAGCAGGTAGGAGTGAATTTCGTTTTGCACCCTATGTCCCTAGCCATCCACCCAATTTTCTCCCTAAAATGGGAGGCTTATTGGGCCAGCGCCGTTTAGCTGCCCTCACTTATGTAAACCTAAGGATAATTCTGTGTGAACAGAAGTTCATATAAATTGAATCCCTCTCGGGTCAATGAGAGGGTGGGGCCTCTTGTTCAAGACTTGGATTCAGTTTTTAAAAGAACAACCTAGCTACTAACTCTAAAGCAAATAGAAGTGAATTTCGTCTTGCATCATATGTCCCTGGCCATCCACCCGGTTTTACTCTTGAAATGGAAGGCTTATTGGGCCAACGCCATTTAGCTGCCCTCACTTATGCACTAAGGGTAATTCTTTGTGAACAGAAGTTCATAGTTATCTAAGGATTAGGATTAAGTTACCTTGGTCATCAATAACCAAAATAGTCAGTTTTATACAATCAACGATGTTATAACTTAAAATGACTATTTCATGGTTTCAGTCTTATGCAAACTCTTTATATAGGATGCACCCACTTCCATGTCTTTACATGAACGATTCAGGATGACATCATTTGCACTAACTACACAGCGGGTCACATCCATAATGTCCCAAAAATAAGGCACGTCCAACCTTATTTATACACTATATACTATTTGGGTTATATACTCGAACTTGATCCACGTTTATATCTTTACATAAAATTCAAGTCTACACTATAGCCTTAGGATCTTAGTTTATTGGATTCGAGATTATAGTATTCTATTTTCACTAATAAGTCCTCAGTAATCACTTTATTGAAAAAATATAATTTAAAACTACAAAATACAAGTTTTATGACATAAATTAAAACATGTTCGTCTACCAAAAACGGTTCCACATATCTTGTCCCCAAAGAGTGGTTGAGAACCCTCTGGGGTGGATTGGAACTGGAGCTCCAACATTTGATTGTGCACAATATAGGTTGTAAGTTGTGAGATTATCATAATTAAAATAGAAAGTACAAAAAAAGTTTTCATAAACTTACATGTGCATCCACTGCTGCCTATGAAATGAACTCGTCAATCCTATTGGCACGCGTTTCTCTGAACAATTCGACACGATCCACCATACGACTGCGTTTTTCAACAAGCTCGTGTTGTCATTGAAGGAAGGACTTGGATCTGCTCCTGTGACTATAAGACTGCTTCGCTCTAGCAATATTGTTGACTCCTAGTTGCTCCTAGATTCAAACAGTTATAAAAAATGTTACATTCCAACAACAAAAATGAAGTATTGTTAAATAAAATTAAAGTAGACGATATAAATCACCTTAAATTGTCGAGTCGTGTAATGATCACAAAGGAAGTGTCAATCTCCTTTGCTAACTATCAATTACAATGTTATCAAAATTTAAGGTATTCTTTCAAATTTTGGGTCATTGTTAATTGGTTGCGAGCTAGCAAGTTAACTTAATAGACCTACAAAATATAAACTTTAACGATTCAATTCAATTTATTAACTATGAAGAAAAACACACTATAAACCCATAGTTATGCTCTTGTGCACTATAGAACATGTTGCCCTCTATAAATATAATCATTGTGTAAGTTGATCCCTTCATGAGTTACTCGTAATAATAGCTAAGTCAATTATCTGTGTTATCCTTAAGTACCACTGTTTCTCTTGTGAACAATTTGTTTTCAAGATAAAGATCGAGTTACATATAATCGAGATCCAAACCAATATTTCTCTAAAATATTAAAAATTTATAAGTTATCTTTTGGATTTTCGGGTGCATCTATATTATATCTTAACAATTTTTCAAATCTTCCCAAATCTTAACTAATTTCTCAAACCTTTTATTCTAATTTATGTGTTTCATAGCTGAGTTGACAAGATTACAATCAAAATCTTATTTGCAACAACTTTATATAAAATTTGACAAGTTTGAGGAGTGTTAGCTGATTTCGTTGATTTTAGTTGGATAAAATTGTACCGAAAAGTAGAAATTTAAATATTGTAGGAAAATGAGAGATAGAAAAAAGATGTTTAATAGATTTTTATTTGGTAAGGTGTCAAAACCTATTATAACTGTGTTAAAAAAAAAAAAACTCATAGTCCGATCAATCTGAATTATCCAACCCAAACGGTAAGGATGGGGTTGGGTTAGATAGCTGGGTCGTGTCGGGTTGACTTAGGCTAACCTGATTATGTATATAATATCTATAAAATTCTCTTCCAATTTTCAATCTCAGTCGAACTTGACCTCGAGATAGCCCGACTTCTTTAACTTCTCTACCTTCCATTATGGCCGGACAAGTACGAGATTACAATGAGATTTGACTTGAGATTTCACTTCTTTCTTCAATTTCGTCTTAGACTGCTGGATATTGTAGACTTGGAATTGGCGTTCATTTTCTATACTTTGGATGGAATATAATTTTCCTCCGACCAGACTTTATGAACACTCCTGCCTATTAACCCGTTTCTGACCATTTCCCAGGATTTCCCGCTCGCCCCCGCATGGCCGTCGCGGCCCCATTTCCCAGTGTGTGCCCGTGCTAATTTCAGCATTTAGTTATTCAAGTCGGTGATACAATTCCGAGGTTCATTAAATAAGTGCAATCGATTGCATTATTGTCTGTGTTTTTTTTATGTATTCCAAGAGATTTGATTTCATCTGTTAACGAATGTAAGCGATGAAGAACAAGCAATCTTCTTTCTGCTTTTTTAATTGTTCATGCTTTTATCTGGATTGTGTTCAGACAGAGCCCAATTTGCTTTATTCCATGATGGTTATACCGATTCAAATGTTTTGTGTGTTTCTTTTTCTTCGCTTTTATCAAAGCATTCGTGATTCTAACAACACCGAACAGTAGAACCATTTGTTACGAACTGGATGGTTGTTTAGGGCTAAATTCTACGCCATTTTCGCTCTTGTCAGCATTAGTTTCATGGCCTTACTTTCTATGTTGAGAATCCCACGCTGGAAAAATCAAAGACTTGCGAAATATGACTGCTCCATTCATTGTTAAACCCATATTATCTAATAGCTTATTGGAACTCAAGATCGTACGAACTTAATCAAGCTAAGTTGCCATCTTTCTGTATAAAGCTAAAAACATGGTATTGGATGTCAAAAGGCCTGTGAATAGTAAAGGCAAGACACTATTACGCACTGCAAAGGCCATGTTTGTTTCTGGTTAGTCTGTCTAAGCTGCTTTGACTGTTTCTTTTTTATTATATTCTCTGGAGGTTTCAGTATGTGTAATTCTACAGTTAGTTCTGTTTGGTTTGCTTCCCTTATACTAAAAAGAAGCCTCGTTAATTCTTGTTTCATTTATAGAACTGCTATTACACCCCGTTTCTCTGAATTAATGTTACATTATGGATTATGAACGAAATGAAGATAGAAGCTATCTGTTTGACATTTTAGCTATCGATGATCTACATTAGCTTGGTGTTTTTCATTTAGATAAATATTATTCAGTCAGGACCTTTGAGGAACTAGATCAAAGACGGCTCTGAAGTCTATAAATACTTCGCTTTTTTATTAACATTGGTATCTTCAGCATGTGCCACTCACATACAATATCGTCCTGTATGTGTTAGAAAGACAAGTTGCTTGGTTGATGGACCTTTAATGGCGTGCTGTTTAAATTCCACTGTTTTACATCAGTTGCCGCACTGTTAAAATGAATGTTTCGTATTGACTAATTTGAAAATCTTTTTTTAAGTGTTGGTGTACTTCATACTGTATTGGCTTACTTGCAGTTGCAGTTGGCACGATAACGTCGACATGATTGCTCTTGTATAGTATTAAATTTTGTAAAAAAAAAAATTAGTTCCAGGATAATTATTTTTCAGAAGAAAGTACGGGGCATACGGTTTTCATGTACATTGCCTCTGATTCATGTAATTGTAGATATGAATTATATGTAACCTTCCGAATCTGTTGATTTATATTATACTTTGGTGATATACTTTACAATGTTTACACGCACATTCAACAGAGAGACAAAACAACGTGCTTGACAAGAAAACATGAATTCACATTCGTGATGAACTCAATAAGCGAACTGATATCAACTTCCAATAACAATTGACCTCACAATTGATGATTCATGTAGTACTGGGTTTAATTAGGGGAAGATCTTGGGCTACATTGCTTTCTTTCGTAAGCTTACCTAGTTTTGCCTTACAGGTCTACCTTAATTTTCTGGTAGATTCTTTTCATAGGTCCAGAATCGGTTTGAGATACTCAAATTGCCCCATCATATATGAGCAGTTGTGCACAATGTTCACCGAATCAGCTGCTGGTAAGAAGTCTGCACAATCCAGCCACTAAGAATAGCTGGATAGATCTGCTGGAACAAATAGATTAGTCATAAATTCATGTCCTGATGGGTGGACGTGGAACCATGTCTCCTGAAAACCCATAACCAAAACTAAGCATAGAAATTTGTATTTTCTGGAAAAATGACGAAGGCCGTGGTAGATATACGTTTTTTTGCCTCTGTACCTAACTCCACTGAGCTGTTTTTTGCTCAGAATCAAGCATGCTTTCTTTTGGTTTTCAGCTTGCATTGTTTCCCTTTATTATTTTGGTAATGAGGCCTAAGGAATAGCAAATGTTTTGGTAGCAGCGCATTAGGATTCTTCATGGTTCTGTCACCGGCATGGTTACGAGGGAAATATGCTTCCAAATTCATTGTTTTTTTAGATGCCCATAATGCAGTGCCTTGAAATTCGTCTACTTGAAATATCTTATAACAAATGTTGCCGATCATTTGATAGGCTCATTACGGGAATGTTCTCCTTCTTGCCTGTGATTTAGCTGCCTCTGCATGTTTGGCTAGCATCTGAATTCACGGAGTTCACGATTAATTATATGGATTTTTCTTAGTGACCCTCCCAGTTCCAAATGGCTGATATGGTTGCAAAATTTTTAACCATGTATGATCTGATAATTCAGCTGTCCTCTGCTTGTGCCTAAAAGATGAGATCCACCTGCACCTGCACCTGCTGCTACTGCTAGGTAGTGATATCAGATAGAGTTTGATCCCCCATTTTACTGACAGTGAATAGAGATGAATTTATAATCTTGGCTTAGTACAGTTAAATTCTTCTCTCCTCTATTAGCCACTGATATTCTTATACTTTAGAAGCATGCACGGAAAAAGTACCAAAAAGAAGTGCTTGTGATTATCAGATTGCGTTTGATCCCCCATTTCTGATTTCACTGACAGTGAATAGAGATGAATTCATAATCTTGGGATAGTACAGTTAATTCTTCTCTCCTTTTACAATGTTTGTGTTATTAACCACAGATATACATTAGAAAAATGCATGTATGTTACCGAAAAGAAGTGCTGGGTAGAAGTTACCCAGCTCTTCGATTCAATGGAACTAACAAGGTTCAAGCCATCAAATTAAACACAAAATCGGAATTGGTGATGTTGCCGGGTTTGGTTCTGCTGGGGTTCAATCATCATCTTTAAATTCTCTGTTCAAAGGGAAATGTAAACACTCATCAACTTCTTGGTCTCCACAGCTAGATTTTCGGGCATGTTTCAACTACCAGAGGAAGAAAAATGAAGCAAAAGATCCATAAAATAAAACATACCTGCGATCTAGGTATCGAGGTTGAATTCCAGAACCCTGACATGTAGTACATGTCAATGTGCCAACACCATCACAGTTAATACACCGGGAGACTTCTTTGTCATCTCCACCAAGTTCTACGGTCACATTGCCAGTTCCCATGCAAAATCTGCATCTCTCTGTGGACGAATTATTCATTTCCAACCAAGGGTTTGTAAGTTTATAATACAACCCACTCGCCATTCATTTGTTTCTAAATAGTAAATTCGAATATGCATTTTGTCGTATGAAAGAACTCCTTTCTTGATAATCATATTTCATATTTTATTTACTACATTTCGAGGGTACAAGTTTACATAATTTGGAGTTGAAAAGCTCCCGTTCAATCTGTGGCGTTATTTTAGATTTTACAGATTAAGCAACGGATCAGTTTATGTAATGAGGCCAACAAACTAAAAATTTGATGTGAATAACATATATTATCAAATGTGACTACTTGACAATTCTAAGTTATACAATCTCATCCTTGTAATGTTGTATGAAAAAATTAGTTTTTGTTTTGCAAAACCAAAGGATATAATACTTTTGGAGAAGGACAAGAGAATTTCATGGGCTACAATTTAGAATGATGGACAAGCTATTTCCTGAAATCATTTCATGAAACGAAGATATACTCTGAAACACCGAAATTAACTTACGTGCTCCTGAACCACTGCAGGGAAAGCAGGGCTGAGTATTTTCACGCTTTGCCTACAATACAAACACATGGATTATGAGCTGGAAATGAACGAAAGCCCAATTCACTAGGCATAGGCTTGAAGAACTGGTGAAGAGCACTTACAGCATTATCAATTTGGGTTTCGTAGAAGACGGGAATACCTATTCCAACTGCAACACTCACCAGCCCAACTGAAAGTGCCACCACCTGAAACAAAAGTCACTTCTTTCTTCATTTTCATTTCCTTTTCAATCAAATAGAGAGCATGAAAAAATTGGGGGAAAGAATAAGTTAGCCAAAATACTATTTGAATGAAAAATCATGAGAGTAGACAAATAAGAAACCGTGTTTTGGTCAAGATCTATTGCTCTGATGCGTGGATATGATGGTGGCGATCGTTGATTTCCAGAGAATGTGACTGATAAAGAGGTAGATGGAGTTGGCTTGAGAGGACAATTCAGAAATGGAGAATGGAGGCGGGAAAGCGAAGGTGCTACTGTCATTTCTGAATTCCTTGGACTCAATTCCTTTGCTTCTGAGAGCTCCGAATCAGAAAGAAAAAGAAAGTCAGTCTCAGTCACTTGAGGCTGTGGTTTGTTTCAAAGCTACAAAGCTTCACCACGCATTCCAGGATTTTGGATATCCGTTACTGGCTGCCTCTGCTCTACTACAGACCCACCACTCATCCAACTACCCGTCGTCGTCGTCATCATCAAAAAAAAAAAAAAAAAAAAAAAAGCTGTTTTGGACCTTCCTTTCTCAGCCCATGTAGCCCGAAAGCCCAGTTAGGATTCCAATGGCCCAAGTTCTATAAGCCCAGGATATGTGGGGGTACTCACTACTCATGACTAGAGAAAATGAAGGGTGATTGCAACAAGTATAGCATTTTTAGGACTATAACAACACTTTAAGAATTGCAAACAACAAAGTCTATTAGTAATGGACTCGGTTGTCAATAGACTCCTATTAGTGTAAACTATCATTAATTATCTCACGTTAACCATAAGGTCTAAAGCTTATCTAAATTTTGTTATATTTAGAAATTCTTTTGCATTATTTTATATGGGCAAATACTATCTACGTGACCTTTATTAATATTGCAGCTGTCATAAAATGAAAATGACAAAGCAACGACCAAAAGATGATATAATTAGCGGGCACATGTGTGAGAAGAGAAGAACTTGTTGCCCACTGCACAGCTTCACAAAAACGTAAAATTCAAGTCTCAATGGAGCCCTATCCAAAACCACTTTTAACACATCCTATCCTCAAGGTAAGGCCCCCACTCCCTTTTTTTTTTTCCTTTTCCAATTGCACCACACTCTTCTCTTCATTAACCTTTAACTTTCTTATGAATTACACAAACACACAATTCTAAAGCTAAATGCCATTTGTAGACAGAAAATACAGAAGCAATCTCCAGACTTCAACTATATGTAATGTAAGTATGTTTGTTAAATGAAAGCTTTGAATGCAAGTTTAAGTTTTGAGAGTTGCTGCTTCCTTTAATTTAATTCTATTGGGCCCAGACATTACCCTCTTATAATTTCATATGAAAGTCTAGTTATTTGATGGTACCTCACTCATTAATAGATTATAGACACCACACCGTTATCTGCGACAGTAGAAGAATAAAGTATACAAATGTCCCTTAAAATTTCCAGGGATTCTGAATTTTATTGAATGAAAGTGTTTGTGAGTAATTGGAAAAGAGAGGAAAGGGTGAGGGAGGTGATGTTTAAATGGCCCAATTTGGAGAGAGTAAGGCCCTACAAAATCCTACGTAGAAAAAGAAAAGCATGGGCCCATAAAAAAAGCCTCCATGTCACGTGCCCTCTTCTAAGCATCGGATCTTGTGAAGATGGTTAGATTCTTTATTTTGTTTCAAGTCATGGGACATACAATATTTTCGCATAGCTCTCTGCAGTTGGGAGCAACGGAAAAGTTGAAAAAAATATTGTCTTTTTCCTGGGCCCCTAAATGTTAATTATTTAAAATTAGAGGGGTCCGAACTGGGAAGTATTATTTTATTTGGATTCCATTATTAATATTGACCTTCTCTGGGGACGTTGAGTGATATTATTAAAACATTCTATCTCTCCATTGGGTTACGTTATCCAATATCATATCAAATATACTTTTTTTCTTTTTTATTTAACACTCAATAATTCTCTAATCCCATTCTTCATTCTGCTCAGAAACAGTGATTCCTTCACCCTACAGTGACACTTTGTGGGTCACATTCACAATGTCGGTGAAAGCAGTGTTCTATTATTTCACTACTTCTTACCAATTTACGTTATAAAATCTCAGTTTAGGGTATATTTGTGAAAACGGTGTCTGAACGGCAAAGTTTTCATTGAGGTTGACGCTTGCTACATCACCAGCGGGTGAGAGGATAGTTATCATACCAAATCGTTTTCCATAAAGTAAAGAGACTAAAGAGACTAAAGAGGAAATAAATAAATAAACAATTAATTAATTAAATAGAAAAGGGAACATACGCTCCGGTTCCGTGATACTGGAGAAGGGGTGTTAAGAGAGCCGTTTGATTCGGATTGGACGGTGATTAAGAGATGAAGTTAATACCATTATTGTCCTTGATTTCACACATTCCAAGGTGTCCGTCTATTTTAATACGGATTTTTATGGAACTCAAAAAACGGGGTTCATTTAGCGAAATGAACTTCACCAAGCCAAATCCTCAATTGGTTTAAGGATTTCAAACGCCTTCATTTTGACTGCACACGCTCTCTCTCTCTCTTTCGTCTCTCCATCTTTATCTCCATCTTCCTCTGCTTCTCCAACGGTCCGCCGAGGCATTTTGGCGGCGCCGATCGCCCATTTCTCTCTCCACTCTCGATCTTCTACTCTCAGTTTACGATTCTCCTCTTTCGCCTACTTCCCACTCAACTTTTCCCACTTTTGATTCTCCTTCTCTTCGTCGATTCCTTGATTTTGTCTCAAGGTAATAATTATTTGGTACTTATACTTGTCTCTCGCATTTCCTTTCTCCAACCTAAGCCTTTGTTGTGTTTTTCTTTATTTCTGGCATTCAGTGATATTTAGTCTTCAGATTGCTCGGTTGAGATGCTTCATGTTTTGTGTATTAGATCTCTCTGACTATCTTATTCTTCTTTTTCTTGGTCTTGCTGGTCTTAGACTGATAATGTTTGGAGATTTTACTTTATTTTTTGGAATTTGGTTACGGTTTCTTTGTGGTTGTTTGGCAGATGCTCGTCACGTTTTGTTATTCCCTAAATTTGAAGTTGTTTCGAGTACTTTTCTCTTAGAGTTTTTTGTTCGATCGCCGTTGATGAAATTAAGTTGCGATTTCATTGTGTGGAAGGCTAGAATCGCTCCATTTGGTTCGTAGTAGCCTGATAATGGCGAAGGAATACAACATTTTACGCATTGTATTGGCCAATTTATCTTCTCAGTTTTTGCTTTATAGTTTGTTTTGATTGCTTATTCACATTTTAGCCTGTTTCTGTGATACGACAAATGTGGTTAAAAACTGTGTGGCGCAGTAACGTGTCTAGTATTGTTACGAATTTCTGATTGAGGAAAGTTGTGGTACTGTCTATCTTTTTTTTTCTTTGTACTATCTCTTGCAATTCGGTTAAGTTGATTGCTTGGAAGAGTAAGAAACATACATCAACTGTTCCTTTTGCATCAAACAGCAATTATTTATGTAACTCTTCAATTTTTTTATTCCTTGTTACTCGTTTTGATCTCCTACTTATTATAAGAATAGACGATTTTCTCATTGTTAGCTTCATTGATCTCTATCTATGGCGTTCTTAATTTAACCATAACTTTTGTCTAAATTTTGTTAGGCATTCAAGATGATTGGCTCCTTTCTTACCAGAGGACTTGTGTAAGTCCATTTGATAATTTGCTTGTGTAATTATAAAATAGAAACTATCCCTGCGTGTTAATAAATAATTTTTCAATCTGTTGACAGGATGATTTTTGGCTATGCTTATCCTGCTTATGAGTGCTATAAAACTGTTGAAATGAATAAGCCAGAGATAGAGCAACTTCGCTTTTGGTGCCAATACTGGTACATGATAGAATTTCTTTTGCGCCAATTGTCTACAATTTGAACTTGAGCATCTAGGTTTATTGGCTTTCCTTTTGGTTTCAGGATATTAGTGGCTGTTTTGACAGTTTGTGAGAGGATTG
Source organism: Cucumis hystrix (assembly GCA_025688845.1). Classification (NCBI taxonomy): domain Eukaryota; kingdom Viridiplantae; phylum Streptophyta; class Magnoliopsida; order Cucurbitales; family Cucurbitaceae; genus Cucumis; species Cucumis hystrix. Next base: position 3,753,169 of record CM046886.1, on the reverse strand, counting down.
GAGATGCCTTCATTTCATGGTAGGGGTTTGATGTAGATGATGTTGCTAGGATGCCTTTGTTTTTTCCATTTTAGAACCTTTGGTCTGAAATTCAGTTTATTCCTTGTAGTTAGCTGCCCTTTACTTTTGAATTGTGAATGGTTGATACTTAATATTATTATTATTCTTCATTTGTGCAGGGTTCCTATGTATAGTGAAGCTAAACTGGCATTCTTTATATATCTCTGGTACCCTAAAACAAAGGTAGGGAATCGGAATCTTGAACACTGGGTTTTCTCTTTCTTCCCCTCCCTACTGGACTACCTTGTTTCTAAAACCACGCATTTTCTCTCTAATAACTTTTCATTTGTCAGGGAACAACATATGTGTATGATTCCTTTTTTAGACCATATGTAGCGAAGCATGAAACAGATATTGACCGAAATTTGTTGGAACTAAGGACGAGAGCTGGTGATATTGCTGTTATCTACTGGCAGAGAGCTGCCAGCTATGGTCAAACAAGGATATATGAGATCTTGCAGTACGTGGCTGCACAATCAACAGCAAGGCCTCGCCAGTCTCAGGTATAGTCTTGTAGATAAGTTCAGTTGAGTCGGGATCGTCTTAATGTTCTTCATCTCTTGTTTTGAAATGGTATTACATCAAGTGGCGTGTGAATAGTTATACTGCAAATGCAATGCTGTTGTGTGTTATTTTAACCATTGCTGTTGTATGCATTAGAAGTTTCACGTAGACCTGGGATTTGCCAACGTGTAATGATTTCTCTCATTTTGTTCTCAGATTCTGAAATGTGCAAATGATTTTCAGCAATTCATGCCTGCTCTACTTTGACTTGTTATTTTTCTTTTTCTTCGGAATCTAGTGGAGAAGCAGTTCATTTTTTTAAAGTATCACTTTCGTTACATGCATATCTGACATTTGTTTATTCAGTGCATGTGGCTGATTTTTTAAAAAAAATACATTATAAACTGATCGTGGCATTTATGGCACTTATCTCCGACTTATTTCCATAAACCTGCACAGCGACAGCAAGGGTCAAGAGTTCCAGCAGACAACGTTGCACCAAAACGCCCGGCAAGCACTGCAAATCAAGTGCGAATTGAACCGACACCATCTCCATCTTCAAGCCAACAACAAAAAGATGTAGCTGAAGAGACGGGTGCATCACAAGTTTCAAAACTAAAATCCACATTTGAAGTTTCCAATACTCAGAAAGTGCTGAAACCAACAACCGTAGTCGAGGTTCCTAATATTCCGAAAGGTCTGAAACCATCAACTTCACTCGAACCTCCTAATACTCCAAAAGGGTTAAAACCATCAACCTCAATGGAAGGTTTGAATGCTCAAAAAGCAGTTGCTGCAGCATCTGAACAAGCCAGCAGCAGCCACACTTCCCCATCCGAAGTTGAGCCAATGGCCATCGAATCAGTGCCACCACCTCCAGTGATTGAGAATGAAAATTCTCCCCCGAAAGACACCATCATGGAAGAACCCACAAAAGTAACTCGAAGATTGAGAAAGACTCGTTCGGGCGCTGCTGCTAACCGTTGAAACGGAGGTGCAGTGTTTCTAAATCTCAATTCCTTTCTTTAGCCCTTAGAACAACAATAGTAGATGGAACAATGATCAGTACTGAATTGCTGATCCTAGCATGGCATTCATGTAAATTTGTTGTTTTTATTTCGAGTTTATTTTTTGGACCGTAGCCGATGGTCGGGTGGTACATCCAGCGGTTGTCAAAATTGCATATCATTACAATGTTGGTTTAAATGTATACTTTGTATCTATCGGTTGGATAAATTTTTGATATAGCTGAATTCAGGTCTCTCTCTAAAAGTGTGCTTTTTGCACAAAAATCTTTCCTTAGAAGTGAGAGCTTCAAGAACTATGTTCAACCATTTAATTGGATTCTAAGACTATGTTTGGGGCTTGATTTAGTATGAAATGTATGAAGTTGATATTTTGAAGTAAAAAAGATTGAAATTCTTCACAAATGTGCAAAAGGAGAGAAGAAGATTAAGCAAATTTGTACGGCAAAGTTGAGTTTTAATAGTGGTGTTGAATTGTTGGGTTAGACATTTCCTAATTGTTTTCATTTTCTCACCATAAGAGTGGTTTGTAAATAACTATCGCCAATTAATTAATTAATGTAGTAACTTTGTTGTTAATTAAAATAAAATCTATTTTTAAACATGAGAATTGTTATGTTAGCCTATTTTAAAATTAAAAAAGAAAAAAGAAAGAAAGAAAGTTAACAATATAATTAATAAGGTTGTTGTTGGGCAAATGGTCCATTAGAGAGTGGGATATGTTACCCCATTCTTATGTTATAAAAGGAAAGGAGTGGGACAACTTCAGAAAACCCTTTTGGGATTAATACCACTTTCCTAATCACATCCCAATGGTCACTTTTGCCCAAAATTTGGACTTTGTTGCTTCCTGCTGAGATTTTTTTATTTATCTTTTAATTTTCAATTGGAAAATTATAATGGGTTTGAAGGTTAGGTGAGGTTTAATATGGACTTTCCAGCCAACTGCCCTGCTAATCAATCATTGACGAACCACCATTAATCAATTGTCGTTGATTTAAAATAATTTTAACCCTAAGGGGCTATTTGGAGTAAGGAGTGAGTTATTATAGTATGAGGTGTTTGTAGTTTGATTAGAATAGTTTGTGTTTAGGTTGTAGATTATTTTGATAAGAAAATAGTAAATGTTGTAGCAAAGAAAAAAAATTATGATTGTCAAATAGTAAATACTATAGTAAATTAGAAGTTTTGAAATAGTGTTTATTGTAGCTAATTTAAAGACTCTTAAATAGTATTTACTAGTAAGAGATGATTATTATAGTCCTATATAGTCTTTGTCCTAAATGGCCTCTAAATCTTTGTTGTGTCAAGTTGTTGAGCTAGAAAAAATTAAGTAACTACAACCTCTTTAAATAGCTTTTTGAGCCAAATTTTAGAAAAAAGTTGTTAAACAAATTTTGATTGAATTTTAGAATGCTAAGTACGTAGTATTTATAATCTTATGTTCAAAAAATAAAATATATGGTCACGTTTAGTAAGTATTTGTTTTTTAAAAATTAAGTCTATAGACAATACTCACACCTTCAAATTTTTCTATTGTTATCTACTTTTTATGGATAATTTTAAAAACTAAAGTCAAAATATTTGAAAACTACAAAAAGAATCATTTTTAAAAAAATTTCTTTTTATTTTGGAATTTAGTTAAAATTCAATCATTGTGCTTAAGAAAAATGTAAATTATCGTAAAAATGAAAAGAAAATAGACTTAATTTTTAAAAACTAAAAAGGAAAAACAAAATGATCATCAAACTTACCCTAAAATAGTTATTAAATAAATCTTGAATGGTTACATTTAGTTGGTGTGAAATATGCATTTATGTATAAATCGCAACGAGTCTTAATCGCAAGAGGGAATTGATTCCCTGACTATGTTTACTACAAATTGGTGCACTCTTGAGAAAAAAAAAAGTAAAAAAAAAGTTGTATTATAAGAATAGACTTATTTAGTCGGTAAGTTTTCAAAATATATATTTTTAATCTTCAAATTTTAAAAATAGGTTTAGAAAGTTTCTTAATTTTATTTTAAAAAATTATATGACCTTTTAAATTAAAATAATAATTTCTAAAAATCATATCCTCCTTAAAACCATTTTTCTTAGTTAATATCATATAATTATTTTTAATAAAACAAACAAAAATATATTTCAATAACCTCTTAAACTTTTTTTTAAGGCACAAAAAGGTATATTTTGAAACTCAAAAACTAAATAGACCTACTTTTATAAATTTAGGAGATTTTTAAAAGTTTAGAGACCAAACTTATATATTTGTTAAAATTTGGAGACTAAAAAGGTAATATTTCCAACAAAGAATATTTGTGTTGTTTACTTCAATGAAAAACCAAAAGAAAGAAAAATTAAACGAGTGCCATAATGCCTTTTTTATAATTCTAATTAATTAAAACATGGTTAACTAAACAAGGTTATTACAAAAGATGGTGTCTCTTCTATGCACGAGTAAACAATAACAAACATAAAAAGAAAAAGAAGAAGAAAAACATGGCCTAAACACAACAAAGCTTGAAAGGAGGGGAAGGAATAATGTGCCTTCAATTTATTATGATTAGTATGATTAAAAGTTGTCACAGATTGAATATAGTTTAATATCATTTTCAATTTCACGTGTAATTCCCTTTAAAACAATTATTATATAATGCTTTTTTTCGTTTGAATTATATTCTTTTGCACTATATTTGACAGTAAAAGTTTTGCTTTTTCATTGTTTTCAAACAATATTGCAATTTACACTTTAGAGTTTAGAGTGTTGTTTTTCATTCAAGAAATCATTCCAAATCATTTTTTTCATCATATCCCGTGAATTATAAAATATATATTTGACATATAATTTATAGGATTTAAACAAATATGATATTAGAAGTAATCCTTTAATTAAAATATGTAAGTTTTAATTAGTAGTGGAATTATTCTTTTTGTTATTCATACCAACTTTCCTTTGAAAAATAAATGAACCTCTTTTTTTTTTTATTATTTACCTTTGTTAATTTAATATGAGAACATGTAAAAGAATTGAGGTTGATGTCTATATTTAGTTTTTTTAAAAAATAAACTTTAAATATGGATATGAATGGGGCATCATTTAACTACTTCACATAAAAATATTTGATTAGTTGTTGACAAATAATTTGAAATTAACAACGGTTGAAATATTAAAATATTCTAAAATGCCTTAAAATCAGTTTCTTCATATCTATCATTTCCTTTCATATCGTCCTTGACGTCCACCAACACCATTCCAATTTTTCGTTTGGGTTTTAATAGGGAGAGCATCCATCCGTTGGAATCAGTTTTTCAATCTAACTCATTATGACCAATTTAGTTAGATGTTCAAATAAATCTGGACTGACCAAATCTCTCATTATTTTCGACTAACTACTTTTTATTTTATTGGTTATGATCAATCGAATCAATAGACTTTATTTTTCGATCTATCATGATCATCCCTATTTGATAAGAGTAGACAAACTTGTCCCTGGATATTTTACTTTCACAATTTGTTTTTGTTAGGTGCCAAGAAAATGTATGTGTATTCAAATCCTAAAATCAAATTAATGATTAATAATTTGAAAAGAAAAAGAAAAGTAAATCCATAAATTTTAATGGAGCACTTGCAAAAATAGCAAAAAAAAAAAAAAAAATTATGATAACATGACTCATGTCATTACATTTTTTAAATTTTAAAAGTAGCAAATTTAAAAATCTATAACTCTATGATAGTCGTTTGATATCACTAATTACTTGTCATATTTGCAATATAAAAAAAAAGTGATATTGACTGTTTTTTTTTTAATGTTTTTATCCTATGATACAATTTTTAATTTTTAATTAAGAAAAAATTATAGTGTAGAATAATGACGTGAGAATTTGGTAGAATGACGATATTTCTTTTAATAGCAAATTATAATTTAGGCATAAGAAGTCAAAAAATAAATAATAAATAAATAAAACAGAAAAACTTATGGGCGAAGAAATTGGAGCAATTTTAAGAATAGTTTGATATTGAAACCATTTTAATTTTAAATTATTTACCTAACTAATCAAATGATTTTACCACATAATTAAACGAGGTTTCATAGATGTCAGTATTTAACATTTTATTTGGTACTTAAAAGTTAATTCATGATGACTAAAAGTTCATCTATTATTTTCATGGACCAACGGTACAATTTACCAATAGCAATAATAATTATTATATTTTGATCCTTAAATTTTGTATCTTAATCTATGTTAGTTTCTAAAATTTTAAAAATCCTTGTTTTGGTTTCCGAATTTTGATGTGATTCTATTTGAATGATTAGACTTTAAATTCATCATATTATTTAAATGGATAAATAATTAAGAAACCTTGCTTATTTATTCTATAAATCTTTTTATGGCAATGCACAAACATTATCAACACTTGAATTAAATAAAATTCATATTAAAAACTAAATTTATTCTTTTTTCTCCAAAACTTAGATTTCTTACATTTCCTCCCCGACCTCGCATTTTTTCAAATTAAAATCTTGAAGCAAATTAGGAGAACGACGTTCAGCAGAATAAAAAAATAAAATAAGACTAACATATTGATTTTAACATCCATGATAAGGTCAAATAAACTAAAATAATTAAATAATTAAAATAAACTTCTAAAAAATTGCAGATAATTATTCACACAATCAATTACAAAATCCTCAAAAGAAAGAAAGAGAACTAGGAAGAAGAGAAAAAAATAACACCTTAACGAATCACAAAATATGTCAAACTTGAGACACTAAAAATTTGTACGTGCATGAAATGTATAAAAAAAAAGTTTCAAAATAGTATCGATCAAAATCTTGAGGATTGACTTTTTAGTTCTTCGATAAAACATCAATTTATTATCTAACCTTTAATTAAAAATTAAAACTCTAGATTATTAAGAGTGGTTTTCTTATTTAACAACGTAATCATCAAGAATATAAAAGTCATCGTATTATTCTATTTAAAAAAATATTAACAATAAAAATAAAAATATATTTTCTTAAGCTCGAAGAAAGAAACATTTTTAAAAGTTTAGAGTTAAAAATAGAAGTATATAACAAAGTTTAAAAACGAAGGATAGAAAATAACAAGAAGTGAACCGAAGTAATGTATAAAAAGTGAATATGGGTATGATTAATGTAATGGAAGGCCCAAGATTGTTGGATATGTTGGGTCATAATCTGCTTTTTAAATAAGCCCAAACCCAAACCACTTCCACTTTCCTCAATTATCATCTCACTTCCTTTTTCGCCTTCTTACCACCACCCTCTTGGTAAACAGTATTTTTTTTTTATTACTTTCACAAAGTGCATATTATAGAAATTTAGAAAAAGTTATATTATTTTAAACTTACTATTTCTTTCTTTTTCTAAAAAAAGTTGTCTCAATTTCACCACCATTAGTTCTTGTTGGAGTTGAACTAGATCTAAATATTTGGGTTGTAATTAAATTTTATCATACTTATTAATTAAATTAGATATAATATTATATGTTATGCTAATGGGCTGCACATTTTTCGAATTATATCTCTATATGGCTAAACATAAAAATATAGTTTCACACGTGTCTTCAATTAATTTGATTACATGTGACGTCCATATATAATACAGCAATCTTCAAATTTTGAAACTCCTTCAAGTTTCAAAATCACTTTGGTTTAATTTTTTTAATTTCATTTTGTGAGAGGTTTGAATAACACAAATCAGTTTATTAGTCCTAAATCCTTTTCTAAAAAAAACATACCATCAAATCCTCAACATTTACAAGACATTTCAATTCAGTACTTGAATAAAATTGGAACCTTAATAACATTGAAATCATAAATAATAAATTTTAAGAAAGAAAATTCACTTCCAAGTTGCTTTCATAAACAAGGAGAAAAAAATCCTCTAAATTTGTTTAGAGAATGTATACATATAAATGTATTGCTATTTGGTACTTGAAATAAATGATACTCTTTATTTCTCAAATTTTTTTAAAAAATGACACTCATTTAATTACGATAATTAATATGATATATTATAAAGATGTACCGTACTAATTAATAGATAAATAATAGTTGATGGGGACAAATAAAATAAATAATGATCTGTTAAGTCATAAACAATATATTAGTAAATATAAAAAGGTTTTGTTGGGATGAATAAATATAAATTATTATACCCATTAAGATGATGTCTAATGTGGAGATTATTGTTTAGGGTTTAGTTTGATTTAATTAATATAATGTATGGAGTAGATTAATGTCTGGTCTCCAAGGTTGAAGAAGACAATGCAGAACACCATGCCTTTTAGCATTTTATAATTAATTTGGTTGCCCAAATCCATGGCTCTTGATCTCTAACCACTCCTCAAAATAATTAATTAAATTAAACCCCTCTTAATCTTTCATTATTTTATTTTCCCACAAATATGAGTTGGATGACTTTTCTTTTTTTCTTAGATGTGTTTTAGTTCACAATTTTAACAAATTTGACTTGCTTTTTAGTCTATCTTGTGTTGAAAGTTTGCATTTATGTAATAAATTATAACTAATGACCATGTAAAATATATTGACTTAACATGTCAGCGTATAATTAGTGATTAAAATAACTTGAGAAATTATAAGTTTGAATTCTCTTCACATATATATACATATTATAATGTTTATAAAAAGAACTAATTAATAATAAAAATTGAGTGGGAGAATATCTCAAAATCCAAGGTATATGTATAGTTTATGAAATCAATAAATTTATGTTTGGAGTAACAAATTCAGATATATTCATGTGGGTTAGACTAGCGAGAGTCCGTGTGGATCTCGATTCTCTTATAATTAAGACCTCTTCTTCTTCAAAGGGCCTTTTTTTTCTAATAATAAAAAAAGGTAACTTCTTCCATGGATTTTTTTAAAATTTAATTAAAGGAGAAAAAGTGTCATGCTTTTATAGTTTTAATAACTGTTAGAGATAATCATTAGTTGGTTGGAGTTGATTTCTCGGTCAAATTGTCACTAAATTGATTATGGTCAATTTAATCAATGTTCGAATTGACCCCGACTAATGAGAAGTAAAAGTCGGTCGATGGTCAGTTTAACTTTTTTGAATTTTTTTTATTTGAAATTTTCTTAAATTGTTGTTATTCAATCGACTGACTTTGGTTTGGTTAGTTGGCTTGCTTTTTTGGTCTATCATGTTAATCTCTATACTATTTGCAACTATTTATTTAATTTATAAAATACTTAATTATACCATCTCTACTAAAATTTATTTGCATACACTAAGCACTCTGACCACGATTTATTGTCATGTGACAAATTATTTTATATTTAAAAAAAATATTTAAAACAAACTTCTTCACTATTGCTAAGATAGATTAAGAAAAACATAGGTGAATTAAAAATGTAGTCAAATATTGCTTTTAAATTTATATGTTAGCTTAGGTAAGGGAAGCATGTATATAAAAATTGTCTTAAATGAGACTAATTTATGACGAGGGTGTGACATCTAATTTAATTTTAATTGGAAGGTTGACTATATTTACATTCAAATAAACTCCACTTTTGAATTATTAATGATATAAATTAAATAACAATAATTAATCTAGTGGCTGACTTACTCCATTTAATTTTGCCTTCACATGGAATAACCTGAATATTTATGGTTAGTTTTAGAATAATAGAGACCCCCTTCAAATATCTACTAGGAAATATAAAATTGCATAGTCAATATAAATTTGTACTGATATATAGTATTACCATTTCAAATTAAACACAAAAAGTTTCATCATAGAACGAGGTTAAAAAATGTAATTTGGAGTTTCATTATTCCATAATCATGTGGTTTAATTACCTCATAAAATCTTAAAGTGAACAAAAAAGGGTTTCATCCTTGTAAGTGGTTTTAAGAATGAGAAAAGGCATTTATCTCAAATATAAATGGAATGGAAAAGATTGAAAGTAGAAACTTTTAAACAAAAAGACTATGAGATTGGAATTAATAAAATTAAGGTTAAATTACCATAAATTTTGGTTCTTACTTTATTAAATCTTAATTTTAGTCTAAATATTACCATTTATTTACAATACACCACTATATATATGTCTATCATTTGACAAAAGAAAAAGAAAAGAAAGAAGAAAAGTAAATAGGAAAAAGAGATGCATGGTTGAGCGTGGAAATTGAATGAGTACCAAAGCTGCACGAACTTTGATTTCAGCAGAGGAAGAGTCGTCCACATAACAAAAAAGAGGTAAGGGAAAAGAGAGCATTATACTATATTATATCATAGCTATTGAGTATATGAAGAATTTTGAATAAAACCAAAGTGCATGGCGACAATATTTGGCTCTTTCTTTCATGACCCTTCCCCAACCCATTTTTCTTTCATTTATACAACACAACTTCCCTCTCTCATACCCCACTTCCCCTCTCCAAAACATTATTATTTTCTAGCAATTGAACTACCAGTTTCTCTAATTATAACCATTGTACTTCTTACTACATGGGTCTATCCAACTATGTTGTGTGTTACTACGACTGGATCTACTACTACTCATTTTGATGTGGCACGTAATAAATAAAAATAACATGAATTTTTTTTATAATATTGTACTTAAGAATTTTCTTTGTGTTTTATGACTAATTTGATTAGTATTACATATTTTAATCTAACTAGCTAATGCACTTACACATCGCCAAAACTACGTGAATTCACTAAGTCCAATGAGCTTACCAATTTATAATTAAAATTGATGTAATCACGAGGAGATTTCATTAATTAATGAAATTTTCAATTACAAATCTAGGAGGATTATTTTTTGAATAAGTAAAATTTCACATTTAATGTTTCCATTATTATTTGACTCCAACAACAAACTAACGATAACGGTAAAAGTAACGATAGATATGACATATTCATAATTTTCATAGTAATTAGTGTAAAAGTATCTAATAATATTATTATAAAAATAATAATCTAATGTAATTCTAAAATTAAAAGTCATAGCCCTCTTTTAGTCTTCTATCAAATTGTGTATTTTGATACAGATTTGAAAGCAGACCTTACAATTCCTTTTGATAGCTAAATAGAGCACACTTTTCATATTATCTCATCAATGGATTACAGTTCACTATACATGAATGCAACTTTAAATTATTAGAAACAAAAATAAATTCATATGGGAGTTTGAGGTTAATATAAATAAAAATTCTCCTTTCTTAGCAGCCACTTCTCTATCAGACTCCCCACTGTCTATTGGGTATAAGATAAGAATAATGTTTAAGAAACCAAAAACAGAGCGAAATGTTGTTTTCTTTTTGTTATGTCTTTGGCCTTATTCACTTCAGCTTTTACTACTCCTTGGAATCTGCAAACCATCTCCATCTCTCTACCCTTATTCTATATTTTATATAATCAATACATTTGACCTTTTTGGTTTCTTCACTTAACACCCAGTTAACCTAATTTCATTTGCCCATACCCCCTCTTTAGTCTTTACTTTTTCCAACTCAACCTTTCCCGATTGAAATGAAAATGGAATGGATGCCACAAATATTGATTTAGATGTGAAAATGAAATGAAATTTAATACCATGCCTCTCCATACATGAATTTAATATTTTCAACTCCAATAAATTGTCTATAACTATCTATGACGTCACAGTAAAGGTGCAATCTCCAATGGAATTTATTGAATCTGAGTGAAGTGTTAGTAAAGTTGTATATTTAACTCTCCATCATGCTGTCCATTTAATTACCCCATATATACTTTACCTTAATTTATTTTACTTTTTATATTCAAGAAGTTTCTAATAAATATTTAAATTTTGAACTTTAAGTTTTGATAAAGTTTTCTTATTTCAACATTTTTTTTTTATATATAAAACAAGTATCTAGGGAAGATGAACACCTTTGGGCCGATTATCAAGATAATTATTTATTGAAATGTAATACTTCGAGATGTATCTATTTTGATGCATTTTTTTTCTCTGGTCACCAAATAAGAAATTAAAATATTCATTAAAAAAAGTAAGATAAAATTTGTTACATGAAATTTTTTTATAAACATAATTTAGCAGAATATAGGAAAATAGGTGATTTTCCTCTACTAAATAAAAAGATTTGTCTAATCTAACAATGGAAACGAGCATGACACTATTATTTGTTTTACATCTAATGTGTAACAAGTGATGAATGTTAAAGACTTAAGCCTCTAAATGTGAGGAGTGAGTAATCTTTCCTCATTTAGTTAAAATAATGCATTTCATATACTACTTAAGACAGCGGAATCACAAACTAAATACTATAATGGTGGAGGAGGATCCTCTCAAAATAACTCTTAACCCAATCTAAAGAGAAACATACGAAGGTCCGCAACATCATCTAACTAAAACAAGATTCAAACGACAATATTTATCTTGACTATTCTATAGATTTAACATTTAAATAAGTGGTAAATCAATATTTCACCACAAAATATATTTATAGTTTAGGGCGCTTGCAAAAATAGTAAAAAAATTTATGATAATAGAACATATGTTACTATTTTTTTTTTATAGTCCTCTAATAATCTTATGATAGTCTTCTTTTTTTTTTTAAAATGTTTGTGTGATTTGATGCAATTTTCATATATGTTTTAACTCGTTTAGAAAAGATAAAAAGTTTCATTTATATAAAAAAGTTCTCACATTTATATATTCTTTAAAAAATAACCATCACATAATCAATACATTTTAAATCTAAATCTTAGGGGAAAGAAGAAAAAAAAGGACAAATAGCAAAGGAGAGGACAGTATCCAAAAGTGGGGAAGAGAGAGAGAGAGGCAGTAGTAATAATAATAATAATAATAATATGTTGAAAAACGATAATAAAATGAAAACAAAAGAAATATTAAATAAAGGAAAAAATGTCCACAAAACCACTCCTCTTTAAGCTTCTCCTCATTACATATCTTGGATCCCTCTCCATTTCCTTTTAGCTATGTTTCTCTCTGTCTCAGAAAATTAAAAAACAGAGTAACTTCCATTTCTTTTCATGGCACTCTTAACAAATTCCTTCCAAGATCACAAGAAACCCCTCTCCAATAAACGCCGCAAAAAACATCCAAACCCAACTCCCCCGCCTTCCTCCGCCCAATCCTCATGGGACCATATCAAGAACCTCATCACCTGCAAACAGGTACTCTCTCTCCCCCTCAATTTTATTTCATTTCACTCAGTTTCTTTTTCCTCAACCATCTTCTTGATTTCCAGGTTGAGGTTTCTAGAGTTCAAGAGCCAGGGAAACGGTCTCCGGCCTACTCGAAGTTGGGATCTTCTTGTAGCTCTATATGTAGCTTTAGAGATGTGGTTCATGGCAATGCTAAAGTGGTCCATAGAGCCGATAACTCCCCGGAAAGCAGCTCCGTCGGACAGGAAACTAGGTTACTTACTAGGAAATCTGCAAACGGTTCTTCTTCTCGTTCTTTAACAGCGCCGACTCCGGCCAGAACTAAAAACGGTGGTTCGGGTTCTGCTTCGTACAATTCGTCGTCTTCTAGAGGAATACAATTACGAAAACTTTCTGGGTGTTATGAATGTCACACCATCGTCGATCCTAGCAGGTATTCTCTCATTCTATTAATCATTTAATTATGCTTTTTTTAATCTTTTTTTTTCCAGTAATATTATGTGATTAAGTGATCCAATCCAAATTTATAATACAAGTTTATGTTATTCATATTGCTTAAAATTGTTTGGGATTAAAGTCTTCACATTGAAGAAACTAGAAAAACAAAACTATTGTCGACGAATTGGATTATATATGAAAATTTTGAAAATTTCAGGCTTCCAATTCCAAGGAGTTCTATATGTCCATGTCCTCAGTGTGGAGAGGTTTTCCCCAAGATTGAAAGCTTAGAGCTTCATCAATTAGTTCGCCACGCTGGTAAATTTTCCCTTTTCTTTTTACTTTTACCTATTCTTTCACCTCTACATATTTTTTTTGCTTACATGTTCCAAAAAAATGGTCCTTTTTTTTTTCTTTTTATTGGTAAAGAATTTAATAGTAAAAGAAGAGATTTTTTTTTATTATTATTGAATCGGTCCCAAAATATTATGATTTAATTTGTTTGCATCAAAATGAAGGAAGCACTTTATTGGTATAGTTGAAAGAAAAAGAGTAATTTGATAATAGCATAAATCGCTTTCATGATCATGGGGACTCTGCCTTTACTGATACACCATTGCTCTCAAGGTTTCAATGCTCATTAACATTAATATTTACAGCTGTGTTTCTATGTTATGACGTGTCATACTTTTTTATTTTTACCTTATTGTAAAAAGGAAAAAAAAAAGAAAAAAAAAAAAGAAAAAAGAAATGGGTCAGTCCGTTGACCCGACCGACAGAGAGATATGTCAAAATTAAATGCATTAATTTTGTTTTTCATTTAATTTGATTATAGTATCGGAATTGGGTCCTGAGGATTCTGGTCGAAACATCGTGGAGATTATTTTCAAATCAAGCTGGCTAAAAAAGGACCGTCCAATTTGCAAGATCGAACGTATATTAAAGGTCCACAATACCCAACGCACAATCCAACGGTTTGAGGATTGTCGTGACGCAGTGAAGACACGTGCACTTGGTAGCACCAGAAAAAACCCGCGATGTGCGGCCGACGGTAATGAGTTACTGCGCTTCCACTGCAGCGCCTTGTTCTGCGACCTTGGCTCACGTGGCTCAACCGGCTTGTGTGGCTCGATTCCCGCCTGCGGTGTCTGCACTGTCATCCGTCATGGATTCCAGTCTAAACCCGGTGGCCCCCCTGGCGTACGCACCACCGCAAGTAGTGGCAGGGCCCACGATTCCTTTGACTGCGGCGACGGACGACGACGGGCGATGTTGGTGTGCCGCGTCATCGCCGGCAGAGTCAAGCGGATCTCGGAGGATGCTGCCGCCACTGGGACGACGACAACAGCTACGGAAGAGGAGAATGTGGTGTCGGCAGCGGCGGCGGCTGCCTCATACGACTCTGTTTCACGGCACTCCGGGATGTACTCGAATCTGGAGGAGTTGGTTATTTTCAATCCAAAGGCTATCCTTCCTTGTTTCGTTGTGATCTACGAAGCGCTCCAAACCTAATTAATTAACGACCTGGTTTTGAAGAAATATATGGTTGCCTTAATTTACTTGTATTTCTTCTCTTCGTTTAACTTCTCTTAGCTTCTTCTTTTACATTTTTCAATTATACTATTACCCTTTTTGTGGATGTTAAATGTGAGTAATAATAAGGATATCTAAACATTTAATGAGTCCAAACAAATTTAGATAAGAAATTAAGTCACTCCGAGAAGAGAGAACTGAAAATATTTCTCTCTAATGTGGTTTAATTTTTACACTAAATTTTTTTGTCAACTCATTGAGTCCAATCTTATTGTTGACTACATTTAATATTTACTTATAGAAATAGTATAACTGTAAAATTTTAAAACAAGAAGTTAATTAAATTGAAAACTTTTAAACATTCTAAGTTAATAGACTTTGATTAATCGTGTTATTCCATTGGGGTAGCTAATTTTACGTATGTACATAGCTTTTGACATTATTGTATTGGTTAAAACTGTGGCACCTGGGTGTTAATTGTCATAATTTTTGTTTCTTTTATCTATTTAGTCAAAAGTAAAAGCTTAGTTGAATTGTAATAGACTTGACCTTTAACTATTTTTTTTCTCTGTTTTTAAAGTGAATGAATGGCACGCATGAGTACGTATGTATTATAATTATGTCAATGTGGGAGATTTTGTCTTTCGGCGAATTTATTTTGTTATTATTATTTGTTATTAATATTGGTAGATAATGATTGAAAGTAATTTTATTTGATGGGTAAGTTATGATGGAGGAGGAGGAAGAAGAAGAAAAAGAAAAAGGAAATGATGAGGGTGGAGGTGAGAGATTCTTGGGAAACATTTGAAGGAAGAAGAGTGGGGCCTTGGAAGTCTTAGGCTTAGCTTTTTTGACCCGAAATTTAGACAGCTATCCATCGTTTCATTTCACATATATTATCAAAATAAGAAGCATATGCCAATGCCATGTTGAATTATTAAGCATTGGAAAATGATATATTCTATGACAAACATTATTTGATTTATTGACATTATATGCCCACTTCTCTTGCCCTTTCATTTCTTATCAATTTTAATTTTCAAGGACAGCATTGGCTATACCTACCTAACATAATTATGTACCTTAATATTATTTTCTCAATAAATACCTTTTTTATATTGAGAATGTGTACCTATCTACCCTACCATTATCTCATTTGGGAGTTAGAATTAGAAAGGAGTTTCAATATCTAAAAACATCCAATGATATTTTCATGCAAAAGTATGGAGATTTTTTATGTGGGGATCTATCAACAAACTCGGCGCTGTGAGTGTACCGTAATTAAGGATAGATGTGACATAAGTTATAGGAGACTATTCCTTTGGAGAACAAAGGATATATTAGGGTAACTTGACTATGAGTTGAATCAACTATAAACTATAGACCATTATTTTAAAGGTCGTTGGTCAGTTATAGATGATTTTAAACTAAAAGACATAATAATAGTCGACATCTAACGAAAAGAAAAATTAAATAGCAAAGTTAGTAAGATATATGGCCAACAAAGTGGTTAGGCTTGGACCTTCTACTCAACCTTGACCTCGAGTTGATGCTGAGTCTCAATGCCTAATGGAGCAAGACTCATGCATGACTCAAGACCCAAGGGACCATCTTAGATAGTAGATAAAAGAAGGTGTTGGACCTCGACTTTGACTCATGTTGACCTTAGAAAAATACCAAACAGATCGAGCATAACCCAACCTAATGAAGCAAAGAATAATTTGATCAATGCAATTGCAAAATCGACCATAAGGCGAAGAGGTCAACAACACCTATAAATTTATCATGATATAGCTCTAAGGGAAGTAAGTCTATCGTGATACTCAAACTCCTTACTTGATATACAATAACATTTTTCGACTTAAGCATCAAAATCTATATGGCAAACATCGCAGCATTGTGTAGATTTCTTCATCTTGCATATTATGTTCTTCTCCAAACTATAAAGTTACCATTATTGTCACACGAACATATTAGATAAATTTTCTTCCATCCAAAAAACTTTGAGATAAAAAAAATGTTTGAATGTCACAACAAGAAAAGATTTTAGTATTTAAAAAAATCAACATCATCATACAACTTCAGTTTGTTCAACTAATCAATCTAACTTGATTTGTTTCTATTCTTACATGTCGTCATTTCATTACATGTGATCAATTCAATTAGGTTCCCACCAATCCAACATCTTTTAACAATTATTCGAAAAACATATTTTGTGATGATATGCACTAAGATTTGCAAACCAATGCTCCCATCCCAATAAAGGAAATGCGGATGAGATGCATGAATCTTTTGTTTTTAATTGTCCTTTCTTCCATTATTGATCCATTAAACTTAGAAGAAACCTCCAAGCAATGTTTTTATTGAACTTTATTTTCTAAAAAAAATAGACAAAATTAAAATATATCATATTCAAAATTGGATCTATCGTGAGTTTCTGTTTCTCAGTTGTTGTACGTTGATTTATCCTTTTATCTCTTTTTGTATTTGAGTAATATTAATTTAACCTCTTTGCATTTCAGCTTTCAATAGGGAAGGATGACCCCAAAACAAAAGAAATAATGTATTTTTTGTTTTTTATGCCCACTTTTTGCCATCTCTTTTGTTTTTTCTTCTTCTAATAATTTTAGGCTTATTCTTCATCTCTAATATGTATATACTTTTCAATGTTGTTTTTTTACCTAAACTTTTTTTTTTCCAAGTACAAACATTGTGAAATGGAAAATCGAACCTTCAATCTCTAGAACGGAGGCCATGTAAATACTATCAAACCAAACTCACTTTAACAAGATGAAAGACAAATTACATGAACTGAATTAAAATTTTTAAAACTACATTGTTGTAGCTATGGAAGAATTATTGTTTGAAATCCAAAAGTAGCATGTAGAACCAAAAGCTACAAGTATATTTTTTAGATCCATCTTATATAGAGTGTAAGCAAGCTTGTTATTTCAACGTAGGACTTCTAACATCTCCAACAACATGTCTCGGCTTTGATACCATGTTAGATAGTATGCGGATTCATCTCAAAATCGACAATGAAAGAAGTAATCCATCTATTTTATAAGATCATGTGAGCCTTTTTTGTTTTTTCAATGTGGAACTCACAACATCTCAATATGCTCCCTTAAGATGTTGGTGATATATAATCAAATTCACCTTCAACCATAAGAGATCCTGTGTTCAAGCTCCTAATTTAGCTATAAAAAGAGTAAAATCAATCACACATGTAATTAGTAATTACTGAAATTTGTTTCAAACATATGATTGGGAGAAGAAGGAATTGATGGATATTAATTGAGTTGGGTACACTATTTTTTTGAAGTGAATGCTTCCAAGGCAAGTATCCTCTATTAACTATCATTTAATTTTGTGCCACATCTGTTTCCCCACTACTACGTCAATGGGGTGTATTCAAATTCAATGCAAATTTAATTTCAATTTTCTTTGATGGAACTGCAAGAGTTGTTTGTAGATTTCTGAATCATAACGGTTGGATTATGAAAAATGGTGTTTCTCAAATTTTGATGACATATGCCATTCAGTGTTATACCATAATTGTAATTAATAATTCAATTACTATTATTACTTCATTGTTAAATAATTAACTTCTTTTTCCAAAACTTTGAATTGAATTTATTTTTTGTCTATTAATCTAAAAAAACTTATAGAGTTGCCACACTCCATTTTATAAATATAATTTATTTCTATAAAATCTATGTGAAATTTAATTTTTAAGCAATCTTAGTTTTACAGTTTTTATTTTCAGTCATTCTTCATTCTTACTCAACTATAAAACTCTAAACTAAACAACGTTTTAGGAATAAGCAACAACTATAACTTTGATTCATTGAAAGATACGTGAAATAAATGTTAATGGTTCTTAAAGATTGTGGAATGTTACAAATTATGATCAACTTTCTCTGTCATTATATCAGAATTCTCATATTAATTATATCAAATTTCTCAATCTTTACATCTATTAATTATAATCCATTGCCTATTCAAACATTTATGAGAGATTTTGATCCAAATATATACAAACAAACACGAAGAAATTATGAAATTTCATGAAATTTAATTTCAAGTTAACAAATTGTACGAAACAAATACCATTAATCACATACTAAATGAATTTAGTTTAATTGAAATAAATGTGGGTTAACAACGAATTTTTTTTTGGTGAATTCACCACCTCATTGTACTTAAAAAAATGGTATCATCAGCCACATTTTGTATAATTTCTTTTTTCAATATAAATGTAAGAAGTTGGTTTCAATCAATCAAATATAACACGAGCATCGCATGTGGTAAGTCACTAGGCAACCACTATATGCATTGCGACTCGAGAAACACTATAAAGTGGGAGTAATTATATATATAAAAAAGTTTGAATTGTTTTTTTCATCAAAGTGGTCACATCTTTTGGTGCAAAGTTGTTTTTTTTTTTTTTTTTTTCTAATTGCAAAAACTATCGATTAAAATATAATGACAATTACAATTATACCTTTAAACTTTTAAAATTAAAAATTGAGTCTTTAAACTCATCCATATTTTAAGAATTGAAATATCAAATTTACATTGTTGTATAAATTATACGGATTATAGAAATTTGAAGATTCAATTTTATCATTCGTGAGTCCAATTTTAACACTTTAGAAGTTTAGAAACCTAATTATTAGTATACAAAGTTAAAATGTGTGTATTTTATAAGTAGTTCTTGTAATTTATTGTTTATGAATGTGTATATATATTTTAAAGATGTAACCGTAAATGAAAATACATTTCCTAATTATTTTTTAAACAAACTAATTTTATTTATAATTTCCAAAGTTCTAACATCTAAAATAGAGTAACATCAATATGTGTTGTGAATCTCCAAAATGTTTCACAATACATGTGGGTTTGGGCTCTGCCGGCCCATGTAATGGTACATGCACCGTTCCGTTCCTTGTTAATCACATGGACACATATCCCAATTAAAATACCATACGGTTAATTTACCTATATATATATATAGAAGATAAATTTAGACAAAAAAAAAAAAAAAAAAACCTAAATCTACTAGTAAATTTTATAAATGTCCTAAATTATGATTTATTTGATTGATTAGGTTTTTCTATATTTTTAGAATAATTATAACCTTATCATAATTATTAATTATATATAATTTTTAAAATTAAATTTAAATGATTTTTTTATTTATATTGTATTCAATTTATTACGTAAATGGTAACTTCCTTATTTGACCTATTAATTAATGTATAACTTTATTATGAAACTTAATTAGAAATATTTTATTAATTCAATATAAAATAAAATATTTTTTAAATATGGAATAATTTAATAATTAAATATAGCATTATCTCATTATTTTCATCACCCGTTAAGTGAAAAAAATTCCGACTTTGACGAGGACTTCGTCTTCTTCATAATTCAATTTCGATGTTTCTTCCATCAATTCCGTTGTTTTTAATATCGTTTTTCAGTTTATTTCGAAATTTTTCTTTCTTTAAACTTTCGATGACTTGTCTTCCTCAATTACTTTCGTTTTTGTTTTCTTCAAATTTCCATCAATTACTTTCGTTTTCGTTTTCTTCAAATTTCGTACTTTACCTAGATATTGTTTATACATATCATTGTATATATACAATATCATATATATATTTATGTACAGTAAGACGTTCGAATTTTTCCATTCGTTAATTTTTTTTTATTTTGTTTATCATATAAACTACATAATTCTGACAAAATATTGGTTTAAATTATATGTTTATAGAGTAAATATTACTAAAACAGTAGTAAACGATACATTCTCAATATATCTCTAATATACAATGAGTATATCATACATACATACTATCACTTTATATATATTTTAAATGATCAATATATACTTTAATATATCCGTAAGCTATTATAGTTTTGTTATGTGATTTAGTATATAGGATTGATTTCTCTCCTCAGGCTCCTCCGCACAGCTTGCTTGTAAGCAAAAATTTCAGTTTCTCTTGTCGGATTATTCATGTCAATCTTATAATGATATATAAAATATATTATGTTATATATTTAAAACATTTATGATATACACATTAATTTTATTGTTTTTTTCAGCTCCTCTTTGCTGATTATGATTATGTATATATACCTATGGAACAAGTAATATACATATAAAACATTAATACAGTAACATCTTACAACTGTTAATATTAAATATACCTTCGCATCATCAATAATGATTGGATCATGTTCATTTTATCTAATCTTCCTACTCCTCAACCCAAGACATCTTTCACTTCTTCTAACCATTTTCGACACTGCATTTAAATAAAATTTTACAAAATTAACTACCATTTAACATATGTAAACCATAATGCATTTTAAATGAACACAATAAGTTTTTGTTACATATGTAAATTAAATCACAATGTAAGTTAAATAAACATAGAGTACGTTTTTGTTACACCATGAAATGTATCACAATGCAAGAATTTTGGTTACTTTGAAACTCAATAAACTATAGAATGTATCACGTTCAAAACTATTTTTATTTGTTTGCCTATTTAATCGAATATCTAAAATATACCTAATATACCTAATGTTTCATATGTTTGGAATCTATAAAGTACTAACCTCAAAATTTAGATCCAGATTATGTTGGAAAAGTTCTGTATTTGCCGGCCGTCGAAAGTCTTCTTCTTCACCGTTGAAATCTCTCAAATTTCTTAGTACAAACTATAACCCATGTTGGCTTCTGTGAGTATAATGGAAGGAGTAGACCACGATTTTCGTAGAAGGAAAGTATTAAACATTTTTCACTTCTTTCCAAAACCGTAACCCACAAAATTTTTCATTTATATTTTTGTTTTAAATCATCCAATTCTTTCCAAAACCATAACCCGCCAAATTTTCTATTTATAATTTTGTTTTAAATAAATTAAATAATAAAAATAGGTATTAAAATAATTTGGGTCATACATTGATGTAATGTATAGTCTCATTTAGGACATATGTGAAATTTATTAGAAATTTGAGTCTTTCATGTAATATCATATAGCAATTTAGGTCATGTTAGTTAAAGACCCTATATAGAACAAAATTAAAACACACAAATATTTATGGTCCATATAACTATAGAAATAAAATTCATAAAGACAATTTTTTTAAAAAAATTTAAAAAATTTTCTTATTGGTTTTGAATTTCCCTGGGACGAGTATTGAATTCTTGCACATCTGCTTCATATATTATTACTTATCATTCTTCATATTCACAACTTCTTCTTATTCGCTATTTATTCATATTCTCTTCCACAATTTCTTTCTTGTTCGTCATCTCTCATCTCTTTTTCACTACACGATTGTGTACCCAAATCTAAACGATCAGTCATCTATCATGTATAGACAAATATAGATCACTATCACTATCTATCTCAGATACATAAGTGATAGATCTAAACAATCGTTTACCATGATCTAAATGATTGTGTACCAATATCTAAACAATCTTGGTACAAGATCATGTGCCAAAAATCATTTAGATTTGGTACAAGATCGTGTACTAAGATAGTTTAGATTTGGTAAAAGATCATGTACCAAAATCGTTTACCAATATCTAAATAATCAATCATCTATCCCAAATAGACCACTATCACTGTCTATCTTATATAGATAAATGATAGATTCAAACGATCGTGTACCAATATCTAAACGATCTTTAGACTGTTATACAATCATTTAAATTAGAAGCTTTTTTGCTAGCGTGTGTGGTCAATTAATCGTGGGATATTTTTGTTATTTCACGGTGTGGAAGTGTGGGCTTGTGGACTTTTTCCTTTTTCAAAATTGTTCTATATATACGGTATAAATATTTTTGCATTTTATTCTATTTTTGAAAAAACCACAAAACATATTGTCAAGTGACAAATTATATAA
This sequence comes from Cucumis hystrix, assembly GCA_025688845.1. Classification (NCBI taxonomy): domain Eukaryota; kingdom Viridiplantae; phylum Streptophyta; class Magnoliopsida; order Cucurbitales; family Cucurbitaceae; genus Cucumis; species Cucumis hystrix. The sequence continues at coordinate 3,730,509 of CM046886.1, read as the reverse complement.
GGTAATTATAATTGGTAGTATTTTTAAGAATAATAATTAAATATATAGTAACATATTTTTTAAAATTGCAAATACATATAACAAAAGTCTATCAGTGATATGAGAGAAGCTTGTTGTGTTGAAAAGAGGAGAGGAGAGGAGAGGAGATGGGGTTTTAATAGGGAAATAGTGAGGGGTAAGGGAGTAATAATAGAAAATAATGTGTGACCTTAAATTACCCACTATTTTAAGGAGACAAAATAATGGAGATTTTCACGTTCTTTCAAGTTGAGGAAGACTCAACTACTTCCTTCTTTTTGGCTACTTCCTAATTTTATTATTATTTCCTTTTTTTTATTGTTTTTCAGTAACTAAATAAAGTGAAATATTAGTGGTAGAGTTGTGCAGATAGATTACACAAATGTGATTCAAGAATTTTGATCAATGCAACTAGCCAACCTGACAAAAAACATATATATTCCATAAATTGATCACACTATTTGAAGTGTTGTTCAAGGTATGATTTGTTTCTTTCCAACAAGATATTTCTGTTGGGCTTATTCCCCTTTGAAGCTCAACCCATTTATTTAGGTTAATTTTTATTAAGCAATTGACTAATTAACACAGCGTGTGTGACGGCAAAAACTGAGTGAAAAATTAGAAAAAGCAAATTTCGTGCAGTTCGTTCTTCTAGCATTTGGGGATCAATATGTGGTCCGATCGAGCTAAAATTTTGACAGTGTATTCTTGGCATGATGATCTTCATTGTAAATGGTGAAGATTCCGTTTGGAGCTATCTATAGTTAAATTTTAGTGGATAGTTGGCTACCACAAAATGTGAGATCTTTTTTTTTTTTTCTCCATTGTTATTGTCGTTTGTTGTTAGGATTATTATTCTCGAGATAGTTGCTTCTAGTTGTGATTAGAAAAAACTTTCTTATACTAATTAAAGATTATAGTGGAGATTTTGACTTCTGTCTGTGATTTTTTACTCCTCATGTTGAAGGGGTATTTCCACATTAAATTCATTGTGTCAATACTTTGATTATTATTGTTATCTTTGTTGATTAGTATTCTAACAGGTTCATACAAGAGTGAGATAATTGATCAAGTTAAAGGTGTTCATCCCAACAAAGTAGTATCAGAGCCAAGTAATTAATTGGGATTGAATTTGAATTGCCTTGTGTTGAATATGCATACCTAGTTCAGCTAAGATGGTTACCCTTAATGGGTTAAATTATCAAGTATGGAAAAGAAAAATAGAAGACATATTGTGTAAATGACTTGCAACCTTTTAGTTTTTTCTGATGAGAATCCTAACGACAAAACTAATATAGAATGAAAATTATGTCATAGGAAAGTGCATGGATTTATAAGGCTATGGGTAGAAGATAATTTTCTAAACCATATTTGTAAAGAAACTCATGCACGAACTATGTGGAATAAGCTCGAATCGCTATGTGCCCCTAAAACTGGTAATAATAAAATGTTTCTGATTAAACAGATAATGGAGTTAAAGTATCAAGATGGAGCACCTATGTTAGGTCACTTGAATACATTCGAAAGTATTTTGAATCAATTATAATCTAATTTATTTGAGTTCAACTTCTTTGACACAACCTTCTACACAGATAGAAAATGAGGTTCAAAATGAACAGTTTTTTAATACATATGAGAGTTGCGTGTTGGTTGGGGCAAAGGATAATGTTCAAGAAGTTAGCAGAAACAGGTGTTCCTACAAATGTTTCACTCAGGAGACATGTCAGAGATCGACATCCATCAACAAGATACTCACCTAATGAATATTTTCTATTGACTAACGGCGGAGAACTTGAGAGTTATGAAGAGGCTATAGAGGATTTGCACAAAAGAGAGTGGAACAATGCAACAAAAGATGAGATGAAGTCATTACATGAAAACCACACTTATGAGGTTGTTAAGGTTTCCAAAGAAAAAATTGCACTGAAAAATAAATAGGTTTACAGAATTAACCATGAAGAACATACCTCAAATCCACGTTACAAAGCGAGATTGGTTGTTAAAGGGTTCAGTCAGAAGAAAGGTATCGACTTTGATGAAATTTTTGTTTATGTTGTCAAGATGTCCTCCATATGTGTCATTCTAGGTTTGGCAGCTAGTCTTGACTTAGAAGTTGAGGCAGATGGATGTTAAGACTGCATTTCTTCATGGAAATTTAGATGAAGAAATCTATATGGAACAACCAGAGGGTTTTGAGCAGAAAGGCAAAGAGCATCTAGTGTGTAAATTGAAGAAAAGTCTTTATGAGTTGAAACATGCACCGAGACAGTTGTAAGAGAAATCTGAGTCAGTTATTGGGGAGCAAGGCTACAAAAAAACTACTTCTGATCATTGTTTTTTTGTCCAAAAATTTTCTGATAATCATTTTGTTATATTATTACTCTATGTTGATGATATTTGAATTGTTGGTAGGAATGTTTCGAGAATTAATAGCTTGAAGAAACAATTGAGCAAATCCTGTGCATGAAGGATTTGGAGCCAGCAAGGAAAGTTCTTGGAATTCAAATAGTTCTAGACAAAGCATCCAAGAAGTTATAAATGTCACAGGAGCAATACATAGAAAAAGTACTTGAATGTTGCAAGATAAGTTAAGAAAAATCAATTAATTCTTCCTTACCTAGTCACTTCAAACTGAGTAGTAAACATGACCTTTCTACATATAAAGAGAAGGAAGATGAGTAAAATCCTGCATGCTTCAGCAGTTGGGAGCTTAATGTATGTCATGGTATGTACTAAGCCTAATATTGCTCATGTTGTTGGTGTTGTTAGTTGTTTTATGGCTAATTCAGGAAAACAACATTAGGAGGCAGTCAAGTGTATCATGAGATATTTTAGAGGTACTTCCAGTTTGAAGCTCGCATTTGGGGATGGAAAGCAGTACTTGCTAGGTATACTGATTCAGATATGGCAGGGGACTTAGACAACATAAAGTCTACTTCTGGTTACTCGATGACATTTGCATGAGATGTAGTGTCGTGACAGTTAAGGTTGTAGCAATGTATTCCACTTTCTACAACTGAAGCATAGTATATTGCAGTAGCAGAAGCATGTAAAGAGATGTTGTGGATGAAGCACTTTATACAGGAGCTTGGCTTAAAGTAACAACGATATGTGATATACTGTGATAATCAGAGTGCTATTCACCTTGGTAAGAATGCTACATTTCATTCCAAAAGAAAGCATATTGATGTGAGATACCATTGGCTTAGAGATGCTTTAAATGATGAATTGTTTGAGCTTGAGAAGATACATGTTGATCATAATGAATCTGATATGTTGACAAAGAATCTACCAAGAGCAAAGCTTGAGTTTTGTCGTTCCACAGTGGAAATGACAAGCTCCTCTCTAAAGTTAAATAAGGGGAGATTTGATTGGCTTATTTCCCTCTGTGAAGCCCAACCCATTTATTTAGGTTAATTTTTATTATGCAATTGACTAATTAACAGTGTGTGTGGTGACAAAAACTGAGTGAAAATTAGAAAAAGGAAATTTCGTGCAGTTCATTCTTCACCCATTTTGGGATCGATCCATGGTCTGATCGAGCTGAAATTTTGACAGTGTATTATTGACACAATGATCTTCATTCTAAACGGTGAATATTTCGTTTGGAGCTATCTACAGTCAGATTCTAGTTGATAGTTGGCTATCACATATTTCCACATATTATGAGATCATTCTATTTTTTCTTCATTGTTATTGTTGTTAGTTGTCAGGATTATGATTCTTGAGATATTTGCCTCTAGTTGTGACTAGGGAGAACTTTGTTGCACCAATTAAAGATTATAGTGGATATTTTAACTTCAGTCCGTGTTTTTTACTCACGTCAAGGGAGTTTTTCCAAGTTAAATTCATTGTGTCAGTACTTTGATTATTATTGTAATCTTTATTAATTAGTATTCTAACAGGTTCACACAAGAGTGGGATAATTGATCCAAGTTAAATGTGTTTCTTCCAATAGTTCCAACAAATAGCAATCACACAAGAGTGTTGTTGTGCCATGATATATCGAGGAATTCATCCCTAATTGATTTTGGATCCTTCTCGAGAAGTTACAGGCCATAATACAATGAACAAAAAGATGATTAATTGATATATATGTTACATTTTGAAATTTATATTCTAACTTGAAAGTGACATAGATATTTTCATTACTCCATATTCAATCATCTTAACATTTTTCATATGGCACTTGATGTATACATATATAGGTTTTTTTTTTTTAATTTTTACATATATTTATATGAGAAGTTCTCATATATAGAAAAATGTTAAATTATTTATAAAAACAGAAAAAAAAAATATATTATGAATAGTAGATTTCAATCTATTTCTATCCATTTCTATTTTTGATAGACATCTTATCAACCTTTATTAATGGTACCAATTTTTGTATATCACTAATAGACATTGATAAATCTGATCTATCAGTAACTTGTATCAATTTATACTAAGGGCCCTTACAAAAATAGCAAAAAAAAATATGATAATAGGGCTCATGTCACTGTATTTTCTAAATTGCAAAAACAACAAATTTAAAAGTCGATAACCATATGATTACCGTCTGGTAGTCGTCCGATACCTTTATGATTACTGTTTGATAGCCATTTAGTATCACTAATTTGTCATATTCGCAATATGCAAAAAATAAATGTCATGCGTTGTTTTTTTCTAAATGCTTTTGTCATTTGATGCAATTTTTCTTTCTATTACTGATGGATTAGTGTCCATTTGGACGAAAATAAATGACAAAAAAGAAATTTGCTATAACTTATAAATAGTTTGGTCTATTTTTCTATGTTTAAAAGGGGCTCTTACAAATATAACAAAATCAGTTTGATAAATTAGGTTCATAGCACCACCATTTTTCATTTGTAAAATTTGCAAAATTCACGTGCAGACTAAATTTGAAAAATGTAAAATTACAAACCTTCACAAAACAAAACCAAAACGGTGTTTGTGAAACAACTCGTTTTCATTATTAGATTAGTTTTTCACTATGGATATAAATATGATATGGAGATTTACAAACAAGAAGAAGAGAAAGTGGAAGAGGGAAGCATTCAAGGAAGATGACCAATAGAGAAGAATGTGTGGGGTCAGTTTGGGAACCATAAAAATTTAAAAATAAAAAATATTTTACCATTTTTAGTAACTGAAAATTTCATATTTGCAAAATTTGAAAAATATGTGCCATAATTGTTAAACACGATTCTCATATGGTTACCCAATACAATTTTCCAATTTAAAAAGCGTCCAATTTATATATTATTTTCATTTTCAACCATTTTGAAAAAAGATTATTTCTAATTTTTTTTAAAAATCGATCATTTATAACTTTCTAACGTGCGCTTGCTAACACATATTTTATAACCCATAAGGTTGGATCTTTTTAAAAAATAATGTAAAATTTGAAACATATGTCAAAAATAGGTTGAGTGCAAAACTATTTTTAAAAATAGGTGAGTTGAGGTGAAGTTGTGTACCGGGTACACGACTTTCATGCAGTGGACCCCACATCTTCTATTTTTTTTCTTATTTTTATATATATACTACACTGGACCCCACATTTTTTTATTTTCTCATTATTTATATATGTGGGTCCCACACATTTTACTTTTTCTCATTATTTATATATACATACGCACATATAATATAATATATATATTAAACATTCAAATTCAAAAAATATCTTTCTTTATTAAATTAATTTATTATTTTTTTCTTTTTTTCTTTATATATATTTAAATATCTCAATCTTCAATTTTTCTTATTAAATTCATTTTTTCTAATTTAATTTAATTATTACTTAATCAAAATTATACATATATTTTTTTTCAATTTTCAATATTTTTTTATAAAAAAAATCCATATATTAACAAAATATGTTATTAAAAATATATTAAACAGATAAAAATAGTAATAATAATAATTGAGAGAAGTTGAAGTTACTTAAAAAAATAATAACACTTGAAGCCTGGTATGCACATTGGTAATTGAATAAAAAAAATTCATGTTTATGGCAAAAGGAAAAAAACAAGAATTGGTTCGATTACAAATTAAATTTAAAAAAATTAACGGATAATTTTCGATTTCAAATTTGTTGTTATTATTATTTTTAGAGTAAGCTTCAACTTCTTTCAATTATTATTATTATTTTGTTTTGTTTAATAACATATTTTGTTAATATATGTGTTTTTTTAAACAGAAAATTAGAAAAAGATATATATCATTTTGGTTAAGAAATAATTAAATTAAATTAGAAAAGATGAATTAATAAGAAAAATTGAAGATTGAGATATTTAATATATATATACGTTAAATTTTTTTATTCAATTAGTAATGTGCATTGATTTATTATTATTATTATTATTTTGAGTAACTTCAACTTCTTTTAATTATTATTATTACTATTTTCATTTGTTTAATATACTTTTTAATAACATATTTTTGTTAATATATGGATTTTTTTTAAAAAAATATTGAAAATTGGAAAAAAAAATATGTATAATTTTGATTAAGTAATAATTAAATTAAATTAGAAAAAATGAATTTAATAAGAAAAATTGAAGATTGAGATATTTAAATATATATAAAGAAAAAAAGAAAAAATAATAAATTAATTTAATAAAGAAAGATATTTTTTGAATTTGAATGTTTAATATATATTATATTATATGTGTGGTATGTATATATAAATAATGAGAAAAAGTAAAATGTGTGGGACCCACATATATAAATAATGAGAAAATAAAAAAAATGTGGGGTCCAGTGTAGTATATATATAAAACTAAGGAAAGAATAGAAGATGTGGGGTCCACTGGTGTACCGATTACCTCAACTCACCTATTTTTAAAAATAGTTTTGCACTCAACCTATTTTTGACATATGTTTCAAATTTTACATTATTTTTAAAAAAGATCCCATAAGGTTTAAAAATTGTTACTAATTAATTCCTATATTTTCAAAATTTCAACTCCAAACCTTTTAAGAATGTTAATAAGTTTACAAAATTTCAATCCTATACTTAATAAGTTTTGAAAAAAATAAAATGTTTAAAAACTAAGAATTTTTTTTTCTAAATTGAACCCTTAAATTTTCAAATTTGTAGTTAGTATACATTAATTTTAAAAAGATATCCGACGAGACAATGATAAATATAACGTGTAACATAAAATTTATTTTTAACCCTTTAAACATAATTCATTATTTACAAATTTGATATTACAAAATAAATAAAAAAATTATGAATTTAAACATTATTTAAACAAAAAAGAATCAATAGCCCAAACTTCTTTCTAGAAATTTATGAGGATCATAAGTTATGAATTCCCAAAGGCATGTGAGATCATCTACTAATTTTAGTTTTATATTAATTGATTTTTGAAAATTGAAATGCTATACAGTATTATTAAGTTATTTATGTAATAAATATTTGAAATTAAATATATCTTCCAATCTTTTACGGAATTGAGGAACAGATGAGATTTAAAAAGAAAAATAGAGCTGAAGTTGTGATGTCATTATTATGGAAAGATTTAAAAAATAAGAAAGGGAAGTACAAGACATAATTATAGCGTTTTACAGAAATGATTGTAAGAAGTCCTAATTAAATAATTAATTAAAGAAAAATGCTCATCTTATAATTTGTCATTTTACAAAAAGGGGTATTTTAGTACACAATTATTGGTTAAAAATGAGGGTCAATTATAGGGCATTTCAGTCCATTGGACCACTTTAACCCTTCCCCCACCCTCTTACTCTTCTTCTCTATCATCATCACTCCTTTACTAATTAATAATTTACCTTCCCCCATCACTAATTTTATACTAACTAAGTTCCTTTCTTCCTAATCTGTTCTAATTCTTTTTAATTAAAATGATAAATATCATTTTGGGGTCCACGAAAGGTTTTGAACATCAAAGCATTGCACCCTAAAGCTAAAGCTGCCCTTTCTAATACTTGTTTTTATCAATAAATGGGCCACCAACCTCATCATTCTTACCATCTTTTATGCCTACTTAAAACCTTTGGGGAATATTTCGTTTTTATAATCTTTACTTCACCATGCCAACATTCATCTTTTATATACATGTTTACGAGATAATAAGAAGCAGAATCATGATATATAAGTGTTGATTTCGAAATTTGGTATTATTGATTGTGAATTTATGTTGCTTCAACATAAATTTGAATGAATGCCTTGCACAATGTTTACAGATTTGGAGAGTACATTGTTTGATGTGTTTTAGCGTCCCGACCTCTCTTGATTATATAGAAATATGTTTTGTGATGGTTATTAACTAATTCACTTCTCAAGTAATTAATAAAAATAGTTGCTTGAATGGTTGGATTTAATGGCCAAACATATACAAAAGTACATAACAACTTAGACATAATCTATATTTTTTTTTCTTATAATTAGTCTCCTTAAGCTCTATGGTCGTCCCAATGCTTTGGCGTCCATACTTAGACATTATAGCTTTATGACCAATCCAATAGATGAGTCTTTGTACTTAAGACAAATAAATTTATAATTTAACGGACTACCATGTGGGTCAGTCTCCATATTTAACCAAATAAGTATTTACTTTTTCACCAAGAACAACAAGTGTTTGACAACAAAACCTAGTAAAAAAATCTCACCATAATCTATTATTAATTAGTATGCTATCGATCACACCATGTGATGTTTGCAACATACATAATGCTTAAGTTAATTTTCAACCTAAGGTTTAGATCAAAATTTTAAGGAAGAATATGAAATCATGCTCTATATACAAAAGAGAACAAACAAAAAAATAAGTTGGGTCTATATTTAGAGCATGATAATTTAAGTATTACAATATTTGTGACAAGTATTACACCGGTAAATGATTTTGATTGTATAGCAAAGTCTCTTCTCTAAAATACAAATTTTCCATTAGTGATATGAAAAAAAAATTCAAGTAAAGAACATATATTAAATAATATAAAGTCTATTAGATATTCATGCCATTAGAAAACACATATGGAAGAAGTCAAGCACATTTTGATAATATTATTGTAACTTATACAATTTGGGGTATAAGTTAGTGTAAATTTGGAAGCAAATGAAGAGATCAACAGACTTTGTTATTATTATTATTATACAAATTTGTTTGTTTGCGTGAGTTGGAATTCTTCATTGAATCAAACCCAAATGAATACTTATTCTACATTCTCAAATACCATAATTAATGATGGAAAAAAAATTATCTCCTTTAATACTCGTTTTCATTGGGACTACATGAGAATTTGTTTTTTTAAAGGGAAATGATTTGTGCACATGGAGAGTTGGACACAATCTTTTAATATATGTATATATATTAAAATTAATCTACCCTCTGACTATATGCTCTTCAAATCTTGGCACATAGAAAAAACCACACACATAAATTACAAATATTAATTCCTATATATATAAATCACAAAAGACCACACACATTATAGCCATTCCCATTTCCCCAAAAGAATTTTTACACAAATATGCAAAGGCCTAAAACTAGTGCAGCCCTTATCACTGCTGTTTCTTCTTCTTCTTCTAACTCTCTAAACTTCTCTTCCATGAAGCTGTTTCAACGAATCCGTAAGATGCTCGTACGGTTCGTCTTTTCTATCCCATCTCGAGTGTCATCATCGTCGAGACGAAGAACAAGCTATGACAAGTCGTTTGATCCACCAAAAACTTCGTGTAGCTCTTATTACTCTTCCCATTCCCACTATGATGAGGCCATTGCCGATTGTATTGAGTTTTTCAACAAGTCGTCCCAAGATGTGGGTTTTGAAGCTCAAAAACCAATCACTAATGTGATGTGATATATATTGAAAGTACACCAACAAATTAAAATATCGTCCCATAGTGGACAATATGTCAAACCATGGTAGAAATATGAAGAAAAGTTTGTTAATCTCAATCGATCGAGAAAATTTGGTTTGTCTTTTGATTTCTATGTGTTGTTTATTCTTGTATTTATCTCTACCTTTTTCATTCATGGGCTTAGAACGAATTCTAAGCGTGTTGTATCACCATTTGTGTGTTCTTTTATTCTTCTTTGGTACTTTTTGGTATTCATTGTCTCAAAATTGCAATATTAAACATTTTTTTAAATGAAAAAAAAGAAGTTTATATATATGCATGGAATTTATTATTACATGACCAATCTCATAATTCATTCGTCGTCAAACAGTCTGAATTCTTATTTTCTTTAAAAAAAACTAGTGAGTGTGTCTCTAATTTCCTTTTTTCTTGGAAAACATGCCGGAAATGAGTGGGATTAATGTCTTCTTGATCTTATTTTTCTCCCTCCTAATAGAGGAGAGCCTGTCCAACTTCTCGACAGCGGCGGGAGGTGGAACAGTAAGGTGAGCGACGGCGGATGCGGGAGGGTTTGCAAAAGTGACATAACGTTTTTTTTGGAATTCCATAGAATCGGGCTGCTCTACAAGAAGTTTAACATCGTCGGAATGATGGTCTAACAATAATGAAGATAATTCTCTTTCCTTTAAGAGTTGAAGCTCGTTTTTGGTTTTCTCAAGCTCTTCTTGAAGAGATGAAAGACAATGAGCCATTACCATGCTTTCTTCTTTGGCTTTTGAAAGGCTTTGCTTTGTTTCTTCTAACTCAGCTGCAACATTTCCTAGCTTCAATTGCCTTACCCCATTCCTCTCTTTATTCTCCTCATCTCTCCCATGCATCTAATTCAAAAACCGACCTTTATATCATTAATTTCTTGTTTTATATCATCATTTAACACGATTCAATTTAATTCAAATAACATTATAAACTTAGGTTTAATTTTCTTGACTCAACTATCTTACCTTTATATTATAAAATCCTATTTCATATTCACTAAGTGTTTTTCTTTAGAATAAATAAACGAATAGTTAAAAGAATTTAATGGTGACCAATATGAAATTTTAGTGACTACTATTCTTTAGATCTTGATTTGTGGAGGCACGACCAAATAACTATTTTCTTTTAATTGATTTTGCTAATTTGTTCAACATTATCTATTTTGACGCTTGAAAAAAGCAAGTACATTTATAAGCTTTCGAAATGGTATATTTGATACTAATGTTTTATATTGGAAAATGAGAAATGAGAGAGGATAATCTTCATTTTAGTCATTATATTTTTAACTTTAGTTCATTATTTTGATCTATTTTCAAAAAGAATGTTCATTTTGTTACTTAAACTTTCAAAAAGTAACAATTTTGGTCCATTCATTTTCAACTTCAACTGTAAGGTTAAAATTGAACTTTTTGAAAGTTCAAAGTCCAAAATAAACGAAAATTGAAAAATACAAAACAAAAAAAAAAATCAAAAGTATAAAAACCAAAGTAGTGTTTAAATAATTTCATACTTTCATCCATTAGTTATAGATATCTATACGTTTTGTTCTATCTATAAATATTTTTAGTAATCAATTTTATCATTTAAAATAACTAAATCCTACCCTCGGTTTTATTGTAAAAGTAAAATGGAAAGAAGGAGGGACCCCCAAAAATATAAATTATAAAGGATTAAGTTGAAACAACCCAATACTACCTACTATAATAATCACATTTTTCCATTGATTATATATATATATACAACTAATTTTCTTGTCTAGTACAATTCATTGATTTTTTTTGGTACAATTTAACCTAACAAAATTAAACGATATGAAACTTATATATTGTAAAATATTTTATTTGATGATTCGGCTACTATATATCTTACTTCAAATCGAAGCAAAGAAGACAAATTAGATTCCAAATTAAAGTTTTTGCTGATCTCAGTAAACAAACCAAATGCATCTTTGTTCCTTATCAATTCATACCTATAATTTTTGGGTTCTCTCTATCAAAACTTCAAACAATAATAGTATCAATTTAATTATTCATATTTCCTAATTTTTACACATATATTTTTATAAAAAATATTAGTAATTTTGCTATATAAAATAATTTCTTAAATATTTTAATGTAGAATAGAGAAAAAAAAATGTAAAGATCAGATAGACAAATATAGTTCTTCATTGAATTTGAAGTTATCAATTCGTATTTGTTTGTTTAGAACGAATTAGATGTTGATATTTTAGCACTTTTACGTATAGGAAATTTTGATGAAAAATAATTTTATTGAGGTGATATCCAGTTGGTTAAATCAAGTGAAAATAACTACAAAATACTCAATAAGAAATAGTTTTTTAAAAAATCTGTTATTTAAAATTAGTAAATTATTAGTTTCAATTTTAATTAATAATTTTCAATTTTAGAAATATAAATTGATATTTGTTCTAAATATTATCTTACATCGTGAATCCAACTCGATGGAGATAAATTGTCTACTAACCACTAAAAGATACTTCAAATTCCACACTTCTATGTTGAATTTTTTCAGAAAAAGAAATAACACAAGATTATGTGTCTATATTTGATTGTTCAAAAAATTCCAAATATATTTTTAATAACTCAAAATCACTACTTTAAACTCCTTAACAAACACATTTATGGTATTAAAATTGATTTTAAGTGATTTAATTAGAACAGTTTTTGATTGATATATATTGAAAATTACAAAGAACTTGAACAGTAAAGAAAGAGAAGAAGAAGAAGAAGAAGAAGACCTGTTTAATTCTGTTGCTATAAAGTTCTCCAGCCAAAACTTTGTCACCGAACAACGTAACTGCTTCTTTTACTGAACGAAATGGCTTTCTTGTATCAATCTCTGCTCTTTTAAATCTCACACTTCCATTTTCCATCTTTATAAATTTGAACTAACAAACAACAAATATCCCACCAAAATATAAAAAAACTTACTTTGGTTGGGTTTCTGATCTACAAATTTGTAACAAAGACAGAGTCGGACCAACTAAATTTCAACTTTGTCGTTCCAATATTCAAACAGAGAGAAAGTAAAGAAGAATGTTAATATATTAGAGGCAATATGAAAGTAGCATAGCTTCGTTTCTTGGCTTCCAAGTTAATGGAATTCTGTTAGTTCTTTTAGGCAAAAAAAAAAAAAACAAAAAACAAAAGAGTGACAGTTGAAATCTATGCTTGTAATTGAAGTCTGGTTTTGGGTCTATTTTCTTTCCCCTTTTCACTTAGTTAAAGATATATATATATATATATACTGTGTGTACTTACTTTAATCAAACATATACTTAGCACACTTATTAAGCTTCTAATCTATTATTCCTCTTTCTGTACGCTTCTCTCATCCTTTCCTCTTATTTATAATTCATTTTAATTCTTTCGTTTCAAATCATTTGTTGTCTCATCTATTTACCTCGTAAAACATGAATCAAATACGCAAATATTGGTAAATCAGTTTGGTGATAACCATCTAAAAGTCTGATGACCATTTGGTTCAAGAAAGATATATAGGTTACTAATATATATATATAAGATCAATTGTTTACTTATTTGTAAAGTAATGAAGAATATAGTGATCATACAGTTAGAGCCCAACTTGTATAACACCTTGGTTCTGTAGATGGACATGCCCACTTGTTCTCAAAAGAATCCCTCAAGTTCAAGAGTTATTGTATATCTATCAATGAATCCTTAGGGTCTTCCTACGGTTGAGAACCCATTTTCAATCAACTTTTCCGTGGGGATGTTTCTGAATTGATATAATGCTTCTCCAAGTTGAAACTTCCATAGCAGAAACCGCCAAAAGTCAAGATTATTGTTTTGTTTTTCAAACGACAAACTCACACAGTTGCCTTGTTAAAACTTGATAATTATCTCACACAATAGTACATTCAGCAACTCCTGATAAGGATACACCAAAAACTTAAATAACATAACGAAAATAAAGAAAATATCTTCTAATACTATCGACAAAACACCAATACGAAAAACATCCCAAAGAAGATAATAATATACAGAATATATTTCAAATAAGAAAAGTTCTACTCTACAAAGACAACAACTTGTGAGATAATAACTCCTATGACATACTAGGAGACAACACCAACACTGTGCCCAAGGCAAACCACATATACCTTGAACAAACATACAGCTAACAATTAATAACAAAACTCTAACAAGCCTAATGTATACATCTATGTTTGAATAAAAAAAAATGATCAATCACAAATAGTCACGTCAATTTTTAAATTAATGAAAAAATTGTTGAACTTGGGACTAATAGCAAACAAGTTGGCATGTATTTGAAACTAAGATTGTTTGATTGAATAAACTAGCTTGTTCCTTTGAGTCCTGCTATTTGTTTTCAAGTTTAATGAACAAAACTAAGGTTATTTGGGCCTAGAGGTTAACCTAGCCCAAATTCCAATTAATTGATGAGCTCAAGGGTCATGGCCAAGTCTTCATTGACCTAAAATAACTCTAAATAGAATTCATCGATGATTAGAGGATTCTTTGATCTTATTAAAATTAAAGGATACTTGAAAACTAAAGTCTTTTAATGCACTTTGCTCTTGGTTATTAAAAGAAACATCTCATCAAAACAATCTACTAACCATGATTATTTGTCAGCCTCAATGCTTTATAGGTGATCTTGTAGCTTACAAGGTGTCAACAAAGCATGTTGATTTGTTTTCTAACTATTGAATCAGTTTGTAATTTGTAAAATAATGTGTGGTTATTTGTTAGGATATCACGTAACAAAGAAATACTAAAAAAAATATGAAGAATACTAAAGGATTTAATTAATTATACGAAAATATGTTGAAAATATGTTATAATATTGTAAGAAATTGTAACAAGGCAACCACTAATTTTTTTTTAAAGGATTAGTATAACCTAATCTCCACATTTAATTTCAAGGACTTATAACAAATAGATATTTAAATTCTTTTCTAGTCATGAAAATTTGTTCGAAAAACAAGTACGGATGATCGAATACATTTATAAAAATTAACCTAAATTAAAGTTAAACTACACAAACCATATTTTTTCAAAAAATTTATGTAAGTATCTTTAAATAAAAATGTTGAAATTTGAATTTTCTATTCTATATAGGTTATTTTATGAATGGTTGTGAGATCACACACCATGAAAGCTTTCATTGTAAACACTAAGGACACAAGCTGGTTTTTGTTATTTCATAAGGTTGGTGGGTATACCAAATTCTTTATCTTTTTCCAAAATCATTATCTTTTTTTTCAAAGTACTTTAATCAAAAACTATATTATTTATTAAGTTTTATAATATAGTTTGAAGAGAAATTTTTTTTATGTTATCAAAGTTACACCTATTTTGGTACAACTTAAACAATTGTCTAATAAAATTATGTCACATGTACGTAGAAGGAGAGAGCATATTTATTCTAATGGTAACTCTCTCAAGCGTGATTAATACAAAAATTAGTAATTTAAAAACTCTATGTACAACAACAATAACCATGGAAAAATTATGAGTTAAAGAACTAAACCTTTTGTTGGGTTGTACATAATGAGTTTCGTAGTGTTTCGAGAATGAAATGACGTGCTTCAAATGTTCACATGTACCCATCATGTTGTTCCAAGAATTTTCTTTTCACATTAGTTAACACAGGTTGGATATATAATAAGAATAGTACTTGAGTCGTATTGTATCAACCTCTTTAAATAGTATATCAAGAACGTTATTTTAATTTCAATATTATTGGAATTAAGGTAATAGCAAAATAGTTTAATTACAAAAGATACTCGAAAGAAGGTTGGTTTTTAAAGTAAGATTTTGAGAGTATAATTATAACCCCGAGTATAATTATAACCCCTAATTGAAGTAGATCGTAAGAATTTCAACTTCCAATCTCTAATTCAAAGATATTAAGGACAAACGGCGAAGTTATTTAGTACAAACAAGTATTAAATCTTAATTGTTTAATTGTGAAGTGTAAAATATAAAAAGTTAATAAGTTATAAAATTGATACTTTCAGTCATGAAACTTATGAACTACTTTAAGCTAAACAAGAAATAGAATTAATAATCAATTCTTGTATATAAACACATAGACTTGACAATAAATTCAAGGACTCTTAACTCATGGAAATGACATTTTTCGAAAAAAGATATATATGGTATGCAAGAATGTTAGAGTTAGAGGTGTAAATGTGGGTTGGATTGGATTGGATTGTCGTGCTTAAATATTAACCAACCTTTTGTTTTACACTATTTTCTTCAATTAATAATAAAATATACATAATATAAATAAATATATAATTAGGTCAGATTGGATTTAATTTAATTTTAATCAAATCTAACACGTTGTTCGAAATTAAAGTTAACTAGCATTAGGGAGATTTTGAGATAGTTCGGTTTTTGTGTACATATAACAAACACTAAGCCAATCCTAATATTTCTATCAACCTTAGTTGGACGTGTGGAGCCAGATTATAGTGGTAGACATATTTTGGTATAAAACTTTGGAATTGCAACAAAGGTTTAAGCCAATGGAGAGATGTTTTGTGTTGTAAAAGAGACGAAGGGGATCAAAAAGCACCTGAAGAAGAAGAAGAAGATATAAACAAAATATGCTGAATTCCTATTAACGAACCAAACCAAATATGCTGAAAACTCCACTCCACTTCGTCTTCTCCGCCCCCACTTTCATTTCTCTCCATCTGTCCTAAAAATCTAGATTTGATCATCGAACCCTTGTTCACCAATTAGGATCTTTAATCAAAGTTTTGATCCTTTTCATTAAATTTAACTATTTCAACTACCCCACCTCAAAACACCTCCTTCCCTCTTGATTGTCGCAACTGTATCATCTCTTTCTTTTTCCTCTCTCTGTTTTTACCGTTTCTTACAATGTCGGTCGCTGCGGTTGGATCTCTCCCTCCACTAAGATCTCCCACATGGATCGCCCGCCCTCGCTTCACCATGGCCGTCGGATCCAAAGCCGTCTCTGTTTCCCCAATTTTGACTAAGTTTCAGAAGGATTGCGACACCCCTTTGCCGGTATTGCGCCACGTGGCGGATTCGATGGCCAATGATATGAGAGCTGGGCTCGCTGTCGACGGTGGCAGTGATCTAAAGATGATTCTTAGCTATGTCGACACCCTCCCTAGTGGGTAAGTTTCAAAGTTCGAATTTTTTGGCTTAAAACTGTGTCGTTTTAAACTGATTGCTGATGGCTTTGTGAAAAAGGAATGAGGAAGGATTGTTTTATGCATTGGATCTTGGTGGCACCAATTTTCGAGTGCTTAGAGTTCAATTGGGTGGCAAAGAAGAACGTGTTATTGCTACTGAATTTGAACAAGCTTCAATCCCTCAACACTTAATGTTTGCCACATCTCAGGTTCATTACTTCTTCAATTACTCTGTATCAAAATCTTACAATATAATATGTTTAGCTAATATGGAATTTAAAATACTTAAGTTAAGGTCACTCGTGAACTTGAAAATTAGCATAGGATTCTTGAAGGGGCTGTCAATACTAATCGTAGAGAAAAATGACATTATTAGAGGTCACTCTTTAAGCTACCACCGAATCAAGAAACTTTAAGTCTTTAAGTAGATAGGTTGTTGTCACTTTTGAACGTTAAAAGTAGCATAAGACTCAAGAGGAGATTGTCGATACTGATTGGAGAGAAAAATGACATCACTAGAGGTCGAACAACACTTTAAGTTACCATCTGATCAAAAAAATCTTTAAGTAGATAGGTTGCAGTCTCTCGTGAACTTGAATATTAGCATAAGACTCAACTGTCAATACTAATTGGAGAGAAAAGGACATTACAAGAGATTGTGTACAATCTTTAACTCTAAGATCATGTTCATTTTAAGCTACCACTAAATCAAAAACTTTAAGTAGATAGGTTACAATCACTCATGAACTTAAAAATTTGGATAAGACTCAAAAAGAGACTTTCGGTACTAACTGGAGTGAAAAATGACATTACTAATGGTCGAATAACACTTTTTAGCTACCACCAAATCAAAAAAGCTTTTAGTAGATAGGATATGGTCACTCGTGAACTTGAACATTAGCAAAAGACTCAAAAAGAGACTGTCAATACTGATGAGAGAGAAAAATGACATTATGAGAGGTTGAATACGATCTTTAACTCCAAGATTATGTTCAATTTAAGCTACCACTGAATTAAAAACTATAAGTAGGTAGGTTACAGTTAGTCATAAGCTTAAAGAACTCAATCAATATTAATTTGGTTTGCAGAGAATATCATGTTAAACTGGATTTAGCAACTTATTGATATCCTTAGCATCATCTGTTAACTATGAACTTCCTTGTTCTGAAGGAGCTCTTTGATTTCATTGCTTCTGGTCTGGAAAAATTTGTAGAGAGTGAAGGTGACAGATTCCACCTTTCTCCTGGAAGAAAGAGAGAGACTGGATTCACATTCTCATTCCCTGTTAAACAAATTTCCATTGATTCTGGCATATTGATCAAGTGGACTAAAGGTTTTGCTGTTTCTGGAGTGGTATCTTTTTCACCATATTTCACTTGAGGAATGTCAAAATGGAAGGAATTTAGCTTGCCTCTGATTGTTTCAAACTAATATCAGGCTGGGAAAGATGTTGTTGCTTGTCTAAATAAAGCCATGGAAAGGCGAGGACTAGATATGCGTGTTTCGGCCCTTGTATGTTCTTGCACCTATAACCAGCCTTGGAAAATGTTTTCTGCTTTGATGCATTGTTGATTGTTAATAAATGAAAACAGGTTAATGATACGGTTGGAACCTTGGCTGGAGCAAGATATTATGACGATGATGTCGTTGCTGCTGTTATTTTAGGTACAGGAACCAATGCCTGTTATATAGAACGAAAGAATGCTATTCCTAAGCTGCAAGGCCAGGGATCTTCTTCAGGGAAAACAGTATGTACCAACACTTACATGACCTCTATTCCTCTAGTTCGGTAAATTATTTCATCGGCCACAATGTAATGTTGTTTTATTGACGAAAACTCGTTTCAGATTATTAACACAGAGTGGGGAGCATATTCAAATGGTCTTCCTCTCTCTGTTTTTGATAGAGAGATGGATGCTGCTAGTATCAATCCAGGGGAGCAGGTGAATCGTAGTGTAATAATGTTCAATGCAATATGATATTGTAATTTTGGGACTAATGCAAATGCAATATATATATATCTATATATGGGTGCTAGAGATACATAATTAAATTTGCCTTCAACCACTAACTTAAGCTTTTGGGTGAATTGGTGGTTTAATATTTGACTTGTGGTAGATCTTTGAGAAGACAATAGCTGGTATGTACCTTGGTGAAATTGCTCGTAGAGTGCTTTTAGCAATGGCTGAATTCTCCCCTCTTTTTGGCAAATCCATTCCCGAAAAGCTGTCAAGGCAATTCATCCTGAGGTACCATTTGCAACTGATCCTTCATTCATATGTCCTCATGATGAAATCATTTTAACACATGTTCAGTGTGTATATTTAATAGCTGAACAATTCTTCCCTTGTAATGTAATGCAGCACACCAGATCTATGTGCTATGCACCAAGATGTCTCTAACGACCTTCAAGCCGTCGGATCAATCTTGTACAATGTTTTCGGGGTAAACAGTTTTAAACATTCCATATCAAATCTTCGTCAAACAGTTTTGAAATTAAAGATGACATAGTTTGCCAAAGTCTAGAAAGAACATAACAGCTATAATAGCAAATATTATTCAGTTTTCCAAATCTGATTGGAGCAATGAAACCAGGTCGAGTCGGATTTAAGTGCAAGAAAAATCGTCGTAGAGGTGTGTGACACAATTGCAAAGCGAGGGGGACGATTAGCAGGGGCGGGAATTGTAGGCATCCTGAAGAAGATAGAAGATTTTGAAGAAGTAAAGGCTGGAAAGAGGAGAGTTGTGGCCATGGATGGAGGATTGTATGAGAATTATCCACAGTACAGAAAGTACCTTAAAGAAGGGGTAACAGAACTCCTGGGGACCGAGTTGGCTAAAAATGTTGCCATTGAACATACCAAAGATGGATCTGGCATTGGGGCTGCTCTTTTGGCTGCTTCAAACTCTATTTATAGAACATGATTTCTTGAGAGGAAAACACATGGTTTTGTCCCTAAGAGTTGTCCCTTGTAATTTGTTCTTATTATTGTTTCCATTAATATATTTTTTTTTAATCTTTTGGTTTGATTTTGTATTGGAGTAATTATGTACAATTAAGTTTTAAACTCAAATTTGATTTAGTGCTTGTCTTTCTGCTTCAGTGTATAAAGTGAGTTTTGTCCATTCTACAAGATTTGTATCAATATAGGGGAAGATTACATAAGAATAATACTCCATCCCAACCTAATATGTCATTAAAATAAGTTAAATTTCATTTTAATTGATTGGCATATTGGACTTTTTTGTCCAGATGAACTAAAACTAACCAAAAAAGATGCTATTTATGAAAAAAAATTGTTTGTAATATATTTTTTAGCAGATAAATATAGTAGATAGCAATTTTAAGAATAATAATAATTATTAGGATAACAAACATTGAAAATTTATATATGAAAAGAGAAATGTGAAAATATTGCTTGAGAAAATGTAAATTTGGTGTAAAAGAAAAAACAAATAGAGTTATTTTGGGTGCTTCGTTCCTTTGATCCTCTAACAGACCAAGACGAAGGGGGAGAAAATTCAAGCCCAGTGGTATTGAACTTTCAAAACACCAATTCGCCGGCAACTTGTGCTCCGAATTCGGCTTCCGATTATCAATCAGAGCTGCTTTCATCTATTTTCCTTCCTCATTTTCAAGAATGGTCTGTAGACTTTCTCATTTTGACGATCTTCCCCCTAGTCTCATATTGTAAGGGTTTTGACATTTAACATTTCATTTTTGCAGATCCGGTTCATACTTTTGCAGAACAGGCAGGGCAAAACCCGTCTCGCTAAGTATTATGTTCCTCTTGAGGAATCCGAGAAGCACAAGGTCGAGTATGAGGTATTTCTAACTCCCTTCTGAATTTCCTTTCTTGATTCTCTGATTCCAATTTTCTCTTTCCAGCCTAAGTTCTAGGTCTTTTCTTTTGATTGAATTCCAGGTTCATCGATTGGTGGTTAATAGAGATCCCAAGTTCACAAATTTCGTTGAGGTGTGAAATTTTTTGGTTTGATTCTGTATGTTTATGTGATGGTACTTGTATCTTCTAATCAAGTGTGATGATTACCGGCTAAGGAAATGGCTATCATTTCTGGTTTATGCTGGATTTCTTGTTACTACACTTGTGTTCTGATGGAGAGTTCGTTCTTCACTGTTCTTTGTTGGGATTTGTTTTGTTTCAGCTGACATTTTTTTAGTTTCCCTTTTTGGGCATGAATCCTCGCATTTGTTTATGTTGCACGTCGCGTTCATCTGGTTTTTACGTAAGCTCTAGCTTATTCCATTCTTAACTGCTGTTTGCAGTTCCGAACACACAAGGTCATCTATAGAAGATATGCAGGATTGTTTTTCTCTCTTTGTGTGGACATAACAGACAACGAGTTGGCCTACCTCGAGTGTATTCATTTGTTTGTGGAGATTCTGGATCATTTCTTCAGCAATGTGTGTGAGCTCGATTTGGTTTTTAATTTTCACAAGGTTTGTTGATCTTCATTTTCTTTCTTCTTCATTTTTGTTTTCCATTCTATTGTATACCAATGAAGGTTCTTTATTTATGTTTTGAAATACTGGTCTTGTAACTCTCCTCTTACTTCTTGTATTATATCATATGATTTTTGTGTTGGGAATGCGATCAAAATCCCACATTGGTTAGATAATGGGATGATCATGGATATATAAGTGAGGACAACTATCTTCATTGTAATTAGACTTTTTGGAGTGAAACCAAAGGCAAGGTGATAGGGGTTTATGCCTAAAAATAGCAATATCATATCATTGTAGAAATATTTGGAGGGTCCGTTGTCCTTAACAAGTGGTATAAGCTCTTGACATACCCATGTTAGTAGAATCCTCAAGTGCTAAACAAAGATGTATTGAGCCTCAGAAGTAGTCACGATGTGATATGTGGTTGAACTTTATCATATTAATGGTGTGCTTCAATGAAGAGAAGTTAGCCTAGATAAGAGTTAGATGGATGAATGAATGACTATCTGAGGAGAGACTCGATGGTTCTTTGTTCAAGTGGAGGATTATTAGAGGAATACGACCAAAGTTCCACATTGGTTAAATAAGGAAATGATCATGGATATATAAGCAACTAATGCCATTGGTGTGATGCATTTTGAGGTCAAACCAAAAACAAAGTCATAAAGGTCTATGCCCAAAGTGAAGAATATCATACAATTGTGGAGATGTTGAGAGGGTTACTATCCTTAACTGTTTGTTTATCTATTCTATTTCATAAGTAATTAGCTATCCAGCGCATTCACAGCATTCTCTGTGTGTGCTCTCACTCAGTCAATACCAAGGCTCCAATTCAAATTCTTTGTGAACAAATCTTCCATCTTACTCTATTCAGTTTCATATGTCCAACAATGGCAAAAAAAAAAATCCTTGCATATTTTCTCTTTTCCTTAACTTGATGTTCACACTTGCATTTCTATTTCTATTTCCCTTCTAGTTCAAAACTGTAAATTTAAAGATTCATCGTCTGAGATTTGTTAATGTGGTAATTGTTGTGTTTTATCTGCTACCATACTTATCCACATTTTTGTTCTGAATCTGATGAAGGTCTATCTGATACTTGATGAATTTATTCTTGCGGGAGAACTCCAAGAAACGAGCAAAAAGGTAAAATAGTGCCTGTTTATTCCTAGTATTTGTGATTTTCTCTTTACCAGACAGTCAAACTACCTGTCTACACAATCTTGCATAGTCATAGAATTGTAGTTGTTGGCCATGCATGGGCATGGAGCCATATTACGAGAGTTTATTTATATGGGTTTTATTTGGCCTAAATGGTAATATCCAATCTCACGTTTAAATGGTTTTTTTCCATCTTCAAAAAATTTTCAGGCGATAATTGAAAGAATGGGGGAACTGGAAAAGCTGGAGTGAAGATAGTACACGTTAGAGAGCTAAGACTGCAATTTATTTTTCGTGGCCGAATTTATTGTGTTAATGATTTGAGTTTACTTTGTTGTTTCCCCCACAGTATATTTGTCCGTGTGATCTTGTTGTGACAAATAGAACAAAGAAAAGTTGAACAAAATTTGAGGTCCCTGCATCTCTCTTGCATAGTTTTTGAACATTTCAGAACATCAACCGTCTATAAATAGTGAAATCTACAGAATTCATTCTTGTTGATATACTTCTAGAATCAAAGTTATCTCATTAATTTATTACATTCAGAAAAAAGACCATCTTTATGTTAACATCTTTATTTTGGATATCTGTGATCTGAAATCAAACATCATCATCATAGAATCAACAAGAATATCTAGGGACACTTGTGCCTGCCACCATGTGTGGTCATATTAGCATAGCAGGGGCAAAAATCATAGTTGCCTGAAGTGCCTGGCGGAACGCATTGACAGCGAGTGCAACAGGTTCCACATGCCCTCTTACAGATCTTCTGCCTCGACGATAATCGGCACCTCGCATCACAAGCTTCGCCACAATCTGCAATAGGCAAATATTTTGGTCACGAAGCAAAAAACATTAACATAACGATGTGAATGCAGGTGCACAAATCTCATTGTTACCTATCTCTTGAGGAAGAGGGTTATCCACCTGAGTTGTGATAACCTGAAAGACCATGCCGTGTAAATGGTAAGGCCAAAAAGTTGAAAGTACTGAAACTGAATAGAGAAAACAAATGGAAGAAGGATTACCATTTGGCCTGATTCCATAAGGAGCATAGCGAAAGCAATAAGAAGCAGAACAAACACAAGACCTTTAGTTGCTGCCATGGGAATTCTGAATGGTGTTTGTAATACAAGAGGTGTCTGTTTATAGGGGTGAATTTTCGAAAGGGCATACAGGGAGAAGAAATGGAAGAAGTTAGGTAAATGTGTCAGGTTGAGATGGGAATCTAGAATGTTACATGGTTGGTTATGTGGTATCTGGTAGGTAGGGTCTTATGTAGAAGTGGTATGGAAATTGCTTTGATTGCATTGCATCTTTGATCATCATGTTCTGGAAAACAGTTTGTGGTTTAACAGATTGTGGCATATGAAAGGTTCAAGGTTACTCAAGTTCAAGCTTTGAAGTCAAGAAATGGTAAATTCAAGAGTCTTGAATGAGTACATGAGTCTGTTTTATGAGCAGAATAGATGATGAGTTCAAGAGGCTCAATGAGAAATCAAGAGTTCTATCTTAAGGAGCAGAAGAGATGATGAAAGAGATTCAATAAGAACTTGAGCTCGTCTAGAGTAAGCAGGAAAAAGGTGTTGAGTTTGTTAGACCTAACAAAGATAAAAATAGCAATAGGTTCAAGCAATACAAGTTTATCAACATAAGTATTGCAAAACTCGATTTTAGGCTCTACTAATATTTAAAGTGTCAATATCAGTCGAAAATGTCGACGACAACATCGATGAAATATCTCTTTTCATCGATAATTTTGGAGAAAAGATTAACACACTAGTGACATTTTGTTGTATTTATGGATATAATGAAAATGCGAATTCATCTTTTATATTAATGTCAAACTTGTAAGAATATGTCACATATCAAAGAAAATCTCAACATATCGGTAAAAACTTGATATCATAGGTTGAACGTATTCTTACCTCTAGAAGATGAATGAAATTTTTACACAAGTAAAGTTTGCCATTTACCATTGATGTGAGTTCTAAAAACATTGCAAACTCATATTTCAAGTGTTAGTGACATGTTGCCGAACCACTTTTATATTCATTGAAATTAGGCACTTTATTATAAGTCATTTTGCCCATAGACCACGCGGTTTTGAATGAATTATTTGTGCTCTTCTTTATTTAGCAAATAAAGTTGTCAAACAGTTGTTTCGAACTTTCTTTATTTTTCGATTATTGAAAGATGTTTGACAAGCACTATGCAATATCTCATAATCAACTTTTTTTTTATTCTTTAATTTTGTGATATATTTCCAATTTAATTTGTTGCTTTCCTTTTGCACAAAAGTTACGTTGATTGTATCAATATTACGTGTTTGGTCCTTTCCAAATTGTCCTTCCCAATCACAATTCATCCACACCACTTAACATGTCATATCGTATTCATTTGGATTATATGTAAAATCAGAAAGTGAACTTACTTTTGTTTCACCAATTTTATTTTTTTTCTTCTTTCATAGTCAATATTCTGTCAAGTCGGTTTCAAAAGATAGATTATTGAGAGTGCTCGTCCGTTGACCAACTGTATCTTTATAGTAGTATAATTGTTATTAAAGCACCAATTAATCGAAAAGTTTAACGTTTTTCTTAAGTTCGAATTTAAGATTTTTTTGTTCTAATATTAAGTTAAACCAATAATCAACTCAAAAGCTTAAGTTTTGTGGCTTCTAACAACTTTGACATTGTATCGATACTCTAACAAATGATATTGGCTAGTTTAGGCGAATGACTTTGTTTTTTAATGAACTTATATACCATTAAACTCTTCGTTTCCTAATTAATGTGAGATTTTGTTTACATTCACCCACAAGCTTAAGTTTTTTGGTTAATTGATGATACCTTTAATTGTTGTTGGGTATGTATTAAAGAAATTACTATGTAATAACCGTTAGAAACATATATATTCAAAACACTTTTATAGTTATTGCTTCTTTAAACAAAGATTATAAATATGCAAAGTTAGGGATTTGAATATCTCACGTCTTAGGCTATATATACTCTCTTGTGGTTCATTTAATGAACGTTTGTGGTTGTTTACTAATATACTTTGTGGTCGTAATGAATTGTGATTTCCATAACAAGATTTGTGATATTCATTTGTTACTCGATTGGAGAGAGGGTAGTCGATATAAGTGCGTTTGAAAATTATATGAGACTCAATAGTAAGTTTGTGCGGATAATTTAAAGTTTTTTTCCACATTTGTCCTCACATGTCATCATTTATCGTTCCAACAACAATCTATTGTTTTTAGTGAGATTATTGATATTGATTTTGTCGTTTCATTCGAGTAGTAATAAGAAAGATCACAATAAAGATCTTTTTTCTTTTTTTGGGTCTCTTGCTTTTTTATTATGGATTTTTTTGTTTCTTTTTTTTTTTTTCCTTATGTTTGCTATATATCGAGCATCTACCATTAATCGTAGATTTTGTTTGAAATTTAGTTTTTATTTGAAGATTATATATATTTTTCTTTTAAAAAAATTATTGTTTTTTCTAAATTGAAATTGAAATTGCTCATTTATTTTCTAAAATTATGCAATTTTTAAAAATTATGAGTGAAGTCTAAAGTTTTTGAAGTACAAAAATTTGATTTAAGTATATAAAAGTGATAAAGAGTATTTAAATATAACATATTACTTACTGTTTTAATTAGATAGAATATAAAAATGATATTCTAATAATCATTTTGTATTTCATTACGTTTGATCTAAATTAAACTAACACCAATAATTTTTTTTATTACTATTACATTAACAAACAACATTAAGCAAATCTTATTCTTCTACTTTTGATTGAGAATCATTATGATTCATAAATGAATAAAATAAACTCGTAAAGATTATCGTAGTTTTCATCGTAATAAACGTGTGACCTTAATTAAAAGTTCATACGGTTCTTAGGTACTCTAATACAAACCTACTAATCACGCTATAACTCTCTCTTCCAATAATTTCTCCTTCCAAATAATACGTAAAGAATAATGATGTCAAATCGGGAAATAATCGATCTAACTTAAATTAGAGAGAATGAAGTTGCAATTATGAAAACTGATACCAAATTTAAGGTAGGCGTTTCAATAAAGTTTTGGTCAATTAATTGTAGCTTTATTACACATACAAATAAAACAACACTTGTAACGTACAAGAATATAATTCATAATTTGTTTTGTATAATCACTCACATAACTGGGAAAAGAAAAACAAACAAAATAAAGGGGAAAAAGTATGATTTTTCTCCCATACAGAAATTTTATTTTAGATAAATAATTCATTATATTAAACACTCCTTGAAATTTTTATTTACTAATCAAAGCTTATAAACGTTGAAGATGACGATGAACAAAAACAGAACAGAATACAGACTTTTGCATGGGAGAGATTATGACGGACTTTTCAACACAGTATCTTTTTGAACAATGAAATAACTTAAGGACACTTTCGCCGGCCGCCGTGAGTGGTCAGTGTAGCGTAGCAAGGGCAAGCCTCATAGTTTCCGGAAGTGCCCGGCGGCACACAGCTGCAACGTGCACAGCACGTCCCACATGCCCTATGGCACAAGTTCGGCCTTGATGATAATTTGCACCTCGATGCACAAGCTCCTCCACAATCTAATATACACATAATTAATTTTCACAATCAAAATACTTCAAATAAATAAATAATCCCAAAAGACAATAACTTACCAATATTTTGAGTCTTAGTGGGACTACTAGCTGCAACACCAACGCCCTGAAAACACAAATCGAATATGAGAATGATTATTGTAGGATTAAAAACACGTTTAATAATCGAGTATATGAAATTAGAACTTACCATCTGAACATCAGCTTCAACAAAACAAAGAACGAGAAGAAAGGACGCAAGAAGAGAGGCGATGATTTTAGGAAGTGCCATGGTATTAAGATGAAGAAAGAAAAGACGACTTAGAAAATGCAATGCAAATGAGAAAGGAAGTGTTGATATTTATAGTAAATATAAAAGGGGGGAGGTGTTAGAGTGTTAGGTGAGTGAGAAAGTAGGGAACTTTTCTTTTTTAATTTTTGAAAATTTTCGTGGCGGAAGGGAATAATCCATTTTCTGGTGGGGGAAAATATAAAGAAATGAAAATAAAATGAGTCAGTTCCTTTTCGTCTCTTTCTTTTTAATTAATTGCAAGGGTGGGGTCTATACATTCATACATTTCCACTTCGGATCATAGCCTATAACTTTGAGACATCTTTTCAAGATGCTGTTTATTAGTCTAATTAAATTCATTCAAGTACCAAATTTTTGTTACTCCATACCTAAGGAATCAAACTATTTAGTATTTAGCTACCTGTGATCTTAATTATCCATCAATTATCAAATTGAGTTTAGTTCTACAATCATTGGAATAAGGTTTTGTTTTCAAACTGGAATGTTCATTCTACATATCTACAATTTTTGTATTAAAATAAAAAATTTTAAAAAAAAGTTGATGAGTTAAGTTTACTCAAACAATAAAATATAACTTAGTTCATATTTGGTAGTAAATTATCGGGTTTAGACATATTTTTAATAATTCAAAATTATTTTGATGTTTAATTTTATGATTTTAAATGTAATTTTTTTATATTATCAAAATTAATTTGAATAATTAAAATTATATGGTAAAGTAATTTTTTTTTAAAAAAAAATAAAATAACAAAATGAATCATAATTCCGTTGTTTAAAATAATTTTTCTTTAGAAAATAACATTTTAACTATTTAAGAGTCACTTTCATCCATATTCTTAATTTATCAACTTTCTTACTTTTGAAGCTATTTCTAAAATATCGATTTTGTGTGTTATAACCCTTTTAAAAATTCAATAAATGTGAGAGTTTAGAGATTAGTAAACATATAATTTAATTTTATGTCTAATAAATGTATTCATTTTTTTTTATTTAAACACGAAATTAAAAATGAAAAAGTGTACCAAATCATTTTCATGGGACTAAAGTGGTAAGTTATTGGACAAAATTGCATAAAAGTTAAAATTCTAAATTTTTTTAAATGATTTATCTTATTTGACGATCTAGTCATCTACATATACAAATCATCTTAGAGTCTCTATTTTTGTCTTAAAAAGAATAATAAATGCAAAAGAACTTTAGTTGAGCTGGAAATTAAGTTGAAAGCAAAGCAAAATTGGTGTACAGCTGTACACTTGGTTTAGTGAAAAGCAAATGTGTTTAAACTAAGATTGATTAAAGTGTATTCATAATCTACATATTATGCCAACTCAATCAATTATGACTGCCACCCTTCACTAGGATAATGTTATATAATTTTTATATCTATATAAATATAATGTTATATGATTAGATAATGTCAATGTCCCTTTCTTATTTTTAGCAAAGTTTGGATTATAATTACTAAATTATAATTATAGCTAGGGGTGTATAAATATGGGTTGAATCCGAATAACCTGGACTACCCAACTCATATTATAAGGGTTGGGTTGGATCTCGGGTTGGAGGGTTGAAAAATTCGGTTCAACCCAACCCAACCCGAATTAATATAATATATAAATATATATATATATATATATATATATATATATATATATTATTTTAATAAATAAAAAATTAAAGGTATATAAATCTTAAATTTATTGTATGAAAGTTCGAATTATGTATGTTTGAAATTTAAATGTAATAATTTCAAACTTTTATAACCATTAGAAACTTGAAAACGGAAAAAAAAAAATTTAAAAATTATTTATACAACCCAATCCATATTTTACGGGTTGGGTTGGATTGGGTTAGAAACTAAATTCGGGTTGCCAACCCAAATAACCCGAAAATATGGGTTGGGTTGAGAATGTTTTCCAACTCAACCCGATTTCACACCTAATTATAGCTAGTTGTTTTGGTTGATGTACAACCTTTAATGTGAACTAATTGTAAAGGTAGTGAATATAAAATTTCATTGGGGTGTATTTTGGGATGATGAAGGGTAATGAAAATATGTTTTTCAACAAATTTATTTTTATGTAAATTTTTTTGGGCATTTTTAAAAATAATAAAATAAATTAAAATATTTACGAGTTATAGCAAAATTTTGAATTCTATCAATGTTAGTTTTCTATCGTTATAGCAAATCAATTATTATTAAGATAGAATTTGCTTTAGATTGTAAATATTTTGTAAAATTTATTATTTTTAAAAAATTTCTAATTTTTTTTAAAAGTTATTTAAAATACATTTAAAATAAATTATTTGGCAGCTTACTAAGTACCTCGAATTTTGTTCAAATGACTTATTTTTAAAATTAAATACTTAAAATTCAAATTCAATGTATTCAAAACACTCAAAAACGGTTTATAGAAAAACCATTATTTAAAAGATTGTTATATTATTTGAGTTTTTATCAACTAATTTAACTTCTTTTTTCTTTTCAGATTTTATTACAACCAAAATTGTGAATAATGTTTAGAAAACTTAATTGCTTTTAAGTTATTCTTTAGAAATCATTCACTGTAATTCAATTCCTGATCTAACTTTGTTTACTTAATATAAATTAATACTAATATCAAAATATATAGGCTTAATTTATAATGAAAAATTGTATCAGATTATAAAATATTTTAATTTTTACTATTTTTACAAGCACCTCTAATATAATTTATCAGAAAAAAAAAATGTCTTTTGAATCTAATTTCTATTTGATCATAATTTTAACTTCAATTTAGTTAATGTTACTTTTCTTTCTTAATCTCTAAATTTTGGACATTTAGTGTTAATCTCTATCAACTAACTTAAACGAAGCAGAGTTAATTAAGTTTGATCATTTTTCATTACTGTTAAAATTAAAATTTCAAGTAAACAGACAATCACACAAACAGCTTAGACCAAACTAGATTAGATACAAGCCTTTCTTTGGTCACAACTACGAGTTAGGTAAACTCGATAACAAAGGAAATACGAAGAAGAATTGATAAAAGCAGACTTTAATTCGTACAAAGATGGGCAATGAGCATCGCTTTGAAGACTCTTTCTTCCGCTTTGATCGTTTTATGAATTTGATTGTCTATTGTGTTTCCTTTGTGGCAAAACTAAACAAACACCCTTTTACTCGATTCACCTTATCTATTCGAATATGATGAAATGAGATGTTTTTATTGATAACAATAAAAACTGAGGGAAGACGTTAGAGTTGGTTTATTATACCTACAGAAAGATTCATCCATTGGATATAAATATTTCCCTTACACCTTTCTTAAATGCAGAAATAGACAAGACAGGCCATATGCACTGCAGGTTAGGGCTTAACTATGGTTTCATCTTCAACAGGAAGCAACAAAACCCCGTGATACATATTATTTTCCATCTTAAAATCATACCTTTTTTAGAGAACATGATGACAGAAAATCTAGAGTAAATAAGTAAGACCATGTTATATAAAAGAAAGAAAAAAAACAAGAAAACAAAAAACTGTTACAGACCATATCCTATGTCTTGAAAACTTGTGCATCCTTCACATTTCACGTATAAGCATTAGTCCAGCAACTGAGACCCATATCCTACCTTCCCAATTAGAGCCTAAGATGAGCAAGACGGTCTCTCTCATTCCCTGTCGTGTGGCATACACCATTTTGTTGAAGTTACACCACTCCGGAGGGAAGGCGTAGAACGAGCTGTCCACCAACAAGACTGCAACCAGAATGGCGTGTTATGTTAAGCTCATCGAGGAGTTGTCTAGATATATTAAGATTCCAATGTCAATCTATATTACCCACCTCTTGACATAATAATAACAGAAATCAGCAAGAATGAAAGTCTGAACGATCTCTGATAGGAGAACCATGGATGGCCATAATCCATAACCCAATGCTGTTAACAAACGTCCACGAGTATCCAAGACCTGTAGTAATTAAGGAAACATAAGAGTGTAAGGTCTTGAAGTAAAATGAATATACGAATCAAAGTAGAATATGAGTCTCAGGGTTCTATTAACTTACCTGTAGGACCCAATGTGCACAACTCAAGAACCTTGCAACTCCTAAGGCAAACACATAATGTGCGGTAAACGGCTCAACGATCTAGGAGAGAGAATAACAGTGAAAACAAGTTATTGAAAGCTTTTTGAAAGTATTAGGGAGAAAAACAACAGAATAAACTTGAAATACCAAAGATGCCAATATTACTTGAGCAAGGCAACCTGCAAAATCCAATCTACAATCTTTAGATGTGGTGAAACACAGGAAACATTCCCCATACCTTTGTATTTTGCATGACGCGCAGCTGAGGTAGTACTGAAACAGCTTCAAGATAAACACAAAATGCCCATGCTATTCTATTAATTATGTTATGCACAGTTGTTGGATGGATCACAAAAGATAACAGAGCACAGGGTACCGCCTAAATCAATAAATAAGAAAGGAAAAAAAGGGTCAGAAACAGCAACTTCAAAACCAAACTTCATATCTCAAAGTTTTACCAAATCATCATATTCTTCCATGTTCACCGGGATTTTAAAATATACATTTTAAATTACTACAATATATGCTTCAAAGAGATAACAGATTAATAACTTATACTAAAACATTACAATACAGTTCTAATCACTTTATGTAGTGTCTTGGTTGAGATACACTTGTCAAATAATGATTTTGAATCAATGGCAGAATGAGAAAGTAATGCTACCTATCCAAACATCCAAACATTTGGCTATGTAATTTAAAAACCGATTGAATAAAACAGTCCCACTCCCAGCTCCAATCTGCTATCAGGAAATCTGAACAATTGAAGCAAATAAACATTGAATTGTTGACTCAGCCAAAAGGAATCTACTCTTGGCTCAGCTAATTTAGATAGAGCCTACTCCTGTTCAAGTGAATAATAGCCTTCTTACTTGACTCTGAAGTGACCTTGATTATGATTTATTCACCATTGCAGTAAAAGGTCAAAACATAAACAATGTACCTTTTTTTTCTTCCTTTTTTTTTTTCTTTTTTTTTTTTCCTTTTTTTTTTTTTTTTTTTTTTGGATGAGAATAGATGTGACAATGAACATTCATAAACAATCCAATTTCCTACTCGAATCACACCCAATGTATTTCACATTGCAATAAAATCAAAGTAAGTGCTATAATGTTTTTAGGACCTTACGGTTCAGCTTTAAGTTGATCATCCAATTGTTCAATTGTAGAACAACAGAGTATCAGGTTTACCTTTAAAAAAAATCCAAACAAGCAGCAAGGTTATCAAATGTCATTATTATTTGGTTACTCAATAGCAGAATAGATCTCCCACATCATCCACTTTCAAAAATGGTCAAACAATATTAAGCAGAAGATCAATATCGATCCAACCGTAGGTTATTTTGAACTCGACTCCCATAAAGCAAATCCCATATTTTGAGTTTGTGTTTAAAAAAATGCAAAACCAATGGTTGATGAATTAAAACTAAGAAAAGTTTGCGGTGAACTTACCACATAGTAAATGGGGAAATTATCTTTGTCTTCCATGTAGCTGGATCTAAGCTTAAACCGAATCATATAAATAACCCAAAGAGTCGTTACCAGAGTTGCTGTATCCAATAGTGTATGTATATCATATTCCATAACAAAACTACAATAAAGTCTAACAGCTAGAAAAATTGCCGTTAGTTCCTGAGATTTTAGTGAAAGTCCTGCAACCAAAGATGAGTACGACAACATTACAAACAAAAACAATCACAAACACGGCAAGATCCAACAAAACAAAAAATCAGAACTGAAATTGTTTATTATGCAGAGGAAACAAAAAATATATATATATAAAATCCTATTTCACAATTGTCTCTCAAAAGACCGCACACAATTTGCAGATTCAATGAGCAAGAAAGACGAATTGTTAATGGATAAAATAATATTTATATAATCAGAAAATAACAAAACATCGATGGAGATTGCATAATACTACAGAAAACAAGAACAAATTAAAACCCTAAAACGAATTCCGCATTTGAACACGATGAAGAAAAGAGTCAAACAACAATGATTAAACAAAAAATAATAATAATAATAGAAAAATACAAGAGGCCACGGCCAGACCTGCGCAAGTCCTCTCTTTCATAAGTTTGTAAATGAGGACGGAGATTCCGATGGCGTGAACAGCCTCGGCAGCGACGAAAAGATTGTCGTGGTCATGAACCACAAAGCGCAAGAAAACAAGGGCAGCCATTCCAGAGACGACGGCCAGAAAGGCCTTGATCTTGGGGGGTTGACGGCGAACCCATGTGGCTACGGCCTGAATTGGCCTCTTGGTTGCCTTCATTACAGGATTTGGGACTCTCTCTGTCTCGGCGAGAAGAGGGATGAAGAAGAGTCGGGTGAGAATGGTTCGGTTTCTACGGCTGTGGGTCTGAAGGATTTTGTTTCTTTTTTTGCCTGTTTGTGAAGCAATATTATAGATCCGGACCCATGGGTCGGATCCATTACCATTATCCCGTCAGGATCCCGATGGTAAGTCTTCCCATTCATTTATTGTGACACGTGTGATGTTGGTGAGCGGGATTTAGTTGGGCTTGCCCCTTTATTAAGTTAGGTTACTTGTTTTGATGTTTTTTCTTTTCTATTCAAATGTAATTTTAATTCCACTACTTTTTAGTTTAGTATTATGTGTTTTTTAAGTATCTAAATTTAGCTTCTCTACTTGGGTAATAAATTTTTTAATTAGTTTTATACTATTTTGTCTTCTCAAAAACAAAATTAGTCTTTATCGACTTTTTACTACACAAATTCTTAAAATGTGTGTCCACAATTGAGATGGATTTTTTCACACGGTCTTAAAGAAAACTGGGAAGCGGTGTAAAAATCAGAGTTTAGGTTGATTATTTGAGTTGATAAATATATGTCACTTGAGAAATAATCAAGTTGTGTTTCGTATGACATACTACATCCTCGAGCATTAAAAACAACATTGACACGTCATTGAAGTTACATCCAACATAGGCGATTGTTAGAAAGAAATGCATTATAAATAGACATGTTTTGACAACTTGAAGAGTGAGTAGTTTTCAAGAAGAGATTTAACATTATCTTTCGTGTTTTCAATTGAACTAACTTAGGCATCAGAGTGTGGTAGATTCGACACTACATTAGTGCAATGATCTCTTATGCAAGTGATCTCGATAATCAATACTAGACCAAGTGAAGTGGGTTATTTGTGGTTTGCACTTAAAAAAAATAACCATTTGATTAACCATTTTCACATATAAGTTTTTTTTTTCTTATTTATTATACCATTAGTGTAAAATTACACTTAAGCTACTACAAGTTTAATTCTTTAAGTTTTAATAATATGATATTAAATATCTAAACTTTCAATTTAAACTTTAATAATTCTCCTTAGAATTTCAAAAAATAAACAAACGTTCATTTAGCCATAATTAATAAGGTTTTTTTCGAATTAAATCTTAAGTTTTTCAATTTTATGGCCAATATATTAATATTTTTAGAAATATTTTTTTTGGTACTGTGTATTAGATACACAACATAGATGTCATAATATATTAATATTTTGTAAAGTTCATGAACTATATATAACACAAATTGAGACATTGACGGACAAACATTTTAACTTTACATAAAGATGTGTCCACCAACATAAAATTATAAATGTAACGATATCCATATGTCAATTATTCTTGCTCCATTTGACAATATTACATGATTTCAATATTAAATCGATATATCTAAAATTATATTTATATGAATTTGTGCTCCCATTACATAAAAGTTAGGATATGCCATTGAGTGTGCCTTTGGAGGATGCATGTGCCATTTGCGAGCTCTACTTAGCCATTTTTGTTCAATTGCTCAAGTCAGAATTGGAAGGAGTTTGACTTTTTCTTTTAAAATGTAGTTTATGTAAAACATACAAAGTCCTTAACATTTTGAAAATGGTTCAAAAATATCATTATCGTTAATTTTGGATGAAACTTTAACTATTGAAAAATTTCATAAATATTTTTTTTTTCTTTCGAACTTACATAAGTTAAAGCCTATAAAAATATAATGACCAAATTAACAAGAATTTTTCAAAACTTCATAAATTAAAAGGTAAACTTCTCATATTTAATAAATTAAGCTTATCAACCCTAATCTAATTTTTTTTAATGTTATACTTTATTATCTACATTTTGAGAGTGTTTTGAAAAAGCAAACTAAAATGAGAAAAACTAAAAAATAGTTTTTAAACATCAACATTTTCAAATATAGTAATAAAAAAATTAACCCAAAATCCAAAAGAAACGGAAAGAAAACAAAATTATATTTTTCTCAATAACCACTTTTTTCTTTTAATAAGATTCTAAAAAATCTATTAGTTTAGCCATTTACTCAGCAAATATAAAATGGCAATTTCAAACATTCTTCAGCCATAGGGCCAAAAGTCGACCGTTGCAAATCGTGGCCGTGGGAAACCAATTTCTCCCCTACATTCAACGGTCACTTTATACTCATCGTCGAACACTGTCTTCTCTTGTTCTCTTGTGTTCCTGTTCTGTGAATCGTAAATGGGAAAATCCAATAGATCTAAAGCTTCGATTGAACGGCGAAATTGGGGCAAAATCTTCAATGGTCTCACACAAATGCTACGGACGCAACAAAATCAGCTCGAAACACTCGTCACCGAGCGAAAACTTCTCGAAGACCGCGTTAAAATGCAGCACGAACGATGGGTCGCTGATATTCGTCTTTACGAGGACCATGTTTCTCAGGTTCCTTTATATCTCTTCAATTTTGTGGAATTCTTCATCTAAGAATTGGAACTTCCACTCTTCCTCTGAAAATTAGGGTTTCTGATTAATTTTTGGAAATTGCTTCTTGTCTAGATGAGGGATGAGTTGTTTTTGCAAGATATGGAGCGCTCACTTCAAGCCTCGAAATCAGATCTGTTCGCTGGAATGAAGCAGATGGAGCTCTATGTTTGCCGATTGAAAATAGGTTTTTGTTTATTTTTGCCCTTTTAATCTTTTGAAGTTATGAATTGTCAAAGCATTGAATGGAGAAAATTCATGATGTTTCATAGGCGCAATCTCACTTTCCTTCGTATTTTAGTCAATTTTGAGGAATGCAAATCGAAATGCGACACTAAGAAGTAAATTCAAGGACGCTTGTGTATGCATTAGATTAGCTACAAAGTCAGTGTGAGAATGAAGTTCATCTTCATGATGCAACTTCCCTTGAGGAAAGAAAACTCTAATTGGAATATTTTAGGAACCAAGGTAGTAAAGGTGCTTTGTTCCACTCTGGTTAGAATGGGATGACCAATGTTGTACTTGAAATATGATTCAAAATACTTCGATGAACTCTCATTTGTATTTGCTGTATTGTAAGAGTTATACAAACGTCGATACCTTTGGCAATGTTGTGATTCTCAGATCTGACAATATTATACTGGTTTGTGTTTTCCTAATGCAGAACATTCAGAAGCTCAGTTAGCGGATTTCAAATCTTTCTTTGACGATTTCATCGCTCATAAGAACTCCAAGTTACAAGTACGGTTTATCGACTTCTTTATAATTCCAGTGAAGATTAACAGGACAAATTCTAATCTTCTGTCTCTGATTGCAGGAATTATTTTTAAGAAGTGCATCAGAACCAGCTGAAGCAAATGGTGGAGGAGAAGGTGCTCTGTCCAAATTTGGAAATACAGATGAAGTGAGACGTTCTGAGGCATTGGAAAGCGACGTAAGGAGGTTGAGGAGTGAGTATGAAAAACTCGCCTCAGAAAAGAGTTCGGAGGTGTCTGCGCTGGTGACCGAGAATAAATTTGTATGGAATCAATATAATGTTATAGAAGCCGATTACTCTAGTAAATTGAAGAATAAGCAGTCAGAGCTTGAACGTGCACATCTAAAGGTAGAGGAACTTCTAGACACATTGGAACAATTACAAAGCTCAAACAATGAGAAGGATGATGTTATTGCAACGTTACGAAACCAAGTCGGGAAGATGGAAACTGACTCATTTAAATTAAAAGACGAAATTTCCAGACTCTCACACGACTTAGTAGTGCAAAGGAAGTCTGTGAATGCAACTGCCACACCTGTGTTGAAACCATGCAAGGCAGGAATTAGGTCATCTGGTTTGGGAGGCAAAAATGGCTCGCAGAGCCGAACTAATGTCATTGTCAACAAAGATGCATCTTCTGCACAACCTTCTCACTCGGTAAGTAGACTATGATAATATGTAAATTATTTTTGCAGATAATGGTTTTGATTTTGAACATTTTTACTTTTTGTGGTCCATTTTGTGTGCTCATATGGAAAGTTGAATACCTTGGGTAATTGTCAATTTAGGCTGGTACTGGGGTAGTTTATTTAAGATTCTAACTCAAATTCAACTTTTCACTGTGGATAGGGAAACCAAATGAAGAGAGGCGCTGGTGATATTTCAGATCCAGGGACTCCAAGGTTGTTTACCTTTAGTTTCAAGGTCCCTAAACTGAAGAACGAAATCAATTTGTAGATTTGCTAGCGTGTTACTTATATTTTGTTTACTTATAGCTGTGTGTAATCAAGAGTAATGTATTATTGCTGTTGCTGAAAATGAAAATAGTTGTCAGACATTATTTTTATCTAGTGTATAATGAATTATTCATTATTTTTCCAATGTAACATCTAAATTATCAATCAGAATGTCTGTTTTAGGAAACTTTCAACATAGAATAGTGGTATTGTGGGCATATTGATAATATGCCGTCAGTCTCTATAGAGTAGACAACTTCCGCAAAACTTCTTATATCTAACAAAGAAAACTGCAACTACATTTTACATCATACTTACGAATCTTTTCAAAGTATGCCTCCCATATACTATTGTTATGCATTAAGTAGGTTTCACATCGGTGCTGGACAGTTACGACGGAGGTGACCACTTGGACCTAAAGT
The DNA here is from genome assembly GCA_025688845.1 of Cucumis hystrix. NCBI lineage: Eukaryota > Viridiplantae > Streptophyta > Magnoliopsida > Cucurbitales > Cucurbitaceae > Cucumis > Cucumis hystrix. Next base: position 3,691,913 of record CM046886.1, on the reverse strand, counting down.
AAGGACGGTTCCACAGCAATATCAGCAGCAGAAACAGCAACACCGCGGCGCCCCAAGGTGAGGTCCTCTCGGCCTCCTGAGCCGACCTGCTCTTAGTTCTCATGGAAGCAGAACCAACTGTACCAGACACAGCTACAGAATTTGCAACAAAGATCATCAAAAATGGCAAAGCCAAAAGTAATAGCTTGAAGTCCAACACCATCTGCTGAGACTGCAAAGAAAGCAAAAGAACTACGACGCCGAGGAATGCGAGCAGTGGCATAGGCGGGAGAGACATGGAAGACATTTTTCTCTCTGTCCATCCATACTTCCACTCAGGACCTCTTTCCTCCACCACCCAACTCATGGTCTTTTCAGGTTAGAAGCTTTCCTTTTACTTTTTGGTGTAACAATCTGCAAAATAGACACGGAATCTGATACGCAAATGGTGAAATATTGAAGAGGGAGACTTGGCTTTTTTATAAGTAAACTCCCAACCGACCTTCCTCTAAGCACAGGGATGTTCTTGGAAGATTTGATCTCAATCTGTTCCAGACAGCAATAGATAAATATGAGAATGCGGCTGTTTAGTTTTTTTTTTTTGGTTTGTTGTTTTGCAGTAAAAAATGAACACATGGAGACCATGCAATGGACTTGACAAAAGCCTGTCATATGTAGTTTGTAAAGATATTGTTTCTACTTTTCTATTCAAAGGAGAGATAGTGTTTGTTAAGTGTTGTTGCAAAAAGAGAAATTGAATCCAATATAGCATAGTATAAAAGAATTTTGCAAATTTAGCTAAGTTTTTAGAGTCTATCAAACGTAGATCATATTGTTATAGCAGTAGCAGTAGAGTATATGATGTAATACTAAATAATTACTTTCTACAACTACTTTTCTGTTAAGGTAGTTTTAGCCTTTGTTAACTAAACCTACTCTTGTAATTACTAACACTATAAATAAAAGGTATCTCCATAAGCTAGAGATCAATTCATTTTTACATACGTATTGTTCTTGTTCTTGAAGTTGATGCTCCCCTTACCATGTTTTGGATGTAGAAGTGATCCAATTTTTTATGTACTTCATATCTTTTAGTTTAATGGGTATTAACATTTTGCAAACTTTTTTCCAAATAAAGTAAGAGCACATGGATTCACTTAGAAAAGAACAGTTTTTCATTTAAATTCATAAAAATAATAAATTCAAAAATCTATTTTTAGTGACTGTCAAACATTTTAACTAAAATGAATATGCTTATCTTTTTTTATCACTTTTCGATCAAAGATAGTCTTTACTTTATAAATCAAAACATAACAAGTGAAAAGACAAAAACATGCAAGTTAATAGTGCTTGAAGATAGTAGAAAATTCGTTCTTCAAAATAAGTTTTTCAATTGTGTAGTTTGAAGCTTGATTTGTTCGTCAAAATTGCATAAAAATAAAAAGTAAGGGAAGTTGGAGTTTTGGTCAATTTTGGGTCTGTTTGGATTGAATTAAGAAAAAAATGTTTTTTAATAATACATTTCCTTTTAAACACTTTTTTGAAATGAATTTAAAATTTAAACACTTAATGTTTGGTTAGATTTTTTTATAAGTGTTTATATGTGAATTTGGTTTTTAAAGATTTATTCAAAATAGATTATTTTATAAATTTGGTTTTTTTGACAAATTAAACATTTTATAATCTAAACCAAACTCTACCATTTATGTGTTTCCAATTAAGAGAAAACCCCAAATCTATTTTGTAGAAGAATTTGAAAGCTAGTTTTAATTAAGTGTTTATTTTCCTTTTAAATTACATACATTGATTGGTCGTTTTCCTAAAATTTTATTTTTATTACCCAAACTAAATTTTAGTAATACATTGGAACAAAATTTCTGCATAAATAATTATACATATATATATATATCATGAGTGACAAACACTAGAAAATTTCCCTATTTATCATACATTATCATAGGCTGTTTGAATTTGAACTAATTATCTGGGTTTTTTTTCTTATGATATAAGGGTATTTTTAAATATTTCTTTGAATAAAATTTTGATTGGTTTATTGGTTTGCTATTTTAATTGATCGTCTAATTTTCAAAACATAAGTTTAAATTTAGCTATTTTTATAGTTAACTCAACATTTTAATGGTGTTAGGCAACATATTGAAAAATTTGTAAATGAAAAGCCTAAATGACATTTGACATAAATTTTGAAGACTAAATGTTCATCTTTTGACCCTCTTAACTTCTACTTGTGTCATCCAAAATACTAGCAAATCACGCGTATTTCTTCTTCGTATTCTCCACACAGGATGAACATCTAACAAAGCTAGAGAAATCAAAGATTTATAGTGTTCTAAATACTTGTTCAATGAGCTTAAATAATCAGACCTCACTCCTACCATCCTACTCCCTGTTCGATTCTCAAGTGAGGTTCATCTTTGTCTCCTCTCTCATATACACACAAAAAATTGTGAAAATTAGATTCTTGGGAGATCCAAACAAAACCTCCAATTAGTTGGGGTAAAATTGATGATGAGTATAGAAAAGAAAATATATTAATGTGAGACCTCCTAGATGAAACAAAATATAAATTCAACCATAATTTATGTTCAAAATATACATTATCACAACCTTAAATTTAAAAGTAATAGGAATAAATTTTTAAAAAAAACCTAGAAAATTTATAATTGGGTAAAACAAGAACAAAGAAATGTAGGAGTGGGAGTAGGGCACTAATTCCCCAAAAAAATCAAAGCCTCTGGCGGGTTTCTTAAGTTTCATCCCAAATTTTTCAAAACGCTTTTCTTTCCTTTCCTAATCCCCAGTGTTCTTCCTTCCAAGTCCTATACTCCACAACACTCAACCACTTCACCACCATAGATTTCTTCTGCCCTTTGATTTTGTTTCTGTTCCTAGAATGTCTTCTCAAGATCAAAAGCCGCTAAAGAAAGCCAAACCGGAGCTGGACGATTCCGATGACGGAATGAGCCTCGGTGCCCTTTTACAAGAAAAGAGAAAGAAACTCTTAAATGTGGGTTCTAAACTTCTCTCAAAGCCCAAGAAGGAAGAACTTCAGGGAGTGGATGGGTTGGGAAAATCTCCCAAAATAGATTCTGGGTCTGCTCCAAAGGGCTCCAAGGTTAAGAAAGAAGAGCGTTTCAACTCCGTTGATGATGGTTTTGACCAAAAGCCTGCTAAAAAGAGCTCTGCTGCCAAACGTGATACGGTTCATACGTCTTTCTTTTTAATTTTTTTTTTTTTTTTCGCATTTTGCTTCTGTTACTGTTTGGATTAGTGAGTGTTTGAAAGTTTAGATATTGATGTAGAAGAAAATAATAGGGAGTTTTATTAGTATGGTTCTGGAGATTTTTACCAATGTGGAATTTGAACGATTGTTAAAACCCCCCCTTTTTTTTCAAAGTTTCTAGCGCAGAATTTTGGGTTCATGTTGTTATATTTTCCTTTTGATGTACAATGAAAGTTATTAACATGTTTGCGTTTTGAACGGGCTGGGGAGGCAGGAATTGAAGAAGAAGAAGAAAGTGAAGGAGGAAGAGAAGAGCAAGAGCTCCAAGGAGTTGGAGAGCCTGATAAAAGATAGAAAACAAAAGAAGGTATATGATTTGCCTGGTCAGAAGCGAGATCCTCCAGAAGAGGTATTATACGTTGTTCATGTTCCATTTTAGTTTTGGTGGGATCAATTTTCTGTTTGAGAATTCTTTAGCTGATGATCTTCATGTGCTCTTGGTTATTCAGAGAGATCCGCTGAGAATTTTCTATGAATCGCTCCACAAGCAACTTCCCCACAGTGAAATGGCACAGTTTTGGTAAGAAATTTGCCTCTAATTGTTTTTCCTATGATATAATCAACTATGTGATTGTGTTGGGTTGCATTAGTAAGCTGGCAAGAGTAGTTTTGATTCCTTGATGATGTTTTGTTTTGATTGAAATTATGGATTGCTTATTGCCTACAAGAACAAAGATGTTTGTTTGTGGGCTAAAGTTTCTAAGAACACTCTAGTAGACTATTTTTACTGGTTGAGTTTCTTACTTCCCAATAGAGTTTATCCCGTCATGTATATGTTTCCAAGTTCTCATGGATGGAACTAATTTAGTGGCTACATCACGAAAGATGCAAAATTAGTTTTCTTCATGTTATTGCATACCCAGTACCTAGTTACATTGGAGCAGCTCATATTGATTTGGATGGTCTGATGGTTTCTGTTACCCAACATAAAATTTATAGCATTCTGTATACTGCAAAGTAGACATTGATTTAATTAATGCACAGTCTTTATCAACAAGAAACTAGCAGCGACAACTTGGATGATCTATATTATCTGTACATAACCATCTCATATATCAAACACGGGGAGTTGTACACAACACAACACATTGAGTTTTTTATCCCATCAACTTCTGTTTTACGTGTGAAATGTTGTTTTTGTCATATAGCTTTAAATTTTAATTGTATAGATAAAAAGGAAGAATGGATGAAGATCCTGAAATGTACACACTTGTTAACTGAAACTAAGGAGTTGTATTTTTATATTTTCTGTAGTCGCCAATGGTGGCCTCAGCTTTATCTCTATCTTCCACCTTGGAAGTTTTCTTTCGGTATTCTGCATGAACTAAGAACTAAAAAAGGGAAATGACCCTATGAACTCACCATCTCATCTGTTACATTTTTAACGAGTCCCAGAATCCCTCTACATAATGTTCTGCAGATATTGTCAATCCTAAGCTGAAAAGTACACTAAAGTCTAAACAAATTATTTGCAGTGTCTGATCATATTGAATCTGTTTTTCTTCTTCAAACAAAATGGTAATGGAATGGGATTCAGTTTGTTGTTCATTAATGCTTATCATTGTGGTCTTATGTGGATGGATGAGTTGACAGGATGATGGAGTCTGGTTTGTTATCCAAACAAGAAGCAAAGAAAGTTTTTGAAAAGAAGCAGAAAAAGGCAACATTGCAAAAACTGAGCTCCCCAGTGAAGCCTGTGAGTGCTGTAAAGAGCGTGACGAAGACCACCGCCATTGTCAAGAAAACTGTCCAATCTTCTCCACTCTCTTCAAATAGAACGAGGAAAGTGGACTCCAAAGTCGTTACAAAACTGTCGAAGAAGCGCAAGTCCAAAGATGACAGTTCTGAAGATGAATCAGATGACGACTACTTTATCAGTCAAAGCATAAAAAAGAAGCAAAGAGCAGCCTAATTCACGTGTAAATGAACAATCCCTTCTATTCAGAAGCTCATTTTTAATTTCTGATTAGTTCCAAAACATTGCATCAACGTTTTAATGATATTGACACTCATCTGGTCATTTTTCTCCCACAATGTATGTGTACATATAACTTCATAACTATTTACTGTTCTTGTGCCTGATCCTAGACCTCACTTGCTAGTGGAGCAATTAGAAATAGAAGGTTCTTATTATACATTCCATGTTGAGATTGTAATGACCCACCTTTTCAAGTAATATATGAAAGTTATCACTAATAACATTTTTAAAACTTAAAACAAAACGAAGATCATGATTATGTAAAAAACAATACTAAAACAACCTAAGTTGGGTCCTATCTAGTTTTAAAGAAAATATAAAGTAAATTGTTTATAATCTTCTTTTTAAAAGTATATCTTCCATATGGGGAGCTACGGATTCTTTTTGTTGCTTACCAACTTGCTTTAAAATATACCTAGGGACCAATTATTGGTCCGGCTAAGTGAACCTATGTCTTATGATTTTCTAGGAATACACCTCAATCATAAAACGAACATAAATGTGGTGTCCCTCAATAGAGAAGGTGGTGATCCCCACATGTAGAGAATGCTAGTCAGGTGATTCCAAGAGACACCGTACATGCGAAGTATACTAGGCGAAGACACAACAGTGCAGACAGAGTAGGCGGGCTGGATGTCGTCGAAGGTTGGTCGGAGCTGTGGGGGGCCGGCTAGAGTAACTTCGAGAAGATGAATAGTTTACCAAATTTATTTTCTTTTAAATTCATGAATTCTCATAAGCCCTAACCATTTATAACAACTAATATCCTTTACTGTTATATATATATATATATTCTATTTCCTTTCTCTCTCTTTCTTGATTAAATTTTTATATTATTTTTCAACAATTATAATTATATTTCAACATATAATTATCTTTAATTTTTACAAAAAAGAATTATATATATATATATAAACACATGATAATTAATAATATTTCTACCATAACCAAATTTCTTAATTAAATATACATATCCATACACATATATCTAATTAATTTCAAATTCACAAAATCAATTAAACCTCAATCTAAAATAAAATAACATAATAACAACTAAAACATAAAATATTTTTTTTAATTTTAAGTGTTACAGAAATAAAATAAAAATCAAAACTTGCTGAGCTAAAATTGGGAAAAAAAAATTGCTTTAGATCAAAGATTAAAATATCCATAGATATGTTCGTAAGTTCAATGGTTCAATAACGTCCATAGATATATCCAACATCATTTATTGCTCATAAAAGATAATATGTCATCTATTTAATCTAAGATAAACTAAACTTTGAAGTAAAAAAGCAACTTAATTTAAATACTTTTATAAATTTTGTGACTTTTAGAAATACTTGATATTTTATCTATATATCCAAAAATGAAAATCTTCAATATCGAAATCCATATTTTAGTTCTTATCAGGAATGAATTGTACTTGAGTTGATTGATGTCTCTATGGTCATTCGGAATGTAGAGTTTGTATAGTCATTCGGACAATATCTAGTGAAAATGTTTGGAAGGTAACAATAGTTGAAGAAGAGTAACGACCAAGTAAATGTGGACCGTCGATCCATAACTGGGAAGCCGAAATCTTAGTTAAGCACTTTTTGAATTGGGCTTGGGCTTGGGCTTTAAGTGGGCCGGTCCATGGCTCTGAAAATGAAAACCTAGAACCTTCTTTTCACTCTTATATATGAGTTTACGGGTTCTCAAAACACATACACACAAATGACACACAATGACACACACTTGGATCTGCTAATTCCTCCCTTTTCTTCTCTGTGTTCTTTATTTTGTATTATTCATTTATTAAATTGCAAGTGGGCAAAAAAGCGGCGAACAGATGATGATTCATCAATTATGAACAGAGAAGCTTGCAATTCATTAATTCATATTTTGTTTTAATTCTGCAAGCAATGCTCATTCTCATACTTCCATGACTCTGATGTTCCAAACCTTTTTCCTTCTTTCCCTTTTTCTTTCTCATTCTTCCTTCTCTCATTCTTGACTTCATACCCTCATCTTTTTTCTTTCTTTCTTTCTTTCTCTCTTTTCTCTCCGTGATCATAGTTTTTGTGAATTGCCAACTATGGTTTTACTCTGCATGTTCTTTTTAAATTATTTTTCGCTCGACTGATCATCATTTCCACGGAGATCATAATTGCTGAAATCTGTTTTGTTATTCAAACACAATTAATTCCATGAATCTGTATAGGCTTTTTGCTGTGCATAGATCGTATCGTGGGAAATTTAAGAAAGATGGTGACAAGTTATACGGTTGTGTTAAAGCAGGGGTGGATCGTTGCCGTTGAAAGTAAGCAATTGATCTACCACAAATAGTGATACAATGGGGTGATTTTAAAATTTGTTTAAATTGACTTTATAATCAATCAATAACAATATTTATAAAACCAAATTTATGTTCAAAATCCATATTATTTGATTATTGTGCCAGAGAGAATCCTAATGTAGTTTTGAATGTGAATGTATCAAAGGGTTAACGATTCTTAATGGGTATGGAATACAAAGATGTACCTATACCTCTCTTTCATGGGAAATAGTTAGAAACAGCGTTTACTAGTTTTTTTTTGTTTTTTTTTTTATAATCGTTTTTAATTTTTCTCGTTCATCTGTTCATCCTCGAGACTATCGATATTTTTTAAATATTAAAAATTTCAGTTTTGTTTAGAATTTTTTTATCTTTACTATTTCACCATTTTTCAAATTTCTCAAATCTTAACTACTTTCTTATCTTTTCAAAATTATCTTATCAAATATTAAAAATATGATTGCATAATATTTGAAAAAAATTATTTCTCAGATAAACTAAATCATTTTTAGCCTGTCAACATTTCTAGTATAATTTTGTGAACATGAATTCGAATAAAAGATTTTGAAAATTGTATAATCCAGAGAAAATTAATTAAGATTCAAATTTGGGGCATAAATCTCGGTTTTCGAATTTTATAAGATAAAAAAAAAAGTTAGAAAATTATTAAACTTTGGATTGATTTGAAAAAGTGTTATAATCTCACCCGTTCTTTACAATTTCTCCACTTTCATAGCAATAACAGTGAATTATAATATTAATATACTGAAAGTTAATTTATTTATGATAAAATATCATTTTTTTTAGAAGATAAAATATCAAGGTTCACTATTTTACTATTAAAAACGGTACGAAGAAATAAATGGCTTCAACATATAGAGGGCAAATACTACTGGCATACAATAATTCATAATTTCATACAATATTCATTACATTTATATTTTAATAATTAATGTTAAAAAGTGGAGGAATAAGAATAAGGTAGAAAGGACAAAAAAAAGAAAAAAAGAAAGGGAAACGGTGGAATAAAATTTTTAAAAAGAAAAGGTGAGATTGCCAAGCAAAGAACATGTTAGGAACTTCCTTAAGGGTGCTTGTAAACTTCTTTGGGTAAAAAACTCCTTTTAAGTTATTGATGTCAAGTTATTAGGGATTTTGCAAATGTCATTTGATCACGATTGATATCATTTATTTTGCATTGTCATCATCATTAATTTTTTACTTTGCATTGTCACCCTAAATTTTCTTTAACACCCAAATAGTGAAAATAGTGGGATTAGTCGAAGGGGGAAAGATATATACATATAAAAAGAAACTATAGTGATAGTTCAAAAGTTTATGAAAAAGTTAGTGGATTATTTGGTTCAGGTAAACAAACATGACCTAATCAAAACTCCAAGTCTCAAACAAGAAGCAATGAATTGGAGAGGTGATTTTGCTCTGTTCAACAATTCAATCGTTCGTTACTGGGCTCTATAAAATATGACAAAACAAAATGCCATGCCAAATCATGGTCGTTCAAGAAGATCAATGCCCAGCCCTGTTGAGGATCGTCCAATGTTTCTAGATTTGAATCCTTTACCAAATACAACGATCCTTAAAATTGAAACTCACATCAGTTCTTGATCATTTACCTTAGAGCAATCTTAATCGAGGAAGCACTAGGCAGACAAACCCCCAAGGGGATGGCAAAATCAATCTAAGAACCAAAAATTAGGAACACTACTACTCTACTCTAACAGCTACTACTATACATAAACTGTACTGACATATGGTGGGAATATTGACTCACGTTGACCAGAGTTTTCATAGAACCATCATCATTGAAGTTGAGCCTCATTGCAGTACCTCTTGAAACTCAACGCCTCGTCAGCAAGAAACTCACTGTTAATGTTGAATTGAATCCGTGATTTATTAGTGAATGTATATGCAAATGAAAATAACGAGGGAAAGATGACTTACAAAATACGCTCAGCCATTTGCAATGGCTCCCATCTAGGACTCCAAGGATAGTCGGTAATAAGCTGCGACTTGATGGGTGCACCTTGAGAGTTGAAATGCTAAAAAATATAGAAAGAGTGGATATTAATAATAAACAAGTTGGCCCATCAAATATATTAATAAACAAGAGACAATCTCAACAACAATGCCATTCGTATTCAGAATGAACAGAAAAATCCTAGGAAACTAGAGTTACACCTATTGCAGCACCTATCATGTCATTTGATCATCTCTAGACGCAACCTTAAAAAATTTAATTTACCGAAGATTCCTTGTCAAATAGAATATTTCTGATATTTAATAGAGAAAAATGTAAATGAGAACAAAGTCTGTGAATTCCGCCAAAACTATGTGGAGTTTGGACGACCAAAGGAGAGAAACGTATAGGCATGTTTATAGCATTAGTCATATCTAACTACAAACCAAAGCCGATATACACAAGAATTTTCAAGATTCACGGAAAAATTACATTACCTGAGAACTTTGCAGCACCAGAGAAGGCTGTTTCTTTGGAAATTGGGTTGAAATGAGGATGTGGACCTAGCATTAACAAGAAATTTCCACAAACATAAGGAAAATGCAGAAAAGAAACATTACCATATATACATCGTTTAAAAAGCTGCAAAAGATTTAATAGAAATCAGTGATAATTGATTGCTAACACGTTTTACCAAGTCCACATTCAACCATGTTGATCAAAGAACAGGAACAGCATTTCTTCACCTATCTTAATTACTGGACCCACTACCTTAGTCGAAGTTAAAACCTAAAGGATTTTCATGGAACAAATGTCATTTACCACTGATTGAGAATGCTTTGTGCATGTGTGCATGTGTGAGCGTGTGATAAACAATTCACCAACAAGAGATTTGCGTCCAGCATATGTTCTGTTCCCTGTAAATTATTGTGAACGTGTTATAGCAAAGGAAAAATTTGTGTGAAATCATGTTAAGAAACTGTCGTGAAGGAACTTGACAGAAAAGAGAAACCATTTGAAAGGATAAATAGTTGTAAAATATCTTGGCTATCACCCAATTCAACGAGAGAACCCATTTCTTCATCTTAAAAAAAATGGAGTCTTCAGTCAACATAATCGAATTTGACGTCATGGACTTGTCTGAGGTTCACCTATGGTTCGGGGTCTAGGTAGTGTATTTTACACAGAAGGGTATTGGAAGAATTAAATAATGATTCATGGAGCTGCCACTTTGTGGGGAAGATTTAGGGAGAAGTTTCAGTGATTAGTGAATACCCAAGTACAGGATGTTGGTATATGTCAGAGCTTGAAAGCTTCTCTAGCAGACTGCAGACAGTGTTCTTCCTTACTAATAGGATGATCAGATTAGAGAGAGATAGCAAACTGCAAACAAATGAACCTTCAAGAATGTTAGAAAGGTCTCGAGAGGGGAAGTTTAGAGTGAGTGTTGCTCTCTTCAATGCCTCTCTTTAGATGCTCTATAAAACTCTAAACCACTGTATTGTCTTTGTTGTTGAGGGATATTTTGTTTCAGAATTTTTGTTTTTCCCTTTTTGGATAACAAACGATTTCATTGATGAAATCTCTTTAAAAAAGGAAAAATTGAGGCCTGAAGGCTATCTTTGCCATAAAGGGATGTGGAAATTGTACGTACCAGATACAAGGTAGTGATCATCTCCAAAGTTAATATTATAACATCTGATTCTCTACAGACCAAGGTTTAAATCCTAAATAGGGAAGATTTTGATAAGAATTCAAGGAGAAATTCTGGTGAAGAGTTAAAAGAAACCTACCAAAAGCACTCACCAGAGTTAACCACCCATAACGTGAATAATATTCTTTTTCATACTAAATAATTGGAAAAATTCCATATAACATGATTTGTGATAGTGATGGGATGCCATATTAAGGATAGAGAAAGTCACTTAATACCAGGAATGTGAACACACTGGAGGCAGTGATAACTGTAGCTGTTCGACAAAACACCTAGAAAACAAAGAAATTCATGCCATTAGTAAGATTTGACAACCCCTCTCCCCACCCATCCACACTTACGCTAAGAGTTAAGTAACGACTTAAAATAGAACAATAAGATAAACAAAAAATTTGTAAGAATCCTACCGGGTCAGCTTCCAAAGGCCTTCCAAAGAAAGAGTCCAATGCCTCTATAAAGCCTCTCCTAACATCAATCAATGAAACAGCCTCCAGAACCTTCATCAGAATGATAGAAGTACAAATGTTCTACTTTAGGCAACTTCCAAAATTAAAATCATAGTTAATCAATCCAAAATAGCCATTGGACAAAAAATATGTAACCAACCTGTTTCTCAAGACTCTCTTCTAGATGGGGAAGATATTCAGCCATGCACCTTGAAGCCAGTTACAAAAAAATGAAATCACTTTTAGCATCCAATTCTGAGAGCCACAGAAATAGAAAGGACATATGAGAGAGAGAGAGAGTAATACATTCCATCTATCCAGGTAGGAAGTTTGATGTCCTCGATGGATAACAGAGCCTTCAGCTCAGAGGTAGAAACCAACTTCAGACGCGGTGCAGAAGGAGTAGTTGCATATTTTCTCACCACAGGATATAAAACCTATGAAAACATGATGTGTGAGAATGGGAAAAATAAAGGAGAGGGAAGATCAGAAGTTCGAAGACAGAAAAGTACAAGGCAACCTGCAAGAATATCTTCTGTGGATGCCTCCACGGGCAACCAGGTATCATCTTATTAATATTAATGTCTACCAGCGGCACTGCAAATTTGACCTCCTCTGGCTATGCTAAAGTTCAAAGGCATAGAAGCCACATGTATGAGAATAAAGAGAGAGAGAATAGAGACCTTAATATTCAACTATTTACCAACATTCAAGGAAAGTATAACCGTATACTTTAAACTATTACCTTCTCAACACCTGAACTCAAATGCATTTCAATTCCCTGCAGAAAGGTACAATGAATTACTTTTGGTTTTAGTTAACCATTGTAAATCAAAGAATTCTTAAGGCAGGACAACTGATAACTGTATAAAGAGCAGCCTGGCTAACCACACATACACATAGTTATAAACGAAAAGAAAGATGGTTAACCTTCTTTACTATTATTTTTCATGCGTAAAAGATCCAGCAACAACTGTCTCATTCAAGTTCTAAATTCCAAGGATGAAAATATATAATTTTACACGTCTTAATAGACAACCACCAAGAACATATTATCAAGAAACCGAGCCCAAAACCCCGCCTCTCAAATTCATAAACTCATGTGATTGATCACCAATACACAGTTAGGAGCCTATCAAATGTTATAATGAAGAACATTACCTCCCTTGATAACATAGTACAAAGTTCAAACTTCAATCTTTCATCATCAACACCTTCAACACGTTTCCTTTGGTATGACACATATCGATCCCTTGAAGAAAATAAATTTGCCCTCAAATTCAAAAAGAGTTATACTAAAGGCATTAGAAAAGAAAGCATTATCAAAGGAAAGCCTTCAAAAACCTCAGTTCTTGAAGGAGGCTAGTGAGCCGAGATGGATCTTTGCTGTTCCAGTCACGTAGACTGTTTTGTAATGAATTATTATGATCTCCTTCTCCTTCATCAATCTTGCTATTGAATGGATGGAAATTTTCATCTTCTGGTCCAAACATAATATCAGGAGCAGAAAACGGTGATTCAGCATTGTACATGATGTCCCCTACAACATGTAGCAGCAACCAAACAGCTAGCGATGGTAAATCTATCAACCATTCGGTACAGGGAAAGGGAAAGGAATTGAAAGCACATCATGATAACAACGGAAAACAGGTCTTACATTTGACGAATTCAAGGCAGTAAGGCATGACTAAGGTGAACCTATCCATAATTCCAGGGTAGTGTCTACTGCCAGACCACATGTGCTCAATCTGAATATACCGAAAAAGTAAGAATAAGTGATCCGTTCAACACAATAATCCGTTCGCTTTCCATTGCCATATGAAAATGACATTAAATACTATCCATTTCCGATCAATTCAGTGAACTGATCTAATTCCAAATCACTACAAACAGTCACCATCAATTTCAAAAGCTAGAAAATCTAGAAATCGAAATGAACTTTGTTATCGCTAAATTCTCGAGGAAGAGATAGGAATTCGAAATGTTACCTTAACGGGGAGGGGAAAGTGGTTGAGCAGGTAATTAATATGAGCAGCAATGAGAGGAGGAACAGTGTCGGAGGACATGGCCGTAGAAGCAGAACAACGGAGCTATTAGGTTTATCGCCGTCAATCGATCTGGAGAACCACCGTCAAGTTCAACTGAAACAACAATGAACTCCTGATTCGTCTCAAGAAATTCACACCACTACTTCTTTGCTCCAGAGACACCTCGATTTTCGATCAAGAACAGCTCGACAAACTAGAAAACGCAATTCTAAACTGCGACTTCGTTATAGTCCAACCGCCAAATGGGCTTCATTTAAGTTTGGGCCTTGTACAAAGAAACGCAACATATCAATGGGCCTGGAAAAAATTACGGCCCAACAAGAAAGGGTAAAATTGTCAATGGCTAATGGAGAATGAAACCCTAAAATGACGTGCCGAATCTCCTTTAAATAGTACACAGCATATTGAATCGTTAATTCATTTCATTCATCGTTTTCATTCTTTACGGCACAAAGTTGCCTTCTTCCCCGGCGAAAGCTTCGTGTTCGTATCTCATTCTCATGGCTTCTTCTTCGTCATGTACTGTATTTCTTTTGTTTTAGTTTCTGCTTGATTTATGAACCATATGACGAATCTGGATTCAAATTCTCACGACGGTCGTCTGAGACGCATTACGTGTCCAACTGATGCAATGATCCATTTTTTTCTGATGGTCTACCTCGACTTCTTCTCTTTTTGGAATTTTCATTATGTTTTTTTTTCTTCTCTTACGAACGAATTACGATTTCGATTTTCTTACGGGTGTTCGATGCAAGCATAGTGATGATGATTTAAACATGTCCGATCAATTTAATGACTGGAATATCAACCTCCTACTCATACTGAATGCTTGCTTTGTTTTTATTAAACCGTTCCTTCATATGTGTTCTCCTTTTGGCTTTCAATGTTTTTGTTTTCCTTTTGGTTACTTGGATTGATCTTTGGCTTCGTTTGCGATGGTACCTTTAGGAAAAACTCGTATTTGGAATGAGGTGAAATTGAAATATATGAATTCTAGTCTCTCTGAGAGTCAAATATGAGTTTAGGGCTGTCCAACATGCTGGAGGAATAATTTCTTTGGTTTAATTTTATTAGAATCATTGATTTTATTTTTAGTGGTTCGATGTACTAAATTTTAGAAATCGATTTGAGCGGATTTTTTGAGAAATTGAATTAAAAGAGGTATGAATGTATTATGAAGATGTATGATTTATAAATTATAACCCTTTTTTACCCCGAAATAGTACATTTAAAAGAATTGATAATTGTTAAGCCATAGCTTTTTATATTAATTATGCACTATCATTGTGAGAATTTTTTTATTATTTACAAGATTAAAATTAATTATTTTTTTCAATGATTTAAACTTTTGGCTTTTTTGTATGTGAAAATACACAGAAAAACCTGGAGTGATTTATAGAATAGGACAAGTTCATCTAGGTGGCATTGTGGGTCAGCCTTATCACTAGATATGGAAATACATGGATGAATTTTTTTGAGTAATTGTACACTTCGTTGGACTGAACATCATATGGAATGGAAATTGAAGTAATGAAGAGAACTTCTCTGTGGGTACTTAAAAAACGATTTAACCTGATTAGGATCTAAATGAGTTTCTCTAAGCTTAGTAATCTCATTATTGGTGTGGTTTGGTATTTTATTTATTAATGTAAAATGAAATATATAAATAACCATATACAATTACAATGCACCAATTGGAGGTATAATCGTATCTGTATCACTGAAGTTCAAGAATGGAATGATTTGCTGCACGTGTCATGGTCATTCAAGAGCCCAAACCTGAATTCATAAAGAAAACGAAAAGTTTAGCTATGGTAACAAAATTTTCTCGTGAGGAAAAATATAAGGATGAGAGGTTTACTAGAAACCTGTATCTTTCCATCGGAGGTACCAACGAGTAGCAATCCTCCATCGTCTGTAGTTAGGGAAGTGATTTTTGTGTGGTTACCACTAGCAATGCTACCTATTTTAACTGAACCAATTTTTGTGTATTTTTCTTTCGCCCAAATTTCTATTAACATCCCCAATCTGGAGGCTGTAAACAAGAAATCGGTGCTTGCGGCCATGTGATGGATGTCAACTCCAGTTGAAAAGGATCCTACTATTGTCTTGTTTGCCAGCGAAAACGTCTTTTGCAGTGGGAAAAAACATTTAGGAAGCAAGTTAATTCACCGAATGATTATCATCATAATTCTAATTGATTCAATTATTTGGTTGATTTGTTATACCTTCCCTGATGTTCCATCCACGGTCGAACCAGCAGCAGACAGTAGGTCACCGTGGATGTGTAAGGAGTAGATGTTTTGTTTCCAAAGCAATTTTCTTACACCCGCGTAGAACGTGCTTGTGGTATTTTTGGACAAATCCACCTCCTGCCAATTCAAAGTTTGTCTTAAACATTTGGGTGCATATTAGATGTTGCTATGAATTGGTTATTATTATTAATGCCCTCTATTTTACTAAAATTGTTGGTATCTGTTACCCAACTAATCAAGCAAAAGAAAGTGGATCTTCAGGACTTGGGCGTACCATTATGCTGTCACCAGAGCAACCGCAATAGAGTTTATCTTCTGATAGTGCCAGGCATTTGACGTATTTGTTGAAATTTATATGCTTGGGAACCCCAGAGAAGTTGAACACCTGTAATAACCAGTCCATTAGATATATTAGCCAGAGTATTGATTTCAATGGAAATTGGTTTTTCAAATCTTGTAGCTTAAACCACAGTTACCTTAACTCCAGTTCCTGGAGAAACAAAGCATGCGAGTTTGCCATTTACTTTCAAGTCATAGACTGGCTCCTTCACTTCATGGACTTGAACGCACTGTATTTCTTCAGATTTGATGCACCATACCTGTAAAAGTTGTGGTTTCCGAAAATCAATGGAGGAAGTTTGATCAGAATAAGATTTGCTTTCAGATGTAGTGAGAAAAGTAAAGCCAATTTGCTATCATCCTCTTATAGAATAAATGTGCAGTAGAACCAGATTCATAAACAGATTGAATCTTGTCCTTTAATAATTGATCTGATTATTATTGTTCGAAGAAACCAGTAAATAGTCTCTTTTAAAGAAAACTTGGCACAACATGATAAAGGAAGAAGTCTACCCGAATTGTTTTGTCTAAGGAACCGCTGTATACTGTGTCGTATGAAGAGGAAACACAAAGGCATGTTACAGCTTTTGAGTGCTTGCGAGCTTCTTGGATCAACCTTAATACTTTATTTCTAGCATCCCAAACCTAAAAGCAGGATATCAAGTGTAGGTCGTAAGAGAACATAGTGAGTTTACACGTGATCTTAACTGAGACCAAGATTCTGTCTTTTTTTGTTTAGATTACCTTGATGGTGCCATCCGAGTGACTACTTAAAACCCGCCCTTCCAAATGAAGCAGAGACAAAACCTCTCCATTTGAGCTGCAATCTATTGCACCAACTTCAGTGTAACTCCAGAGCTCCGTCTAATGGACAAAAGATAGAACAGTTGTAAAATCATGAATCCACTTGTATGAACTAAGAATAGAACCATTTCCTCCAACCCGACTTACTGTGTCAACAGATGGCAAGTTCATCAAGGCTTTCATTATAGCATTGACCACCGATGAGCTTCTCCTAAGCTTTCTTAACGTTTTGTTGATGGATCTTGCATGAAGCCCTAGTTCCTCAAGTGCAGCTTCGTAATTGGTAACCAAGTTAGTTCGATTTCAACAAAATATATATACTGTCAGCATTGCAAACAAACCTCACCTGGATCGCTAATGAAAGTTTTTAAAGCAAGACATGCCAAAATCTTATCCTCCTGGTTATTAGAAGATTGTAGAACGTTTACAAGTTCATCAAGCAAGAACCTGCGAGCAGTCTCTCGTACCCCAGTATCTGGGAGCGTTGAAACCATGTGGCACAGCCAGGAAACGATGACAAGACAGGACTTTTCCATCTGTAAGGATTTACTCTTCAGGCATTCTTTCATAACTTTAAAAATGTACCCCTTTTCATGGTTACAAATAACCAGTGCTACCCTTTTTTCCCACGCACTGATTGCCTTCTCTTCCTCCTGTAGCATATATCTAGATTTAGAAACGAAAGGATGTACAATGACATAAGTTCCACAGAAATTATAAATTCTTGATAGATCCAAACCTCTCTCTCTGATAATTCGCTGTCAGGCTTCCTCAGTCCCTCGTCCTTGATCAAAGCATTGTAAGGCTGATCAAATCCTGCAAGTTTGAGCAACCACGATTTTGCATAGCACTTTCCTGAGGAAGTCAATCGCCCAGATAGATATAATAAAGTATCTGCAGCTGCAGTTTGAACGTTATAGTTGTCCTTTCTACGAAAAGCTTCAAACAGTGCATCTATAGATTCTTCTCGGTAAATGCTCATTTTTCGTGGTTCAACCTGACACGAAGCAGAATTGTCTGTTAGTTTCCATGAGGAAAATGATTTTCGCATGCAAGCTATTATGGGATCTAGACTAACCAGGAGATCCAGCTGGAGAAGAAGGGAAGCGATGCTAGGTTGTTGTTCAATTGTAGCCTTTTGAAGATGTATAAGAAGTGTATGCATCGTACTGAATGCTCCTTCATTTTTAATTTTCTGCAAAATTTGATTGCATTGTGTCCTGTAGTTTCTCAACAATGACAAGGAATTGAACTTGAGTTATGATGCAGAATTAACCAAATGCAGATATTGAATAAACATAGGAATGTGTAACATGTCACATACCGTATAGGCTACCACTAATTTCTAGAAAACTGGTTCATAGCTTTGTTGCTATTTTAATTGAAGAAAACTGGTTGAAATGTAGCGTGTGGTGACCAACATTACTCATACAACAAAAGTTTAATTTTGATTCATTCCACACATTCAGGAGAAAATAAGTTTTTTATTTTATTTTTAATGAAAAGCAATTTCAATATAAGTTGATTTTCAGTAGTTGAAGGCTGTAACCTAAGAAGCACAGACACCTTAGTTTGGAGTTTGAATACCATGTCGAACGCTCTAACACTTGGTAGACACCTAATAGGGACACTCTGACACTTGGTGGACGCTTGCTAATCCAACAAATACATTAGACATGTATAGGACACTTATTGAATAAACTAAAAAAACACATATATGACAATAATAATATTTTTTTAGCATGAAATATATCGAGCTAAGTCTTTTGAGCATATAAATGCATCCATTCAAAATGAATTTTCTTTTACTATAAAAATGAAATTTTAATAAAGGTGTCCTTGTCGTGTTCTAAATTTTTAAAATATAATGTGCGGCCGTGTCCATGTCGTATTCGTGTCTCGCATCCTTGTCTATGTTTCTTAGGCTGAAACCTTTACCTGCACTGTTATGATTATGAATAACAAAACCTTCATTTCTATTATTCGTTTATGAAATAGAAGTCCACCATACAGGGAACTTAACGAGAGAAGTAATTTTAAAAACTGATTGCACACAAGAAAACTCTTATTTTCAAGCGAATTAGTATCATTATACCTGTTCATTTGAACCAGCTCTGACAGAAAAGCCACACAAAGGCCTCTGTCGTCCTCATTTCCAGTATAAAGTAACTCAAGAACTGGAGCAAGCTCAATCTTCTCTACGATCAAGTCCTTGCAACCTTTGTCGACTCGCATACAACATAAAAGCATAGAAAGTATTGGCCTCCTCACTTCTTCCCCATCCAAAAACGAGACTAATGCAGGGCATCCTTCTGCAGAGATAAAACTCGCAACATTCCCGGATTGGCTATATTCATCCCCTCCCATCAAAATCTGTTCAAGCATTGCGATAGCAGCATCTTTTGGCTCTATTACAAATGGCAGATCATTGAAATCTTCATTTTTCTTCTGGAGCAGCTGGGCTAGGGAAGGTATAAGTTCATGAGCTGTCAACTTAGTAAATGTGGGCCTTAGCAAGCACATAAGAACGGAAGCCTCTGACAACCCACTTGTCAGCAAAGAAGCTAGACAATCAAAATCTGAATCTAGATTACTAAGGGACTCTCCAACACTTCCATCTGCACAAATAAGCTCAGAAAGAACGTAAATCGAGGTTCTGAGGACTTCTCTTTCCCGGGAATTTAACAGTATTTCCATAAAGCCGTTCACTACAGCCAATTCAGATAAGTAGGAATGGACCGCTGGATCACCTTTTGAGTCCTTCCAGAACCCTGCTATAGTGAGCACAGCAGTCTCGCATTGTTTCAAGTTCTCGAAATTACAAAGACAAGAGACAAAAGGTTTTAAACTGTTGATGATTTTCTCGACTGTGGCTTGAGATATTACACTGGTGGGTGATAAAGACACTGCTTCTTGCATTAATCTTTTGCCTTTTTGATTAAGAGACTCGTAAGTCCTGTTAAGAGGACCATGAAATGGTTGGCAAGGAGTAGTTGCCACAGAGCTCCTCCTTTTGAAGGTAGAACCGACAGTACTTACCGATGTACCAGTCCACGAACAATCCTGAGCGACATCAGGATGCTGTTCCTGCCAAGACGTTGTCAGTCTTTTCAAGACATAATTCGTTTTAGGC
This sequence comes from Cucumis hystrix, assembly GCA_025688845.1. Classification (NCBI taxonomy): domain Eukaryota; kingdom Viridiplantae; phylum Streptophyta; class Magnoliopsida; order Cucurbitales; family Cucurbitaceae; genus Cucumis; species Cucumis hystrix. Next base: position 3,671,618 of record CM046886.1, on the reverse strand, counting down.
ATTACAGTTGAAGACAATGGCTGCCGCGTAATCGGGCAAGTTGTATTTCCTCTTTTCAACCATTCCTGAATAGCTTTTCTTTCATAAGTCTGCCCCGTTTCGAGAGTAACAGGATCACAGAAAATCTGACCTGTTATGGGGCATACGAAATCTTTAGGGGGTCGCACCATATGTGTCACATTCTCAGACGAGCGGCTTCTACTTTCATCCTCAAGTTTATCTATTGAACTGTTAAAAATTTAAGAAGTTTCAAGGTACTTTTCTTGTATGAAGACAACAGATCATGTTAGTGGAACTGAAATATGGTAATTACCAATTCTCGAAGTCTTGGCTACTCACGTTGTCATAGGTTGTATTGTGTGTCGGCTTATATATTATTCTTCTGGGGCCATCTTTCTTCAAGTCAAAAACAAAGAGCAGTTGCAATTAAAAGACACTTTTCCAAGTGCAGTTGTGCAAAGTAAGAAAAATGGAACAAAAAACAGAAATACATCGAAAAGAAGAGTTAAGAAAGCAATTGGGGCAAGACAAACACTTACTTCACCATCAGACTCTACCGAATTGGAGCTGTAATCACTTCTTGTAGCTGGTGATCCAAGGGCAGAGGTAGCAACACGTTGTTCGCCACGACTGGATAACAGTCGCAATGTACGCGATTCACTTGTCTTCTCATTTACTATTGGATATAGAACTCTCGGTGAAGGGACTGGAGGAGATGCAATTGGAGAAAAAATGGTGGGAGAATGTTTGCGACTCCCCATTTTCGACACCTCCTCTTTAGGTCCTATTTGCTCATCCTCCGACGTCCTTGTGCTACTCGGCGATAGTAATTTATAAGTCGCGGTATCACTGAGATCGTAAGAATCGTAAGGTTCCTGATCAGAACCATCCTCATTCTCCTCTAGCAAATCACTCTAGAAAGAAATCAAAACATAGCTTATATTATTACTGAATTACAACTCAAACCAGCAGAGTTCCTTCTGGCGTATATATGTAGACCATTCTAGCAATTGAAATGACGAGAATGAAATTTGAACTCAGGACAAACCTGAGAATACTGCCCTGCAAATTTCTGTGTGTTGTTTGCTGGACTGGAAGCCCCCTTTGGCCTGTTTGGAAACCAAATATTTGGTTAGAAAAAGGGAAGTAACAACTAACAAATTGGAAGCAATTCCAGTACTTGCTCGTTTTTAGAGGAGGCGTCCTCAGAGTTTCGGAATCTTACCAACTTGCTTCTGTCGTACCATTTTTAAATTTTGGTTTGATGGATGAAAACCCGGCACTTTTGGGTAAAATAGGTCCAAATTTTATGTAATCGGGAATTGAGCGGCTCACTTCATGAAGAGGAGTCATAGGTGCCTCTGCGATTGGCAACATTGGGGCAACCTTCTTGGTGGAGCTTGAATCAGAATTCATACAATCTTTGAAGTACTTAGCAAAGAGCCTCGTATTCTCATCCAAAGATGCTCCATAAAGCTGCTCCAACTTCTGCAATTTCTCAGCTTGATCAGGCCTCAGCGAAAATATCAAAGATTCATTGAAGAATTGATCTAAATCGGCTGTGAAGGATAAATCGGAAGAATCAGGAATCACTTCGATCATAAGTCTATGCCTCTCCTCTGAATACCACCCAACAATTGAGCTCATGTGTGGAAGAAAGAGTTCTTTCCAGAGTTCAGGAGCAAAATCATTGCGTGAAAAGAAGGGATCCACAATAAACATCTCAAGAATATGGAGGACTGAGTTGTGAGCATTTCCTCGCAATTTCCAGAGATATGAAAGATTTAGGTGAGCCCAAGCAGCAAGGTAGAAATTGGGAACTCCAGCAGTTTTCTCGTTAGAATTCAATAAGGCACACACTTGAAGCATCTTCTCTGCATGGTCAAGTCGTGCAAGCTTAGTCTCCATATTGGATGTGTTTAAAGCCTCCTCAAGGGCTTCAATACCCCAATCCAAATTAGCCAGCACTGCTTGATCCGAGTACCTAACCTCTGTATCTTTGTCATTACTTCCACCTTCAGATGCCAATCTCTCAGCACACTGCTCTTTGTGAAGGTTTCTCTGCTCTTTATTGATCAAACGACCTTGGATGAATTCATCAATGGTGGCCACCAATATCCTCACTATGTCCTTTTGGTCCATTGAGAACCTATATTCACCAGCCATCCTTCCGCACAGTTCTCCTCCTCTCCACTTCTCTCTTTCACTTGTGTTATAACCTAAGACGTAAAATCATTGCTTCTCATAGCCTTTTCTTCAGTTGCTGCAAAACTATCTGGAAGGAGAAGAAACTGGATAAACTAAAATTGTTTGTGCGTTCATGTATTCACAAACCAAACGGGCATAAATTTCTTTATCAAATCTACGGTCACGTCAATTTCACTGGCATTTCTTCATATACCAACGATTAAATCAACTGATCAAAATCATGTCACGAAACAAACAACACAGTCTCTAAAGGATTATAAGGACAAAATACTACTAAAACAATGACAGAACAGATGGATAACTGATAAAGGTTACACATAGTGAAAATATCAACGAAAATTAATTTCAGAAACAATTATGCATAAGAAGCAATTAACAGACTTCCAATAGAAGTTGCCTGGACTTCTCTTCAGCGAATCAACTTCATTCTGTCGTATGAATCACTAACCAAACTACAGAGAGAGTGAGCGTGACTACTAGGGATTAGGACATGGTTTGACTAAAAACAATGACAGAACTATATCTACAAACAGTTACACGTAGAGCAAAAGCATGAACAAAATTCAGTCTCAGAGTGAACTGACCTACCGATCTAAATCGAAGTTGATCAAGAACTCCTCTTCATCGAAGCAACTTCATTGTCGTGAGAATCAATCAGCAAGGTATTCTTGCACGCAGAGAGATAGAAAATGACTGACGGCCGGCCGCTGAATAGTGGAAGATTGAGCTGCCGGCTGCCGTTCCCAGAGAAATAATCATACCGAAGACTTGCAATAATTTCTTAATTAATAACAATCGCTTTCAGCATTAGAATTAAATAAATTAATTAGGAATTAGAAGTCGTCGTTTAGCGACTGAGAAAATATGTAGAAAACCTAGAAATCTTCATTAACTTTGTTATCTCTAAATTTTCGAGAAAGAGAAGAATTCGAAATTTTACTTTAAATGGGAGGGAAAAGTGGTTGAGCAGGTAATTGAGAGGAGATACAGTGTCGGAGGACATGGCTGTAGCAGCTAAACAACGGAGATATTAGGTTAATCCCCGGCGATCGTTCCGAAGAACCACCGTGAAGTTCAACTGAAACAAAAATCCTGCGGAGACAATGACAGAGCAGAGTAAATTAATGAAGAATTAGAAGCGTCGTTTAGCGATTGTGAAAAATTGTATGCCATCATCGCCGTTTAGCGATTGTCTTACCCCACATAAATTTGTTAAGGTGAATCTAACGTTACCGATTTGAAAAAATAAAAAAGAAAAAACTAAGTTACAATGTGTAAAATTAGTCTAGGTTGATTGATGTGTCTTTATTTATCTATTTTAAGCTTAGGCAATAATTAGAATATTTGACTTTCAAAATAAGATGTCAAAAGATCGATTAACCCTAAAATTTGTTTATGGAAGAGATCTGTTCGAGTGATTACAAGACAGTTGAGGGTAAGCATGGGTGCAATGTCTAACCACACATACTCCAACGCTCAAGTCAATTTTGTATTTATGAGTAGTTAGACAATAGAAAAAATAGTAGAGTATTGAGGTATTGAGGTATTTAGGCATACTTCCGACCAATGGCCTTAACTTTTGATACAATATAGAGATTCGTAACTGATGCATGGGCTCATAATTGCCCCAAATTTCTAGAACCACTGAGTTGATAACCTATGAGCAGTTACACTATCATTATAACAAATCCATAAATGCTCCCAACGATCCCTTCATGGCACTCGTTCATTCAAAATTCAAACAATTTCACATATAATCGGTCCTCTAAGCTCTCTTTGGCATTGACCTAAAGGTACTCTCTCTTATGGGCCCTTTTCCTCTGGCAAGCTTCTTTTAGGAGGCTAGGCTCGACCTTGTAGATCATCCTTTTGTTGCGAGCTTTTCTTAGAAGGTTATACCCTCATGTATGGGTCATCCTTCTATTGCTCCTCTTAAGAGACTTTGTTTTATGTTTCTCTTAGTGTCTCTTAAGCTTTCTTCTAAGCTTTGTTGAGCTTTCCTTTAACTTTTTTCTAAGGTACATATGAGCTTACTCATTTTGAACGAACGTCATTGGCCCCACTGAGTTTTTTAAGCTTTCCCCATAGGTGCTCATCTTGAGTTCTCTTATAGACTTAGCCTACCTCATGGGTTCCACCAAGCTTACCCATTGAGTTGTGTAAGCTCTCCCTATAGGTGTTCTTAAGTTATCTCCTCCTTTCAACTCCTCTCGAGTTTACCTCATGGGTCCTTTGAAACAGTGTAGGTTCTCCCCCATAGATGCTCTTAAGCTTTCTCCTAGGTCTCTCCTAAGCACTTATGATATTACTTCTCTTGAGTTTATCTCATGGGTTTCACTGAACTCTTAAAGCAGCTCCTCCATAAGTGCTCCTCTTAAGCTATTTCTTATGCTCTTTTGAGCTTCCTCCAAGGCTCTTTTGAGTTGTCTGAGCTCTCCTTCATGAGTGCTTTTAATCTTTCTCTTTGGCTCCTCTTGAGCTGACCTCATGGGTCGCATTGAGCTTATTAAGTTCTCCCGCCTCTTAAGCTCTCACCTAGGCTCATTTGAATTCTTCTTGAACCTACCTTGTACGCTCCACTAAGCTATTTTTAGGTCTACCTCATGGATCCCATTGAGCTACCTAATTTCTCTCCATGCGTGCATTTAAGCTCTCTCATAGGCTCTATTGAGCTTCTCTAAGCTCTCCTAGTTTATGAACTCCTTTTATAGAGGTCCATTAAGCTTTCTCTAAACTCACTTAAACTCCTTCATTAATTTTTTTAAGTAGACAATTCACACCTAACAAATATATAATATAATTAACTCTAGTTTAGTTTAGCTATGGTATGGTTATAAGATTCCAACAAAAAGAAAATTATACTGAATAGTAGTAATATATGTTATTCTAAAAAAAGGGATATATGTGATCACAATTTTACCTTAAATACTTTAGGTTTTATTTGACTTATTCAACTCCATTTTCAAGAAAATGTGAAGCCTCTTAGAATAGTTTTCAATCTTTTTTTCCCTCTCATGAAAATATAAAATAAAATTCCAAAGCACACTAATATAATGCAAATTGTTTATTAAAAAAAAGTTCATTTTTTGTTTCGCTCATGTTGACCGTTTTTTTAGTACAATTATTGAATTTTATAACGAATGAAACTAGAAAATTGTTTAGTGCATTTCTATAATGTCAAATGTTTAGGGATCCACTTACTATGAGATGTATAAAAGTTTTTGTTTTTCTTTATTTTTTAATAAACTTTTTTTATAAATGGAAGGTTCGATGTCTCATCTCTATAGTTGTTGTGCTTCAATAATAATTGAATTCATCTCACTTTGCCAAGATGTATAAAAGTTAACAATTACAATATTAACTAATAACAAAATAATATTAAATGTAAAATATATATGTAATTTAGCTATATTAAAAAAAATTAACATCAAACTAGAAAGAAGGTGAAAACCTGCAATTTTGTACAATTTATTTTCTAAGGTCCTTATGAGAAAATATCAGTTTTTTAGAATTTATAAGTTTGTTGGTCTTTTGTTTACATACATCTTATGTAACTATTGCAACAAAATCTTACGATACACATGAGAGCTCTTAATACTTGAATCTCGTGGCTGTTATTGATTATTCTACCTTGGCACGTGCTTTCACTCTCATTCCTTGTTCTCATTTCTCATTCTCATTTCTCATTCAGTTACTAGAAGACTTGAAAGATGAAAAAACGAGAAAAAAGATAATGAAACTCTACATATCTATTCATATTTGATATATACAAAGTGAGAATTATGACAAGTAAAGAGAATGAGTAGAAGCAACTGTGTTGATGGGCCGAGCCGATTGATCTGGGCCGAACCGGGCTTCGTCAATTTATGGTGCCGGTACTCCGAACTGATGGACATCAACCATGAGTCATATGGTTCGAGCTCTCCGGCAATGGCCGTCGATGGTGCAGAAACATCGTTGTGGTTGCGCCGTACATCATTTTTTATTCTCATCTCCGCCGTGGGTGGCCAAAAAAATATACTCTCGTCGACTATCTTTAGCTACCGTTCATTCTGCTCGCCGCGAAGTCCAATATGAATCAAAAGGACTCAGATTATCCAAAGCTCCAGCACTGGCCAAATCCCAAGAAGATGAGAGCATTAATGATGATGATTCGGATTTTAGAAAGAGCCGCAACCAGCTTAAACGGGAAGCTCGACGAGCCGTTCAATGGGGCATGGATCTCGCGACCTTCTCCACTTCTCAAATTAAACGCATCCTCAGGTATTTTATATCTTCTCACAACATTATCCGACGAAGCCTAATTCTTGTATAATGTTTATCACTGATACTCTTCGGGAAAGGGTTTAAGGAGTTTGAGTTTCCAGCACTAACGTGAGATTTCCATTACTTGTTTTGGGGTGATAGTGTGACGTCCCTCGAGAAAGATGTCTTCGACGCAATAATGCTTGTGAAGGTGCTCCTTACTAGCGATTTAATTTTGTAGTTTTTCGTATCCTTTTGTAATTTGGCAATGCGTGAATTGTTTATGTAGCTAAGGTGTTTGATTTTTTGCCGCAGAGGCTTGGGAATGATGTAAGGGAAGGAAAGCGAAGGCAGTTCAATTACATTGGTAAGCTGATATTTGATAATTCATTCTGTTGTGAACTTTGTATTTGGCAGTCAGTGTTAGTAGTTAGAGTCCCATTTGATATTTAATTCTACAAAAATGAAACCTGAAGAACCTCGACGTAATGCATAACCTTGGTCATAAAAGATCCAACCAAAACAGAAAATCATATGTTTTGCTATGGAAGTGGAAATTTTATTTTTCTTAACATTTGTATTGTGTGGCGCTGACAAGTCGATTTAATTTGCATAGGAAAACTGCTGAGGGATGCTCAACCTGACACTGAATTAATGGACGTTTTAATACAGGCCACAAAAGCCGGTGACCATAAGATACTACAGAGATTGTGTGCTTCAGTAGATGATGAAGTTTCAAAGTATGTATATGAGGAGGAGGAGGAGGAGGAAGAAGAGGTATTTTGTGATATGGTTTCTTTTACATATTACCCCTCCGTATTTGGTATAATAGACAAAACATTTGTATTTGGCTTGCAGACCAATTGTGAAAATTATACTGCAGCGTGGAACAAATAAAATGAAAAACTTCAATTAGAAAATGAGGGCCAGAGAGTATAACAACTGTTGCTTTTTAAATTTAATTTGATTTGATATAGTGGAACAGGAGTTGAAGGGGTTGATAAATGCCATTTTATACCGTGTTGTTTCTTTTAGTTTTATAAATTCATTTTGTTTTTTCTTTTCTTCTATCTAAACTAGGGTCCGCATGTAGTCATTGCTACAAGGTGGCTTGACGGGTTAATCAGTAAGGACAATATCATTACAAAGGAAATTTATTCGCTACAAACTGTTGAATTTGACCGTCAGGTACTTCACTTGCTGCATCATTCTTTTTCATTACCCATTTTTCTTATCCCTCCTACCTCTTTAAGAAGTTATTAACTCATTCGGTTCATGCCACTTAAATGCTTATTATTTTCTTTATAAGAAACATTTCATTCATGAGATGAAACGACAAATAAAGGGGAAAGTTGAAACCTCCTTTCCCAAGGAAAGTACCGAAAGAATACTTACATTGGGTTATAAGTGTAGATAAGCTATAGCTATGAAACTGTGACGAAAATTGAAGCCAAGTGATTGCCAAAACAAAAGGATCATATGATTAAAAAAAAACATAGAAGAGGAATCAAAAAGTTATTTAAGATTGTCGCAATCAAGAGCTCCTCCCTAGGCTTCTAGCTGAAAATGTTCTACTTAGGCTTGCTTTGTCTACTATCAACTAGCCAAGAAAAAATAGGACAAGGGTCTTATGAATGATTACGACTTTAAAGATTTTATTAGCTAGTTTAGTGTTCTATTCTCATTCAATTCTAACTTAATGACAATCATCAATAGGAGCTGCGGAGACTTGTTCGAAAAGTACATATGGTTGAAGAACGTAAGGCAGCAATTGAAGAAAATGGAGATGAAGTCAATACAGCAATAACAAAAGCCAGAAAGCCCCTTGCTCGTTTTCTTTGTAGAATGGCGAAACAGTTGCCCTCCGATGAACTCTAGTACGAATTTATTTGTGCACTATATTGATTTCTCGCATTCTTTCCTATAAGCACTTACTTTTTTTTACAACTTAGCAGATTGTTCATTCTCACTTTCAACACCTACTTTTTCCTTGTCTTTCACACTTATTAGTTGAGGTGCTAACCGGGATCATAGAGATTGTTTATCAGTTTCTTGTTGTAATATGCTTTTCAAGGACTTTCTTGCTTCTTTCTTGCTTCTTTTCTAGGAATGCTGCCTTTTAATAGTGGGGGAATTTATTAAACCCGAGATCTGAAAGGGAGAGGTTGAAAAGATGGGCACTGGGGGGGGGGAGAGTTTTGGCCTATTGATGATGCAAGTGGTTGCATAATTGAAAGAAATTGTTAGGAAGCTAACAAAAGCTTGCTTACATTTAGGGATATAGTCATGATATTGTTTAAAATTCTGGTCTTGGCCTTTTCTGCATCAACTTGTGCGCATTTGAAGGTTGCATAAACCAACAAAACTTTTTGCTTTAAAATTGCAATTTCTCCTCTATGATGGAAGATACATCAAATGACGCCATTGGTATTTACACGCTGATTAAACAATGATTGGAGGTGACGCAGGCACCTAAATCAATCCCATAAAACCAAGAGTCAAGACCTCTTTTTGAAATTTTCATGTCATCAACTTCAATATTTTCGGCCAATTCTTAATTATATTTGCTGAAATTTAACCCCTTGACATTGACAGGGCAATGGCCAACCTGCTGTTAAACTCAAAGAGGACAAAAGGGTATGCGAAATTGGAATAGAATTACTCTTGGACATCGTGTGAATTGTGGGAAGAAAATAAAACCCACCACCAAAATGATGGTCCAGTCCACAGAAGAAGACAACTTCCTGATAAATAGGGATTTGTGCTTGTGTTTGTCCTGTAAGTTAATTTGTTCTTTTTTGTGATATTAATTTATTATTACATTATTAATTGAATGGACATATTGTTTCATCGTGAGGTGAGAGATTGAAACTCTGACCTATAAAGACAAAGTGCATGTCAATATCACTGAACCAAAATGACTTTGGACCTAGAATTTACCAATTGAGACCATTTATAAACGTTTCAAAACTATTCTTGAACTAGAATTTTCTTAGAATATAGGATAAAAAATTAATTTGGATGTGAAATGATATAGAGATGATTAGAACACTCATCTAAATCAAGTCTTTAAAAAAATTCTAACAATTTTTTTTACTCCAAAAAACTATATATTTTGAAACATTTATACAAGGTGAAAGGTAATAATGTAACTTATAACCTAAACATATACTATATTGAAGATTTGTATACCCTAAAAGTGAAGAAGGCGCTTACCATACCTTCCAAATATCTTGAAATCATTTGACATGTCAAAACATCTCTTTCACCATCAAATTGTGAGTAAAAACTTGGTATCTAGATATTTTCATCACATGCCATCCTACAAAATTGTCACACCCTATCTTTCTTTCTTTTGAGTTCTAACATCTTCCATCAACAATTTGAGTATTAAAAATTATGTTGGGAGGTATTTCATCAATGTGAAGGCAAGGCAAGGGTATTTAGCTGCAAAATACAGCCATTTATTTGCAAGTTGAAACGAATTTAGAAATGAGAAAAAAAGTGTTTTAAATGACACTAAGGATGTTTATTTTATTTTGGTCGCCAGGTCGCTGATATATAAAAATATCAAAAGTGTATTCAAATTATGTCTCTTTCCCTTCTAATTGAATACGCCCAGCTGTTTAAATGCCATATTATGATAATGATATTAATATAGGTGCTTTGACAATTATATATATTTTAGTGGTCCTCAGTATTGAAAATCAAAGGGCCTTATGAATTTGGTCATTACCTTTCTTTTCAAGAGATAATCTTCAATTTTTTCTTTGAACAATATTTCTCTGTTTCTAATGGAATATGTCAAAAACATTACTTTATAAAATAATGATAATAATAAACATAAGAGAATAGTAAGTTTTTATTGCAGTCAAAAAGATATTAAGCACTTTTTTTTGAAGTTTCGTGCCATAAACAAACTCCAAAAGTTTAATATTCGATTCAGAAGATGAGATTATTGTTACTATATACTTCTCAACATTATTCCAATTCAAAACTTTACTTTTTGTTCGTTCATCAAGTCAAAATTTGATTCTATATATATATGTATAAACTCTACTCTTTTATGGAACTTATATATATCATTTTTTCGTGTGATTCTTTGTTTGTTAGATTGTTGTTGTTACGACATGTAACGATACTTTTAACTTTATAATTGAAGAGCATTGATGAAGAAAAACACATTTGACCCTATGCTAAGATTCAAAGTCGAGAGAAGCTCCTAAATAGTCACTTGGTGTAAAAGGTAGTGATCAAGTGTTGACAACCAAGAGGCGGAGATGGAAGTTGGAAGCAACCATCCTCTTTAGACAACGTAATATCTAATCATTGATCTAGCTCTATGGCATCAAAAATATATCAAGACTTGGTTAACCAAAAAACAAGCAACAATTTAGTCTTTAAACTTTAATAAGTACTGATTTCATTAATGTATTTTACAATTTGTAACATAAACTCTATTATAAGATAAATCATCAAAATTAAATGTCGCTACATACCAACTAAGTATTTATAGTATATAAATAAATTCAATTCCCAATTATTTTATTAATATAAACGCATAAAGAAAATTTATTAAACCATACTAATATTTTTTACCATAGAAACCAAATTAAATCATTATCAATTATAAAGTATCATTAGTTAATTATAAAGTTCAAAACTAAAACCTATATGATAACCATTTTATTTTTTGTTTTCTTTTTTAATTAAGTCTATAAACAATGCCTCCACTTTCAACTATATTTATATTCTATCCGTAGTTAAAAAAATCAAACCAATTTTTTTTTTTGTTAAAGTGACTTTTAAAAATTTTAATTTTGATTTTAGAATTTGACTGTTATTTAAAAAAGATATAAACCATTATAAAACGTGAAAAACTATTAGTAAACGAGGCCTAGATTATAAATGATACGGTGAGAAACAAGAAGTGTTGTTTTGCGCACTATTTGATGAATGGCTGCGGCGTTTATGTATATCGAAAAAAGAAATGAAAAGGGAGTTAGTGGGAGACATTGAAAAAGGTATAAGGATAAGGTCAAAAATTCTAACTTCCATCCATAAATCCTTTCATTTCTATATTATTAGTTTCTCTCTATTTCCTTTAACTTTCCCCCTTTGCCGCCACACACTGATTCAGCTTCTACGTTACATCTACTTGGCTCCGCATTTACAACACACACTCACACGCACTAAAGTTGATCATCGTCATAGATGTATGACTTAATATTAGCCAACCCCTAATGGTACCCAATTCCCCGTTTATCTACACCTTTAACTCCCCTATCCCCATTATCATTTGTCGCTCTCCAAAACTAAAAAATAAAAAGTCTCCTTTATAGCCAATTGTGAGTGAGATAGATTCAAATAATCTCTTAAATCATTTTAATAACAATATAGTTAAGAACGTGTGTTCAAAACCTAGTATGAAGGTTTTCGTAGATCCTCATGTGTTGGTTGTAGTTGGAGTTCATGTGTGCATGACATGGAACAACCACATACCAAAAAGAAGTTTCATGCGAAAATTATTACCGCCACTAAAAGTTCTCTCACTCAGCCTAATTACAAACATTGTCTAAAAGCATTAGAACATTCACACACTAACTATAGTTAAACTAGCATATTAAGTTTAAGATGCTTTAAATTTGGATGGTTTAAAATCAAAACTATATGCTTCTTTTCTAGTATTTAGAACCTATCACCTTTTTTTATATATATATTTTAATTTGAGATAATTAATTACACAATATTTTTGCCAAAACCCTACAATATCTCAAGATCAAATTCGAATAATGCAATGTATTATAATTTTTTATTCATTTGGATTTACTTGAGAAAAAATATTTTGTTTAAAAACTCATTTTTATCCAAACATCTTTAATTAAAAAAAATTATTTAAAATACACTTCAAAAGAAAAGTTATTTTCTTCAACTCTTTTTTTCAAAACAACCTACTTTTAAATTAAATACTCGAAAAACGTCTCTCGTAAATTTAATTAATGCTATAAGTAAAATAAAAATAAACTAGAAGAGTTTTACGTTAGTTGTTGAATTTGCAATAAAGTTTCTACCATTTTGCAACAACATTGTTCTGAATTCTGAAGAAGAAATGTTAATTAGGTTGAGATTTGGTTTGAACATTAAGATGAAGAGGGGTCGTTGAAAATTGGAATGTTCTTGGTTTAGTTGTTGTAGGTTAAGACTATACAATATTACTCTAATTTGATATTGGGAATGGGAAGTTGCATCCAACCTCAAAATTATTTGTCAACTTTGGTAAACAAACTGAACACAAAATTTCCAATTTGTTGACTAAGCACACACAGTAGGCACCCTACGTAGAATCATACTCATTCAAGCCGCCAATTATAAATTTCATTTCTTTATATATATGTGTGTGTTCTTATCTTACTCTACTCAAATTTGACTAGTTTTATATATATATATATATATATTGGCAATATAAACGTGTCCCTATCGAATTCCTGACTTTTTCTTTTTTCTTCTTTATACGTTAAATTCATGTTTAAAATGTTTTTGCCAATCAAAATATGGCCATAAAAATTTATGTAAGAAATATTTAAATTAGGAGATGAACATTTTTATAGTTTTTAAATAAGTTAACTTTTTAAATTTGCTCAAATTTAGTCCTTATAAAAATTAAGAACACAGTTGACAAATAAATAGTTTTTTTCCTCAAAATTATAGGAATTAAGAATTGCAATTTTACAGAAAAGAATGTGTTGGTGCGGCTTTCTGACTATGTATTACTTTTCCCTTCATGGCTAAAGTTATCTTTTGTGTTTGGCCACTCGTTTTTATTCATTTGGATAAGTTATAAAAAACCACTTTTCTTTTTTTTCTTTTCTTTTTGGTGTTGGGTTCACTGCTCAAATCTTAATTATCTATTTAAATTTAGGTTATATCAAAAAGGTCAATAATTAAAGAAAAATATGATTCAATTTTAGGTCTTAGATGACAACAATACAATGGACTTGCCTTGCCTTGTACTTATAATAAATCTTAAAGATTAAGTTTAATTAAAATTTAAATGGAAATTAAATTAAACACATTTAAACAAAATTTAAAGTACTGAAATAGTATTTTAATTTGATTAATTCATTTTATAATTTGGTCATAAGATAAATACTAAAAAATTTGGAAAGAACAACAATACTATTTAGAAAAGAAACGAAAAAGATGCTACATTAAATAAACTTTTGGTAAAGAATTTTGGATGTTGGGCTAAAATAAAATACTTTGATACCAATCGAACGCTTTTCTTATCCAAATTCAGCACACAAGTTGATTGGAAATTTTCACTGTTATAAACCTCGATCCACCTTAGTTTAACCAATTAATTTGTTAGCAATTTCAAAATGTTAATCTACAATAAGTTTTTGAACTTAGTTTCTTACTTAATTTAGTTTATAATTTTTAGAAATTAAAACCAAAACTCTAATTTCAAACGAAAAATTATAAAAACTAAATAGGTAAGAAAAACTATACCTAAAATTTAAAATATATTGATGAAGGCAAATTTCTAAAAAACAATCATATTACAATAATAGTAAATATGAGATCAAAGCTTCCACGGAATGGCTGAGCTATAATTTCCAAAACGAATTAGGTAATAAGGTTTTGAAGATATTTGGGGGGAATGGAAGATATTAATTTGTATGCAGTGATCTAAATTATTTGATGCAATGGATACCGAAATTAATGTCCCACCTAATTATTATACCATCATTCCATAATCCACACCCAAAATTTGTGGAGAATAAATGAAGCAAAAAATATCTTCCATCTAAACTTATGAACTAATTCAATTTTTGGTCAAATTATCATTGATATTATTATTGATACCAAGCGTGTTCGTAATCTTATTCTAATTTTCTATTTTTGTTTTTACTTTTCTTTTTTTTTTGTCTTACTTCAAATAAGTTTACAAAAATTATTAATACATAAATTTTAGATTACATTGTAATGAAATTCAACTTCTATTATGGGTGTATTCAAACAACTTAAAAGAGGGGTAAAAGGGATGGATTATTTGAATTTATAATTAGACCTAAAGGTATTAAATATTAAAGAATGCTAACTTGCATGAAGATACAGGCTTGGCTTTCTCAATTTTTAATTATGTTATAATGTTCCAATGTTTAATAGATTTGAATTAGAATAATAAAAGATTAGAAATGGTATATGCACACGAATTTTGAATTAATTACAGCATGCATAGTTTGACTAGTTATTTATATTTATTTATTAGAAAGAAAAATTTGGGTATGAAATAATGGTTATAAAATGTGAATTAAGAATGTACTGACCACTTGGTGGTGGCCTGCTTTAAGTAGTCAAACTTTCCTATGTGACTTGTCCCCATCAGGAATTGACCATAGGTTAAATATATAATTGTAGTCCCAATTATTCCTTGGGGTGCATTTTTCAACCTAGTTTTTTTGTTGATTAAAAATACATTCTACTGTATTAAATTGGATAACAACAAATTTAGGCAAGTTTAAAATCACTAGAGAATAAAATGTTTTTTCTGAAGATAAAATTTTAAAAATAACAAAATAAATTAAAATATTTACAAGTTATAGCAAAATTTTAGATTCTGAAAGACTTCTATAACTGTATAACTGTATGTCAATGTCACCAATAGAAACATATTAATGTCTATCAATGTCTATTATTGATAGAATTTGAAAATTTTGCTATATGTTGTAAATATTTGTCAAAATTGTTATTTTTTATAATTTTATTTTTTAAAAAAATTAAAAGTCCTTTTTTTATAAAACCAATTTAAATTAAACTTTAAAAGTGTTTCAAAACTATTTTAAGTATTGCCAAACCGTTCATTTTTTTTTCAAAATGATGTGTCGAACCTAAGAAGAGAAATGAATAGAGAATTGATATTCATTGATGTAATGAAATGACTCCCCTAATACCTTTAAGTATTTTAATATTTATAATATCCTAATCTTATTAGAAAATAAGCTGCAGGAAGAAGGAAGACAATGACAATTATATTACATTGTGTATAACAACCAAGATGTGTATGATTCAAACCCCTTATCTTCCTAAAATAATTCTAATCTAATTTTAGTGATTTTTAATTTATCTAATTAGTTGCTAAATCATGCAAACTTTTCTGGATTTATTAAATGAACGCCATGTATAATTTCGTATAACTATTGACTATATATAAAGAGAAATTTATTTAAAAGTAAGAATCAAATCCGTATAAATAATGAATTGAAGGATTTTGGAATTTAGCCAACGTGAGGGCTAGATAGTTGTTTAAATAACATGGCATATATAGACATGTTTTCTAAATAACAAATAATACCTATCTTGTGCCCAATCTTAATTAATTCAACTATAAAAGATTTAAATTTAAACATAGGCAATAAAATGACAAACACCCATTTCATTTTTTTGCAATTGACATAAACAAAACTTACAATGGTTGATTTGTTTGTTTCTTATTTTCAAATCCAATTTTAAAAACTTAAAAAAAAAAAAAAATCTTTTTCAGGATTAAACTTGATTCTGAAGAAAAGAATTTAGCTTAAAATTAAATTATTTACTAAAATTGAAAACTATAAATAAAAATTATATTTTAAAAAAAAACAAGTTTTATTGAGATTGAATTGAATTATTAAAATCAATTTTGTTATTTCTGAAAAATTTCCAAAGAAAAAATGAAATGATGATTAAAGAAACCAAAATAACCCATGATAAAAGTGACTAAGTATCTATAAATAAACAAACTCAGTAGTGAATATTGAATTTCATAACATAATTCCAAATTCTTAAAAAGGCACAAATCATTTGGAGTTTCATTTTGTAATAAATAAATAAATAAATAAATCAGGATGGGCCCGGGTCCAGGCCCACTGAGCATGAAGCTAGAAAGCTCCGTCGTCCTTCCTCTGCTTCTTCTATAAATACTCCATCTTCATTCCTTCATTACGAACCTCACTTCAATTCCCTCTGTTTCTCTCTTCCCTAACAATACAAACTTAAAACCTCCACCATTTCTCATCTCTTCTTCAACTCTGCATTCAATGTCTACACAAATTTCATTTTTATTATATCTTCTACCAATCCTAACTTCACTCTCAGGTAATTAAATCTCTCATCCCTGTTTCATTACTTTTTCACTTTCTTTTAAATCAAACAATGTTTTCTGTTCAATATTCTTAATTTTCTTTCTAACTATGGAATTACAGGAGTATTCTCCACCACTTTCAGCATAGTAAACCAATGTGATTACACAGTTTGGCCCGGAATCCTCTCCAACGCCGGAGTTTCACCACTTCCCGTCACCGGCTTCGTCCTCGCCGCCGGTGAGTCCAAAACCATCTCCGCTCCCGCCTCTTGGGGAGGCCGATTCTGGGGCCGAACCCACTGTTCACAAGACTCCACCGGTAAATTCTCTTGCCTCACCGGAGATTGCGGCTCTGACAAAGTCGAATGTACCGGAAACGGGGCGAAACCACCGGCAACTCTGGCTGAGTTCACTCTCGACGGCGCCGGAGGACTTGATTTCTTCGACGTGAGTTTGGTGGACGGTTACAATATCCCTATGTTGGTTGTCCCACAAGGCGGCACCGGCGAGAAATGCATGAGCACGGGATGCGTTGTGGATTTAAACGACGCTTGTCCTCAGGAGCTGAAGGTTACGAGCGTTGAGGGCGGTGATAACGTCGCGTGTAAAAGCGCGTGTGAAGCATTTAACCAACCGCAGTATTGTTGTAGTGGCGAGTTCGGGAGTCCAGATACTTGTAAACCTTCCGCGTACTCGCAGGTGTTCAAAAGCGCTTGCCCACGAGCATACAGCTACGCCTACGATGACAAAACAAGCACGTTTACATGTGCCGACGCTGATTATATTATGACATTCTGCCCTTCACCCAACACTAGGTATATTTACATAATTCTCCCCTTTGACTTTCATCACGAATAGAGGGTATTTTCGTACATTACATTCCCTGACAAACTCCACGAAATCTGAACGTTGATTAACATAAGGAATCCCTTACAATTAATGTTCATGCCACGTAGGATTTAGCGGGGTTAGTTTGGTCATTTTATAATCCTTCATCGACCGACTCTTTAGTCCACACTTATCCCGGTGCATCGTGGGGGCGGCGACTCCGTTAAGGTCGGCGATTGAGTTTTAATTAATCGTCTCGGGGGAATAGAGAATTTTCACGTGGTTTTTCCATTTTTTAAGTTCAACGGCATTAAATCGCGTAAAACGAGGAGTTGTAATTCGGCACGATTTTCTAGCTTTAGATGATTACGCAACGGTCAAAAACACTGCATGAAGGTCCACCGAAAACATGACACGTTGTCACTTAATTATGAGTCAGTTGAACTGAATGTCTTTTGTTTCTTTTTCTGTGGGTGCAGTCAGAAAGCAACGGATAATCACAACACAAAGACACCGGCGATCAACGGCGGCAACGGTACAATGGTATACGAAGGGGCTGCGTATGATTTTAGCGGCGCGTCGACAACCACGCTCCGTCATATTCTAGGGGTAGTCGTTGCGACGGTGGGAATTCTTCAAATTCGGCAACTCTTTTGAATGACCGTAGTTGGAGGAGGAGTTTCTGCCCAATTTTTCCTGGAGGGTAGGTGACACGTGGAGAGTGGAGCCCATAGGATTGAGTTTGATTGGTTGAAATGGGATGATGGGCTAAGTGGGTGGGCCGGGCCCATAATTAGGGCCCAGATGATGTGGATGTGAGTCATGATTGAAAAGGCTGAACCGCACAAGTTAATAGAGGGGGAAGCCAACCAATCCACCACTTTCTTCTACGCCAAAGCTGACAGAGAAGACGGAATTTTTTAAAGAATACTTTAGGAATTCTTTTAAAGGATTATTTATTATTAATTATTATGTTACGTTTATTCTTTATAATTAGTTGTAACAAGGAACAAAATAATGATATTGGGATTCATTTGTTGGTATTGGGGGACAGAATTCAATATTGTTAAATTAAAGTTATTATTCTTATGATTGAAATTCTTAATTAATTATGTTTTATGTCACATTCTAATAGTGCTGTAAAAATACATAAAAACGAAATTGATGATTTTAGTCGACGTACCACAACCAATGTGTCACGTTCCGTTAAAAAAACTCCAAAATTATTTATATTTACACATAGAACGAACGTCTTAAATCAAATAGAAACAAAGTGAGATGGCCGAATCTATTATTTATCAATCTTTTGCTTGTCCATTTCATATTCTATGGATTTCGGACGGATATAAAAGATCGTAAATTGACCGACTTGACGGGGGAAAATGGAAACGTGTATTCAGCCCAAGCAAACTTGCAATTGCATTATAGTAGGCAAGCAAGGCAATTTGGCCAATGATTTTGGGCACTTTCCTCAATTAAATCTTTATGTGCAAGCAAGAAAAAAAAAGCAAAAAAATGATAAATGTAACCTAATTTAGAAGATATAAGTATGACCTTTTTGTTTAGATAACATTCAATAACGCTTCTAAAAATTTAGAGATGATCAAAATGAACATAATTCAACTCATATGATACTTGTATTACCTAATTTTGACTTTCAAGAAAAAAGTCTAGAGGCATGGAAGTAGTTTAAAATTGGTATTTGAAATACAGCTACATAAAACCTGTTTGAAATGCTAAAGCATTAAGAAAAATATTCCAAGCTCATAATGGTGTAAACCTTTGTAGATCAAACGAAAATAAAAGAACAAGTAGAAGAAACATATGGTGAATGTGATTTATATTCTTAGTGATGTGAAGAATAATTGAAAGGATAATTTCAAGTAGCCAAGTCAAAGTTGTAAAAAGTATAGTAACAATACGTTGGTTCTTATCTGAATTGCAATAGGCACCATTTGGAATTAACTCAACGCTAACTCTATGCCATTCATACACTTTTAGTTAAAATGTAAAGACCCTAATGCTAAAATTCTGTGATGTATGGAATAGAATACACAGCTACATGTACCAAAGCCGCCTTCTTTTTTTTTTTTTTTTTTTTTTTTTCTTTTTGCAATGGCCTTTCTATGAAAACACCATGAGATAAAAAAGGAACAAAAAGAAAATAAAATATATGAGAACCCCAAGAAAAAAAAAAAGAAAGAAAGAAAGAAAAAGATGCCCCTAAATTTTCCCTCAACAAATTAACTCGTGAATCATATAACAGCACAATTTACCCAGCTTTATTTAGTCATAAATGAAACCCTTCCCCCATCACTATGGCTATTGGGTTCAGCCTCCTTGTATGAATCAGTTTCTGGCAGTGATCATCAGTATACTTCTGTGGATTAACGAAATGTGCGAAGCGAGAACATGATTGGTGAAAGGAAGGATTACTGTTTCCATGGAGGCTGCTGATGTTTATAGCTTAGGAAATAACTTTCCCACCCACCGTCAGGACCATCTGGTTCTTTCCTTTTTGTACCAACTCCAGAACTTGAGGGTTGTCTCAACTGCTCTTCCACCGATCGAAGATGGCCGGGGAACAGAAGCTGCTTTAAACCCCCAGAATCACTTAATCCAGAATTCAAATCGAATTTCGGACGCGAGTGAGCAATGCCATTTGGAGTTAGCTGTGCATCTGCCATGCCCATGATGAATGGCGGGTGCGAGTAAGAGGAAGGGGGAACAGCTGACATAGGGCCCATGAATTGAGGCATAACAGCAGCTCCTCTTGAATCAACCATGTAAGGCATTGAACCACCAGGTTCATACATGGTCGAGAATGAAATGGTTGGCCCCGGTGTCAATCCATTGTAACCAATAAAAGGAGTCTGATGGTAAGAAACTGCAGAACTCATCCCTAGTATATCTCCTGTCCTTGCCAAAGTAGCACCCATTCCAGTGGGCTCAACAGTTCTGCCATTGGGCAACGGTGAAGCATGAAAAGGAAAATCTTTTCTACTCACTTCCACCTTTGTACCCATAATGGATATAACAGAAGCATCCGAATTTGGCCGTCCATAAGCACTTGCATTTTGACCATACTTACCAGGACCTTGATCTGGGGCATCACCTTGAACATATGGCCTATCATTCAAATCAATATTCCTTACCAAAGGTTGCATTGACGATGACGAGCAGGCAGGAGAAGCACTGTAGCTATTCTGGTTGTTGAAGAGTCCCTCAATTCTCAAATCCGATGCTGGAGCATCAACATCGTCACCGACACAGTTAAGATCCAGCTTTAATCCCCCAGATCTTCTTGGTCCACTTTCAACTAAAAACTCTCCGGGTTGTGGGAAAGATGACCCTAGGTTTTGCTTCCTGGTTTCTTCTCCAGTCTCAGCCACATTCAAATCAATGTCAAGAAAATCTTGCCTCTGCTTTGAACTATCAGAATTTCCCCCACTTGAAAAGGTTCTATCGCTATCAGGAACTTTACGTGGGGAAGCAGGCCGGAAAGCACTAGTAGCTGCAGAGCCTCTCCATCCAAGCGCCCCTTCAAACTGTAAAGGTGTTAGAGGCAACCCAGAAGAAGCAGCTGGTCTGGAAACAGAGATAACAGATACAGGTATAGACACTGGAGTTGCTATCTGCTCTGCATCATCATTAAATACATCTTGATTTAGATCAATTTCACAATATTCTTTTCCTGTACTTGCATCTGCCCCTCGAGCTGCTTCTGTGACCATGGAGGATTCCATTTCATTCAAATTTTCTGGTTGGGTATCTAAATTATCTGGATCGGTTAAACATGTCTCTGCATCAGAATATGATTCAGCAATGTGACTTTTTGCAGATTGGACCTCCCTTTCTTGTAGATCAGCTGGCAGATCCTGTTTTTCAGTCATGGTATCTGGTTTACCCAGCTGCCTGATTCCACCATCAGAAACTTTGTCAGAAGAAGAGCTGCAGGATGGCTCTCTATATTCCACCACTTCTCTTTCTACTTCTTGAGCAACTTGCCGAGCAACCTCCAGAGCATCAACTATCCCATAATCAAGTTCCATGTCTGACCTATTATCAATTATACTTGAAGTTTTGGGATTTAATTTCGGTTTGGAAAAAATAGAATTATTCATTCCACCGTCATCTTCCTTTCTGCGACGTTGCCTGTCTCTCTTCATTCCACCAAAGTCTTCCATCCTGGAAAAAGAAGGTCCACGCTCCTCAAGTTTTCCTATTAGACTCCCATTCATAGACAAATCCCGAAAAGTATTTAGATAGCGGTCAGCATCTTTGCCTGTAGGTTTGAACACGGGCATGCTACCATAATTTGTCTTTTTATCAGACATCCCACTTGCTGATTCTAATGTGGAAACTCTCTCACTATCTAGACTAGAACTACGCTGACAGGCACCAGCATCGTCAAGACCGTCATTATCTTGTTGAGCTGGAGCTTCTTTAGCAGACTCTTCACCAATTGCAGCATCAAAACCTTCCAAAACAGTTCCAGGATCCTGCACGGGAGAATGTGAAGAGGTATCTGATTTCTCTGACACGCATGACCTACCAGAAGAGCCATCAATCTTATTCACTTGGTTTTCAAGCTCTTGTGACTCATTACACTTTTTCAAACCAGTTAACTGTTCATTATCGGTGCCTTCCCTCACAGCTGGAAAGCTACAACCCACACTAACTGGGGCTCCTCCTCCAACAGAACATAGAGATGTTTCATCCTTCTTCAAAACATCCTCACTTGGCGCCAACATAACAGGAGAGTTCGTTGTTAAATCTGGAGATCTATCTTTCACAACTGAATTTCCAGAAATTGAATGAGAGTTGAGCTCGTTTCTGGGAGATTGAACCTTTGAATCCTCGATCTTATCTGGGTGAAGTGCATCAGGGGTTCCAGAGGATAATATCTTGTCCCCAACAGGTTCTGCTGTTTGTCGTCCATCACCGGATAATTCTCTTGAAACAGATGCACCTGAAGGAGATGACCTTCCTGCTCCACCAACAAGATTTAACTTCTCTTCATCAAAATGTACAATGTTTTCTGCATCTCGAAGCAAATCTTTATCATTAATCTCCTGCATCCACCTATCAAGAAGGACACTCAATTCTTTCCCAAACCTTGATTTTCCATGGTCAGTGTTTTCATGAAGACCCTTAACAGTAAACAAAATCCCAGAAGAAATAGATTTCTCAGCAGTTATATGTAACTTTTCAAGTGCTTGTAACAAAACAATGATAGACTCTTCCACGGTGCTATCATTTGTATCATTACTAAACTTTTGAGCATCCTTAAGCCATCTTTGAATGAAGCTAAGTCCATCTAATTGGATAAAAAGATCAAGACAATCTTTATTCTCCGTAGCAGCAATAGCACCCGCAACAGCAGCCCAATGCCGAGTTGCATCACTAACATTCTTCACAAAACAATCCTTCTCCTTTTGCATAACATTGATTAATTCCTCAACTCTACATGGGGCCGTAAGCCCATTTTTTATTTCAGTCAAGGTGAAGAAGTCTTCAAGTGTCATCATGCTTCATATACCATCCTTGAGAGCATGAGATGAGAGAACCTTTTCATCCATCTAGCAGATCACCAGGTCAAAATTATGAAGCAACTCTGCAAATAAAGGCAAACTACGTGTTAATCAAGAGAGATTCATAAAACTAGGGAAAATATGCATGCAAAATTTAACCGATTATTGCACTTTGGTCATCAAATGATTTATGAGGTGACAGTTACAAACTTTACACCAAGTATAAGAAGCAGCAAAAGGACAGTTATACACACGGAAAAATAGTTACCAGTTACAGGGGTCATCAACAATGGATAAGAATGTTCAATCAAGAATAACGGATAAACCTACTATTGTTCTACACAACAAAAAGATAGCAACCCAACTATAAAAGGCCTGAAATGAATCACTGATAATGACACGAGCATCCAGCTCAATATATTAAAATATCTTATGAATACACCTGAGATAAAGTACACTGCCATTAAGAAAAGTATTTGAAGTCAATAAACTAAAAAATCAAATCAAAATGAAGCAAAAAAAATTAATAAATCACATCTCAATCTTATATCTATGTAAGTAAGTCATTTAAAAATTACCAATGAATAGACATCTAAATCGATTGTAAGAATTAAAACATTGCAGTGTCTACAATTGATCTTGAACCAAAACTGCCTTGATGTTAGAACTTCAAAAGTATTCAGCAAATTCGTAAACCAAAAGAAAGACTTTCTCAGTCTAGTATTCCAATAAGAATAACTATAAGCAACGTTCTTAATGATTCCAGACCCAGAGAGATTTACCTAGAAACTACAACAAAAGGACAGTATTTCATCCAAATCACTCTTCTTCTTCTCTTTTTTTCTTAAAATAAGAGACATCAAGAACTTCATTAAAAAAGATAAGGGCAACCCAAGGGCCGGGTAGAGATAACCCCCTCCCAGCAACTTAGCTAATGGGTTAGGATTATAGGAATAACAGTTAAAAAACCCGTTTGATTATTGTAGAAATTTTCAACATATTCACCAAAAAAATGGACGGTAACGAGCAAGAACTTCGTCCCTGTCAAACTTTGTAAAATGCAAAATTAAACACGATGTGCCAATGAATCGTGATTTGGAAAACATCCCACCACTGTTTAGATTCCAACTACCGATTACCAAAAAAATTCAAAGTAGTGCCCCTTACTACAATCAAGGGCAGAAGCCCCTTTAAAAAAAACCCAGTAGGAAGGGGAAATGAGAGATGTTATTCACTAAATCACAGTTTTCGCTACAGAAATTGCAAAATCATCCGACATGAGTAGATGGTAAAGACGACAATAATTCCAAATAACAACCAGAGTTAAGTAAGCAGTTCGTCCGTATTCCCAGAAAAAGCCAAACAAGATTTAGAAACTACCCATGGTCGTATCTCAGTATAAGATGATAGGTTAGAACAAATAAGAAATGGAAATTATCAAAAGAAGCTTTTAAACTAAGAACCGGCGTGAATGAAAATGAAATGCAAAATTTCAATAGGTGATTGTGTAAATTAATGCGTAGATACCGATTAGAATATAGAATGAAGAAGGAATTAAGAATGAGTAAATATAAAAATGCAAAAAGACGCAACAGAAATAAGTTTCTTGCCTTAAGAAAAGAACTCGAAACCCTAGGTTTAAGCTCCTGATGAATATGAGCTCCAAAAACTTCTCTTCCACCTCCGAAATTCTCTCTCCTATGGTTGATGAATGAGGATTTTCTCTCTCTAGAACTTGAGCTTTTCTTTCTTTCTCTCTTTTCCGTTTTCACAAAACCCTCGTTTTGTCGTCTGTGAAACCTTCCCCCACATCGAGCGAGAGAAAGAGAGAGAAATAACGAAAATGGCTGATTCTTTTTTTCTTTTTCTTTTTCTTATTATTTTTTGGAGCGATGAGAAGATGGCACGTGGGACACGTGCGGAGTCTTCCGACATGTAGTTTTGGTTCAGGTTGGGTTAAGTTTTAATGAACCGGACTGGTTCGGACCGCCCAGAACAAATCCAAGAACTGTCACTTTCTGCTATACGGAATGCCTTTTTGTAGGCTCTTTTTAGTTATTAATATTTTTGGAGCAAATAATTGCAATGTAAAGGAATGACCAATTTGTCTAAAGCTTTTACTGATTATTTTTTTAATTTAAAAATTGTGTTATATTTTGCCTAAAAGTTTTATTATTTTATTTTTCTTATAAAGAATGAATTATGTTGGGAGACAACCACTTTTTAGACCAATTATAAAATAAGTTAACATAGTTTTAAGTTATTTTTAGTTGGGTGTATATTGATTTTTGTGTTGTGGGTCACTTTAATTTGTGACATTCAACTATGACCTTATTTAAATACTTTCAAATGTACTTGGTACAAAAAAAAATTGTCAAAGATAATAAAATGGTCAAATTATTTACTTTTATGATAAAATCAAAGTGAGGTATTCTTTTTCTTTTTTTTTTTTTGTGATTTTTTTGTTAGAAAGTGTAAATAATTTTTTTAAAAAATATTATTCTTATAGAATTCCAAGATATAAGACTTTAATAGTAAAAAGGTAAAATTGTATTTAAAGGGTAAATGTTGGTCTTATTACGAAGAATAATTACTAGAGGAGTTGTGTTTAAGGATATTTTTTTTTTAAAAAAAAAAAGAAAAATAGTATTTTGTGTATAAATCTTGTTTGCTAAGATATTTGTTTTTATGCTAGATGATTTTGAACGGAAAAACATAATCAGCGTCAAATAAAAATAAAAATAATAAGCATCGTGGGATCAAAATGGGCCTAGGAAATAGACAACTTGGAGGCTCAAATTAACACTTTTGGCCTTAGACAAGTTTACCAAAATGTGCCAGCATTTCTTAACTTATTTAAGTGTTTCAACATTCTATTTGAGATCACTTTAGTCATTCTCTCTTTGTGTATATATGTTGCTCTAGGTTTAGGTCATCCTCACTCACAAACTCTTAACTCGTTATACTTATCAATCCTCTAACTTAAAAATATTGAATCTATGCAACAAATATCATAGATTTTCCTATTTTGCAAATCAAGTTCTTTTCTTTACTAACGATGATATCCTTAGAAAATAACGCTATTTTCTCTACTCAAATTTAGGCATCTTAATTGTCATTAGTTTCTTTAATATTTTATAAGCTTATACATATAACTCATTCTCATTTTAATTAGTTTTTTCACACAAATATTTATAATAAAAAACTTAATATCTTTTTTTTAAATGTATTTTAGCTTCAAGTTAATGTGACCTATATGACTTCGATTTTTCTTTTTAATTGAGCTAACGTACCGATAAATGTTTGTTTATAATCATTTCAAAACGTGAAAAATAGCTAAATTATAATTATTATTGTAAGTAAAGACGAATAACAAACACAAGTTCTATGTGGAAACCTCAGTTCATGGAGAAAAACCATCGTGCAAATCTTTCTTATTGTTTTCTTATATCATTGATGATAGAAGGGAACATTAATTTATAGGCAATAGAAACCAAAATAAAGCAGTAAAAGATAATTAGGAAAAGATAAAATGATTTTATAATTTTCTAAACATAGTACATGTTCATAAATAGAGTAATAACAATTTATTGTCAACTAATCCTTAATAGGCAAATACAACTTAATGTTATAATTTATAAATATTTGTATTAAACAATTTTTTAAATAGAAAATTTTACAAAATATTTACAACCTACAACAAAATATATAAATTCTATCACTGATAGCCACTGATATGCTACAGTGATAGAAGTCTATCAGTGGCTATCATTGATAGAATACAAAATTTTGCTATAGCTTGTAAATATTTTAATTTGTTTTACTATTTTTAAAAATATCTCCTTATTATATTAGGCTTTTAGTAGTGCACGTGGAATTATTATAGTACATTTTTGGAGACTGATTTTGAGAAATAATGAATTTAATATGATAGATCTTTTACAAAATAGAATAAAACGACAAAATATTTACATTGTATAGAACAATTTTTACAATGTAAAAAGCTCACAGATCCACAATGGAAAATTCCTAAAATGCTCCGATTAATTGGCATCGAGCGCGTAATATATTTGAGAAACCATCGTTTAGTATTTGAGAAACAATTTGTAACGCTCCGAAAGTTAAGATGATTTTTTGAGTTAATTATCTTAATTATGTTTACATTTATTGGGCGTTTATTTTGAAGATTATTTGGTTATGTGGAAATTGAAATTAATTAAATAATTTGGGTGTTATTTAATTAAATTGAAGGGTAAAAATTTTGTTGAAGATTTGATAATTACGTAATAATCTTCAAAATAAACTCCAAAAGAAAAAGATAATTATATTTGTTAAAATATAATTATTTAAGAGAAAGATGTTGTATTTTGTAGAGAAGACAAAAATAAATTATTTGTGGGAAGATAATTATTTGGAGAGGGGATATTTGTTTAGAAAGAAACAAATAATTATATTTTGAAAAAAAAATATATAATTTGTAAAAGTACAATTATTTGGTAAAAGAATAAAGTTGATTAGATTTAATGAAAATAGAGAAGATTTGATATTTGAAAAATATAACTATTTTTGAAGATAAAAATTGATTTGATGGAATATTTATTTGAAGAAAGGGTACGTGAATTTTATTTAGTTGAAAAACTAAAGTTAATTATACGATGAAATATAATTATAATTGTTTGAAGAAAAAAAGATAATCCATGATGAGAGAGATAGTTAATTTGATTGGACGAGAAAATATTATATATTTAATTAAGGGAGAATAATAGTTTAAAATAAATATATGTGTTTATTATATATTATGGTGAGGAAATAATAATAATAATAATAAAGTGTTATTATTATTATTAATGGTTATAAGTGGTCAAGATTTTTTGGATTTATTGAGAAAATATAATGAGAATAAAAATATATGTATGTATTGGTATCATATTATCCTAAAAGGAAAAAGAAATAATAATGATAAAGATTATTATTTGAATCTATAAATAAAATTGAAATGCTTAAATTGAAAAGAAAAACATTAAAAAAAAAAGTTCTTCATTTTGAATTGATTTTGACTGCATGCCTTTGTAAGGTCCATTTGACAAATCTTGAAGATTTAAATGATAAATATTTTCTATTAAGATTGAATTAGTTTTAAACTCAATTTTGGATAAGTTAATTTGGATGAATTTTTTAATGAAACCCAATTGTTAATTTTTATTAATTAAGATACTTAAATTTCCTTTTATGATTATGATTGAATTAACTGAAGAATTTTTTACTGTCAGCAAAGGAATATTTTTAGCTAATCTCTCAACTAAGAGATTCTACTACTAGACTTTTGAAAATAGATTAAAGAGCTTGCATGTATTTTCCACTATGCGCTGATGGAGCTAAAATGCATAATACTACTTATAGGGATGATAATTTATGACTATAACCTAATGTGTTATGGTCGAGGTGTTATGACTGAAACATGATATGATTGAGATGATTGATGTGTTAAGACTATGTGTTATGACCAAAACATGATATGATTGAGATGACTGATGTGTTATGACTATGTGTTATGACTGAAACATGATATGATTGAGATGACTGATTTGTTATGAAGCATAGTATGTTAATAATATGATAAGAATGTTATAATTAATATTCATGTCATGTTAGGATGTTAATGATATATTGCATGCTATGGACTGTGGTGTTCTGTTAATTTTGTATGTTAGGGTCATACCCATATGGGTGTCCCTCGAGATCACCATCTATTTATGCATGTGTGGTTTATATCTGTGTGGTTAACTTTTATGAGTGATCCGACGGGGTCACTTATAGCCTGATTTTCTTAAGTGTTTTCTTCGGGTTCACCGAGAGTCCATATGTGTCCCTACAGGATCACTGGATAGCATGTGTTCGGGAGCACAATAGTTTGGGGTAGTTCCTTATGGAACTCTAGTAGAAAGTTAACAGACACCTAGCGGGACTAGTAGTGGTCCCTTACAAAGTATATGTTTATACTCATTATTTTCTATGTTTAATATTTCAAGCAAAGGTAAAGATAGAGGAAAGATGGTGAGCGATCGAAAGAATCTGCGACATGTTATATGGGAACATAGTTTTGCTTCTATTTTTCATTGTTTGTGTTTCAGTGTTTAAAGCATAAATATTTTATCTATTTGTTTTTATTATCTTTAATATTTGTAAAATCCACTCCAACATGTTTTTCATGGTATTTTTAATGACAATTGTTATTTTCACAATTGCCAAAATTGTTATTTATCTTTAAGGTAAAACTTACACGATCGTTTAGATTTGATTGTTTAAATTTAGGCAGCCAACCCTAAATGATTTTTTAAGATTCTTTGGACAGGATCGTTAGGCAGCCAACCCTAAATGATTTTTTAAGATTCTTTGGACACGATCGTTTAAACTTACTATTTTTGTACACGTTTAGATTTGATTGTTAAGTTTAAATTTGGACA
Source organism: Cucumis hystrix (assembly GCA_025688845.1). Taxonomy (NCBI): domain Eukaryota; kingdom Viridiplantae; phylum Streptophyta; class Magnoliopsida; order Cucurbitales; family Cucurbitaceae; genus Cucumis; species Cucumis hystrix. Next base: position 3,642,219 of record CM046886.1, on the reverse strand, counting down.
GCCAAATCTAAACAATTTTTTTAAAAGATTATTTGTACACCATCGTTTAAATTTAACAATTTTTTTACAGGATCGTTTAAATGGAAAACCAAATCTAAAAGATTTTTTTTAAAGATTCCTTGGGGTTAAATTTGGCTCCGGTTTAGATATGAGTATCCAATATCCGAACGATTTTTTTCATGATCTTTTATATTTGTGACATGATCTAAACAACCAAATAACAGTTTGAAAAAAATTAAAAAAGAAAAGATATTGTATATTTGATACACGATCTTGAACCAAATAATGATTTGAAAAAAATAAAAGAAAAATTACAAAAGAAGAGAAAAGGACGATGGAAAGAAGAAGAAAAATTGCAGAAGAGGAGAAGAAAGACGATGATCGAGAAGAAAAGGAAGAATCGGAATTGAAAAATCGTTATAAATCAGTAAGGACAAATATAGAATTCTGAAAAAATAATCAACCTTAATGGGCTTTTCTTAAATGGTTTATTTTGTCGGTTTGTTCTAGCTATGAAAAGTATCTTTAATATGATGAAAGAAAAAAACAATGGATGATAAAATTAATTGTGGGATTTATGCAATTTGACTTAAAATTCAATTTTATTTTTAATTTTTTTTCCTATTCCCATTTTATCTTCAAATATTTTTTCTTTCCATAGGCATATCCATCACCACAAACCTTTTCTACTCTATCGAGTCATCCGATCAATCAATGGTTTGTTTGTCTTTGTCATTTCAAATATATTTTCCTTCTAGGCACATCTTTCACTCCAAATGTTCGTTTGTCGATTGCTAACTACGTTATTAGTTAATTGTTCAATTGTTTTATAAGTGTTGAAACTGTTATTTTCGTTGTTGTAAAGCAATTTTAAACGACATAATTGACTCGCAATCTCCAATTCTCGGACAAGGTGAGTTTTGATCAATAGATGGAACAAGTTCTTCATGTTATTCTTCTTTAATTTGATGTATTTAAAGAAATTAAAATTATACGTTATACAGACTAAATCATATATGGTCATTTTCTATGTGTGTTTTTGCTTTTTGCTTTTTTTCCTTCAACTGGAGTTGGAATCGAAGAAGAGGTTTCTCGATTGAATTGATAAAATTGAGAAGCAACCTTAGTGGAATTCCAATTGTAGAGGTATGGTCTTGTTCCCAAATTCAAAAAGCAATTAAATTCATAAACCTAAGGGGCATTTGGGGTGTGTATTAGAGTGAGGTGTGGTGAGTTATTACAGTCCACTTCATGTTTGACCCACACATATTAACATAATTGAGGATTAAGGTTATCTAACTCTTCTTTTACACTATTCAACTCCTCCACTATCCTTTTTGCCACACCTATTCAACTCCCTCTCTCTGCCTTCAATCTTGGTCGAACTCGACCCTAGGAGTGTTCGAGATCCCTCGGTACTTCCTTTTTTTCTTCCAATCTCGACCGGACTAGGTCCCAAGATTGTTAGAGAATCCTTAAATATCCTTCTTTGGACCCAGGGAACTTCTCGAGTTGACCCGAGTTCCATCTTAAAAACCACTTTGTCCTTCAACTCAATCGAAACCACTTTGTCCTTCAACTCAATCGAGAAAGCTCCAAGATATGCCCTGGGATTCATCTTCTTAAGCGTTCCTTCCCTTGATCTCAACCCGTCATAGCAGATAAATACTTAAAACAATTTTTTGAGTTCAGGGACAAAATTGTTAAATCTACGAAAGTTTGTATACACTATTTTGAATTGAGATTGAGTGTCTTGCTTTCTTACTAAGTACGTAGCCAAATTGTAGCAATATATGCTTAAACTAATTTCAAACACAATAATCTAAAGATACGAGGAATTACTTTGTGGAGATTAACCATAAATTTATCAAATAAGAATCCTAATTAAGAAGATTTAATAATATCAATTTAAGATTTATGTGCTTTTCATGTACATATATATGCATGTCAATGCTCCCGGGCCAAAGTGTCGAGAGAGACTGAAAAATTTACTTCAAAGAGTCTTTTATATTTTGGAAGAATCTTGGAGTCGATCTCGACCAAGATTGACCTAGAGAAAAACAAAATTTTTAGTTGTCTCGAGATGCACCAACCAAGAGAATGGAATAGTGTCGCAAGGAGTGGAACACCAGTGGTAGGAATTTCGACCTAAAATAAGGAGAGCAAAATAACACTAATCCCCATTTTACTTAATCCATGCCCCAAATGTGAATTTGGGTTAAAATAGCCAATTCGAGTCCCCAACTCTACACCCTAAATGCAGACTATTATAATCCTCAAACTATTATAATCCACTATAATAAGTCACTTATCGCCCCAAACATTCCCTAATGATGAGCAAACTAGCTAGACCGATTAACAAAATTCAACAATTTTCAGAGACGTTTATGAACAATTTCTTCCAAATTTATTCTTAAACTTCCTAGTTTGTAATTAGTGTTTTAGAATTGTAATTTAAATCATTCAATCAAATTGCGGTTTAAATAAGATTTTCAATGGATTAAGTTTCAACTCTGAAAGATCATTTCTTAACACCCTTGTCTTAAACTTTAATTCTCTTTCCTATTTATTAATCACAATCAAATATGATATAGAAATTAATTAGATGGTAATCAATATTAACCATAGTCACATAACTATAACTATCAAATAGCAATCAATATTACTAATTTGCATCGTCAAAGAGTAATCATACAAATAATAATCGGTATTAGATAGAAATCAAAGACCAATCAAATGAGTATCGTTATCAACTATTGTTATCAGATTGTTTTGATAAAAAAAATTAATATTATGGATAATTTGGCAATTAGTATTATGTACCACTTTGTATCATCAATAACTAATATTAGATAACAATTAGATAGAAATTATTATAGTTGACAATGAAAAAAAATCAATATCAAACAACAATAAAATATAATCATCAAATTGAAAATCAATATAATATAATAATTAAATAAAAATTAAAGGGTATTTGGCTCACCAACTTAAGTTGAGTTGGTATAACATTTCTACTCATGTTTGGTCAACCAACAATTAATGTTGGTGGGTTTGAGTTGGTATATTTTACCAAATCACTCCACAACTCTCTCTTGTTTAAGTTGTTCTTATGCTCCACTCATAGGCCACCGTCAACAAATATAGTTTCTCACACTTCAATGACCAACTTCAATAATCACTTTTACGCTCTCAACTCTAGTGACCTACTTCAGGCTCCGACAACAACTCCAATGACCAATTTCTGGCTCCAATAATCACACTAATGACAACTCCAACAACCAAGTATGGACTCCAACCATTACTTTAATTACGAACTTCGATGACCAATTTCGTGCTCCAAAAATCACTTCAATGACAACTTTAGTGACCACCTTCATGCAAACAACTCCGTCGATTAGTTACTGTTTCCCGCATCCATCATCAACAACAATTTTGACAACCAATTTCAAGCTTCAATAACCACCTTCGTGTGACTCACTTCAACAACCAATTTCAATCTCTATTTTTGTGCATGGTCAACTCATACGTTAAATGATTGTTAAAATGTGTTGTAGGGTATCTGATTATATAAATAGTTATATTTTGTCTACTTAAGTACAATAATTATAGTAAAATCAATTTCTATACCAAATGAGTGTTAAAGAATTTGGAAAAGTATGTCTCTAGTAGATCATGAAGATAAAAAACCAACACCATATATCACATATGAACTCACCGACAAGTAAACTTACAAACATATGAAGTTCAAACGTGCTATATCAATTTAGTACCTCAAACAACCCCGTAATACCAAATAACAACAGAGAATGTCATTAACAATTTACACAATAACAATCATATAACAATTGAAAATAAGCAATAAAAAAACAGAAATTACCCAGCCGGATGAATCACATGAAAGCACTTTTTTGCTTTAAAATTAAAATGGTGAGCCGATCGATTTTTTCATTTTTACAAACTTGGTATAATTGGACTATGAACTTAATTTATGAAAGCTATATTATAATTCTTGCAAAGTGAGGAATGAGTACGTGACAACTTTTGGATTTGCTTTGTTCCAAAAGTCCTCTAATGACATATTCGAAGTTGATTCAAGTTCCTGCTTCACTAGACAACGTGGCCAAAAAAGAGGGGAGTAGAAGAAACAAAAAAGAGACTGTCTAAATAAATAACATAATAAATAATTATAGTTGCTCCATCATTTAAATTTGTTATATCTCACCTATCCAACATTACTATTCTATCAATTGTCTTAAACTTTTTTCCTACAATATTGTTGAATTGGAGATCAAATTAAGTTCAGACTTTGAAGTTTATAATAACAATTTTATATTAGTTGAATTATATTAATCTTAACATTACTGCAAGGTCCAAAGTCATCTAACATATCACTGAAAGTTCTTTTTCAATCTTCATAAACAATCTTTAAGAACTTATATTCTATAGAACTAAAACAAAATATGAGGGTAAAAACCATATATTTTTACCCAAAACTAGGGTTTGATATAAGATTTTGACCTACTTTCTAAATTTTAAAACTTTTTTCTTTTGCTTACATAATATTTGTCACCTTGTCTTTCATGGAAATCAGATTTAAGGATATTTTGGTATTTTTATAGTCAATCATATTATAAACAAAAAGACAAAACTCTTCAGTTTCAAAAATGAAAATATCCAATTTTAGTTTTTATTTCGAAGCTTTTATAGAAATTTGTTTTATCTTATTCTTTAAACAATTTCCTAATGGAAGACTATGACAGAAAGCCAAGAAATAGGTTACCCTAACGTACTTAAATGTAACTAATCATATATATTTGGTGCTATCATGTAAGAAAAAATAAAACAAAAACAATTAACCAACTTGTATTTTTCCCCACAAGTAGAGAGACTGAGACTATGGGCCCATAATTGATTACAAACTGAATAAGACTTCCACAAATAACTGCAAAAATAATTATCATACTACTTAAAGAAAAAATACTCTAATCTTCCACCTTTCAGCATGCCCTCACACAATTGCATACGTTAAAATTTATAAAGCAAATAGCAACAACTTTGGCATTATACCAAATAAAACCCTAATTAATGTGGTATAGCAGTGGTATTATTTAGTAACTATCAAATGCCTGCAATTTCTGACCAACTTTTGAATCCAATCCAACTCAACCATTTAACCGTTAAATTTAACATCAAAGGCCAACATTAATTACAACTCTCCATCAATTCACAAACTAGATAACACAGTTTAAAAGCACACCATTAATCACCTGATCATGACATCAATTAATTACACAGAGATTTAAAAAGTATGTTGTATAAGCTGATTTCATTTCTTTTTAAGGTAAAGTTTAGGAGATTAATTTTATTATTAGCACAAAAGGGGGGGTGGGGGGTTATGATTAAATATTAGAGATTGATTAGAGTAGGGGCAGACCTTGGTGGATTAGAGAGCATGTGAACAACTTCTCTCATGGTTGGCCTTGCAGAGCTGTCTTCTTCAACGCACATCATGGCTATTTTGAAGAGATGAATTACGGCTTGGAGTGGGTATTCTGTGAGGCGGGAGTCTACAACAGCTAATACTGAGGCTGCATCGGAGGGTTGAGAGAGTTCTGATGTGGTTTTTAGGACCCATCTCACTATGTCTACGCCTTCTCCAAAATCACCCACTGGCTTTCTCCCGGCTATAAGCTCAAGCAGTACTACACCAAAACTATACACATCGCTTTTCTCGTCCACTTTCAGTGTGTAAGCGTATTCTGTTGCACGGTTGCACAAACATATCAAATACTTTCTCATTGTATTTTCTTAATAAATATATAATCACCTGAGAAAGTTTATTCATCTCAATCATTTCATTTCATCCATCACTCATTCCGGGAGATATTACCACCAACTTCAGCATGATTTTATAAACAAACTAGGCTTGATGAGGGCATTTTGACGGATTATTATTCTAAAATTATAATAATCAAATGTTGCTATCATAGATACTATTTTGTTGTTTTCAATTAACTAAAGCAAACATTATTAATTTCAAAACCTTATATTTGAAATTTATAATTAGTTTGTCTTTACAACTATTATAAACTTATTGTTAACTACTCTACTACTATTTGAAATTTACAACCCATCCATGTCACAAAATGCAAATGGTACTTCTTTTTCAATTCCTAGACAGGGACAATAAGCAAATCTTAGCAAGAGTTGAAGATAAAAGGATCATAGATTTGTAAACTATGATATGGTGTAATGTTCCAAAACATTTGTCTTCTTTATAATAGACAAAAATAAATTTGTTTTCAATCGTTTACCACTTTTTTTATTTTAGGTTTCTAAATTTTTAAAAATATATTTACAAAATAAATTACATACCACACAAAATGAAATAAATAAAAAAAAAAAAACTTACTATTTTATTTTTTTAAGGTGGGAGAAACTTATTGATCATGCTTCTTATAATTGTCTGTGAATAGCAACCACCCATAACCTTAACACTCAACAACCCACTTCACTTGATTAATTAAGGGTGCATTTGGAATACAATCTGTGTTTAATTTTTAAAAATTATCTTTTTTCTAAATAAAAGTGCTTTAATTAAAAATTATTTTTTTGAAAAAATACAAAAAGAAACTTTTGAATCCCGAACCCAGAGTATTATAATCTATATATTATAACAAATACTGTTCACACCGATCAACTAAACACCTCAAACACTCGCTAACAGGGAACCTAAAAATGAAACACAACTGCATCCAACTGCGAGTCGCTAGATTAAGCGATTAAGACATTATAAATAGTAGTAAACCATATATATGGGCTTTCGTAAGCCCAAGTGAGTGGGTGTCAGCCCATGAATGGTGACACAAATGAAAGCAATTACTGCTTTGTTGGGATTATCTTCTTCGAAAAACGACCTCGTTTATATTTTTCTAAGAAATAACAAGAACATGAACACCAAATTAGCAAAAACCATATTGGAAGTGAAATCTAATTTAGTTCTTCAAATAATACTAAACCTAAATGAATCCCACTAAACCAAGACAGGAATGACCAATCAATAACTTTCCTTCTTAAAGAACTAAGTTAATTAGAATTACTAAAAACGGTGAAGCAGATTAGAGGACAGACCTGGAGCGATGTAGCCATAGGAGCCGGCAATGGAGGACATACACTCGGATGCGCCGCCGTTTTGCAAGAACTTGGCGAGCCCAAAGTCAGAGACATGTGCCTCAAACAGCTTGTCCAGCAGTATATTGTTGGACTTCACGTCTCTGTGAATGATCAACGGCGTACAATCATGGTGCAAGTAACAGAGTCCCTTAGCGGCTTCTATGGCGATCTTGTACCGCAAGTCCCAATGCAAATGACCACCCTTCACTCCATGCAGCCTCTGATCCAAGCTACCATTAGGCATGTACTCGTACAGCAGCAGATTCGTGTCTCTGTTTGACACGTACCCCAAAAGCCTGACGATATTCCGGTGCTTGATTCGCCCTAGAGTCTGAATTTCAGCAGAGAAACCGTGGTCGTTCCGGCCGCTTCCTAATAACAGTTTAATAGCCACGACGGAGCCGTCTGGCATTGATCCACGATAGACTACTCCGGCTCCGCCTTTGCCGATGATATTTTCATCCTTCAAGCATTCCAGGACGTCCTCTGCTTTGAAGTTGAGGCGTTGGAACGCTGTGAGTTTCCACGCCTTAGATTTCTGAATCTTCTTTCTCTTCCGGAGATAAAGTGCAGCGAGTACACATAACAGAACGATGAATATCGCGACGATTGGGATGATTAGTTTAACATATTTTAAATTCTTGTGTAAAGATGCGCATGGCCCATGGTTGGGGAAGCAGAGATTAGGGTTTCCGATGAATGCACTGACGTTGAATACAGAAAACTGACCGCCGGAGGGGATTTTGCCGAAGAAATTGTTGTAAGACAAATCAAGAGTTGTAAGACTCATCATCGACCGAATCTCGTTCGGAATTTGGCCTGTCAAGTGATTTCTAGACAAATTGAGGACGCTCAAGATTTTCAGCTTCGAAATTCCTCTGGGAATTAAGCCAACGAGATAATTTTCGCTGAGATCAACTAACGTTAACGAAGTGCACTGAACAACCGAATGCGGAATTTCGCCGCTAATATTGTTAAAACTGATGTTAATCCTCAGCAACTTGTTTAACTGAAATATTTCCTTGGGCAAATTCCCGGTGAATTGGTTATGTTCCAGAGAAACAACCTGCAAGTTCTCTAAATTCTTAATCGCTGCCGGGATGTCCCCGGTGATATGGTTGTTACTAAGCAGTAGACTTCCAAGAAACTCCCCTGACATTTGCGACGGAAGAGCCCCGGAGAAGTAATTGTTACTGATATCGAGTTGCTCCAACGCCGGAAAGTTGAAGAATCCTGCCGGAACCGTTCCATTGAAGAAATTTCCCGCAATTCTTATTTTCGTAAGCGAATCACACCGGCCTAATTTCTCAGGGATGGGCCCAAAGAAGTAATTATCTAAAAGAATCAAAGTCTTCAACCTACCGTTACATAAATCGGGAGGAATGAGGCCAGTTAGATGATTAGTTGCCACATCGAGCAGAAACAGCTTGCCGTTACGCCCTAGATTCTCGGGGAGCTCGAGCGTGAAGTTGTTATTCCATAACTGAAGCACTTCGAGATGAGGAAAATCACCGACGAAACCAGGAATTGGACCATGAAGTTTGTTATTGAACAAATTGATCAGCGTAAGATTCTGCAGCTCAACGAAACTCGACGGTATCTCTCCGGTTAATTCGTTCAGCGAGAGGTCCAATGACTTGAGGCTAATCAGTCCGGAAAGTTCAGACGGAATCCGACCAGTAAGATTGTTTACTTGTAGAAATAGACTATGCAAGTGCTTCAAATTCCCCAAACTCGGAGGAATTTCACCAGTGAGGTTACAGTTAGCTAAATCGATAAGCTCAAGGGAACTCAACGATCCAAACTCTGCAGGAATACCTCCGTCGTAATGATTAAAATATCCGGCGTACAGATACCTAAGATTCTTCAACCGCCCCAAACTCGCCGGAATCCTTCCGGTAAGCATGTTTCCCCGAACGCTCAAGAACTCCAACGACTGCATCTCCGAGTAAACAGCAGGAATTTGACCAGTAAAGTAGCAACCGCCAAGGTCAAGATGCTTGAGCTTCTTCAATTTTACAAATTCCACCGGAAGCAGTCCGAAGAAATTATTGTTATAGATATCAAAAACCTCCAGTTCCGTCATTCCTACCGTGATTACAGCCGTCAAATTATCACGAAATGCATTGTTAGATAGGTTAAGAAACTTAAGCGACGTGAGTTTCGCCATTTCAAGAGGAAGCTTTCCAGTTAGATTGTTGCTCACTAAAGTCAGGTTCTCAATCTTCTCCAACATTCCAATCTCCGCCGGAATCGAGCCAAATAAACGGAGATTGGAGACGTTAAGCGCAACAACTCTATTATCACCATCGCAAGTAACACCAGAGAAATCACAATGAGCAGACGGAGACGACGTTGGCGACGGCTCCCAATCACCAAGCTCCGACCTCCCCGGTCCGATTATTGAACTCTTAATCTTCAACAGCGCTTCCATATCGCGATTGGCAAAGCATAAACTAGCATAGAAAAGGAATATGAAGAAGGAACTTAAACGGCAAACAAAAGGATCAATCGATCTTTTCTTCATTCCTGCTCTGTGTTTCGTGTTCTTGGTTGGAAGAAAGTGAATAGGAAGATGGAAGAATGTGGAATTAGGGGAAATGGCGATGGCATCAAATTAAACGAAAATTCGAAGGTCTCTAATAGGCATAGGCGGTGGCGGTAAAAAGATGGAAACAAAGGAAGAATAAACAAATCCGAAACATCGAATTCGAGTGCGAAGGTGAGTGAGAGAGAGTAGAGTAGGGATCAGGTGAGGCCGTCTTATCCTAGACCCTGCGACTCCTATCTACTCACCTTATCTGGGCCCTACATCATGTACGAGGCAATTGATTAGACGGAGACCGACGGATGGATGATTTGTCTTTCAACCTGCATTCTTATAATCTAACGCCGTTTAAAACTTGACTTTCTTTAAATACATTTTTTCGAATTTAAAAATGTAGATTTTTCATGTATTTATTATCAAATTTTGTTATTTTAGTTTACTTTACTCTCAAAATTTCTATTACTATTATTGTTACTTGTGTTTTTCTAAATGGTAATTTTAGTCACAATTGAGGAACTAAAATGACAAAAGATAAAATTACATAACTAAAATAAGTATATAAACAAAAGTAAATTAAAGTGGAAACTACATATACCAAAGTAATATTTTAAACAAATGATTAAATTGATTCGCTAACCATTATGCCACTAGTTTAAAGAATTAGAGGAAATTTGTACTTTGTAAAAGTTGTTTATCAATAATAATTAATGTAATAGAATATCAAATGAAATTTACTAGTGATGTAAATCAGTTGGATTGAATTGGGAAGATTTTTTTTTCTACCTTTTTGAGATTTGTCAAATGAACTCATATGATCTAAATAGTTGTTTTTCTTCTTTTTTTTTAAGTATATTTTTTATTTAACTTAAAATATTTAAATATGTTTACAAAACATATTATGAAAAATAAAACCTTTAAAAAAATATTTACAATTGAGATAGAAATCAAGTTTAGTGAATTTTGTCATTAACAACTAACTCAATGCAGTCCAACTCATGCAATTCGGGTTCCAACCCTTACAATTTGGGTTGGTTAGGTTATCAAGTTATTTAAATACTCTTAATTATTAATATTATTTTCAATTTTTTTTTTTTACTAACACATTTGTTTATATGTAAGTTAAGTTATCCACGTGTTGACCCACGTCTTAAATAAGAATTTTATTAACAAATTGAAATTGCATAATTTAAGAATAGAGTAGGTTCACATGCTTTTCTTACTTTCTAATAAAAGAAGGGTATGTGTGATGAATAGAGAGGTAGGAGTAATTTAAAAGTGGAAAATAAAATGTAAAGGTAAAAAATTTGAAAATTGGAAGGAAGTCATCTGATACGTGTGGTTGACGGCGTGTAATTTGGCGCCTCACAATAAGCGAGGGGCCCACAAGATTTCTGGTAAGTCATCTCGTGCATCGTCGTCTCCTTCCCCTTCTTCCCCTTCTTCCCCTTCCCCATCCCCACTTCTTCTTTTTCTTTCTCATCCCAACTCCAAATTCTAAATATATAAACTCAACTATACTAATACATTACTTGGAATCTAAATATATATATGCATTTCTAAATATATACATTCACCCTCACATTTTACGATTATTGACAATGTTGCAAAACAACATTAAATTACAATCCAATTTTTTAAATCTTCCTGAATTTGACATCCATAAAATGTGTGAATCGATGTTTTTCACATCCTCTTGTAAACGAGAATTGTTAATTTTATGTAAAAGGAGTAAGGATGGGATGGGGAGTTGGTTTAGTTGTAGGGATAGTTTGGGGCGGGGGGGGACCCAATGAAAGGCTGTTTCTGTCTTTTTGGAAACAGACAGTTTCCTTTTTTTAATCTCTGACTCTGACTTTCGTCTTTCAGCGCAAAGTCCACTCTTCTATTTCTTACACTCATTTTCTCTCTATCTATCTATCTTCTTCTTCTACTACTACTAATACTTAGCCAACTGCTGTGGCTCCCACTCTCAATTTCATCCCCTGCTCTCCTTCTCACCCTACCTCCCCCTATTCCTCCCCTCTTCTAGTACAACCTATATTATTTCATTCATCTCCTCCCCCCCCCCAATCTACGTCCTCGTTGGAAAATATAAACGTAGGAGTGGTTTACATGAATTGGGTTGAAGAGATTTTTTTGGATCAAAAACTTAATTTTGGGATCAATCAAGTTGGCAACTAAATGATTTAAATTGAAGCTTTAATCCAACTCAATCCTTAAACACTTAGTGTTGGGTGGATTTGAGTTATGGAATTATTTATTTATTTTTGTTGTAAGTATATCTTTTACTAACATAAAGTTCTTAAATTTGCCTGCAATACATATTAATAACTAAAATTTCATAAACAAACTCAACATATCTATTACAAACTTTAAACAAACTCCCTAACAATATATATGAATTATAATATTTATAAGATAATATATATATAATTTTAAAAAATTAGGTAATTAGGTTGGATTAACTCAAACCCAACTCAACCGAAAATGAATCACAAATCATATGGGACCTAAGCTTTTGGTTTAATATCTAATAAATTATCAAAGATAAAAATGTTATACTCTTGGTATGATTTTAATTTAGGTTAAATTTTTAGTTTTTGAAATTTGGGTATGATTTTAATTTAGGTTAAATTTTTAGTTTTTGAAATTTGAGTTTTGTTTCAATCTGTTCTTTAAATTTTAAATTTTAAATTTCACACATTTATTTTTATCATATGTCTAACTAAATACTCATTTTCAAACTTTAGTATTAGTATTTATGCACTGTTTGAAAGAATTTTAAAGTGAAAAATTGAAAATAATTTTAGTGGGAATGAACAAATAGTAACCACATTGAAATAAAACTCAAACACGAATGGTAAATATGTTATATTTCAAAATTTATAAAGTGAATTGAAATTAAATTTATAATGTAACTTTTTGAAATCCAACGATCATATGAAAATTAGTTCGGATATCTTTTTCAAATTTTCTTACGGTGCATCTCTTCCCTTACTATTACTAATTTCATACGGTTAGATATCTTTTGTATGGTACTATATCTTAAATTAATGTTATTTTCATGTTGTTGTATGTTATGATTTGAATATGAATCATTTGATGTGATCATCATTTTTTAATAATTATGGAAAAGAAAATGATGTTTTTTCTTTTACAATTTTTAGTCAAACATAAATAGTCCCAAATTCAAAGTACTGTGGACTTATGGGTGTGTGTTAAGAAGTAATTGATCATATTGTCATTATCAATAGCATAATCGAGAAAAAGGATGACAATTGTCTCCTTACTTTCTCTTCGATGAACAATGTAAAGAAAATGATAATGGCCACTTAGTTAATTGTCCCAACCCTCACACACTGTGTAAATTGGGATCTATAAGTTTTTCCATTTATTTTATTTTTTGGCCTAAGATTATTTAAAAAAATTATGTATTAATCTCCAATATCTCATGTTATTATCCACGTAGAGATATATATCTCAATTTGTTAAAACAAATACTCACGATCGAGAGCTTTAGGAATTTAAGTTCTCACATGATGTTGAACTAAAATAAAAACATAGCGGAACTCTAATCATTATAATATAACGTGGATGTCACTGTTGCAACCTTATTGTTTTATATTGTCGTTTTAGGAACAAGCTAAGTACAGAGTGAAAAATCAATCTGTCAATATTAAATAACAAGATATAAGTCATTTTCATTTTAAAAAAAAAAATCCAACTTGTACGAGCGGGTGAGGGATTTGAACTTTTGATTTATTAGTCTAATAAATACGTTTTAGTCAATTGAGTTATATTCATGTTAACCTATTATGAAATCGACAAATAAAAATAAACAGAGAAAACGTAAAATTTATGTGGTTCATTAATAGTGTATTATCTACAACATTATAGAAAAATAACATTTTTTAGAGTGAATAATTGAAAATACAAAACAAATTAGATAGTGTCTAAGATTAAAGAGTTTATGTATCGTACTTATCTGAACCTTAAAGTAAAAATCATAAACAACGTAAATCTAATCTCTTTTACGTGAAAAGCAGTTAAGAGTTATAATTATGCCAGAAAGAAAGAATACAAATTATGGTTTGTGATAGTAAAAGATAAGTAGTTTGGAGTGTGCATGCTTCAAGCTTACGTTTTTTAAGGAAGAAAGTGGGATTTGGCTTTTCAAGAGTACTTAAAGGGAAAAGTGGGAAAGTGGAGGAAGATAGGGATGGACTACAAAATACAATAGTGGGTATAATTTGAGAGCCTCATAAATTTGAAATAGCATAAATTCCATACCAAATATTTGAAGGGTTTTTTTTTTTTTTTTTTAATCCACTAGCTAGTAGTTGGAAGAACATATTCCAATTCTCACCATTAGTGGTGAAGAATTGATTGAAACTTTACTCTTTATCAAATTAAATGGGAATCCAAGGGTGTGATTTGAAGAATAAATGCTTCTACTTTCGTATCTAACAATTCCTTTTTGGTATAATTTTGTGTCATTGGATATTAAGGAAGAATGAGGAAGAAAACAATGATAAATAAACTAATTTGTACCCAAACCTTTGTTCCACACATTGAGAGTTGTTTGTTTAACACATGCATATGCTACTCTCCCACTTCTTTCAAATTTTTGCTAGCTTTTTTTTTTACCCTATTGAATTTGTGAGTTATTTATAACAATTTATTATTTTGTATATAACAGTTTGGAGTGCTCGTACCACCTTAATTACCGCATCTCAACCCGACTTCCAAAATAACACGTTCAATCATGCAACATTTGGATAAACTCGTAAGATGTTAAATCCTAAATAGATATAAGTACCGTGGATTGAACTCGTTTCTTTTTAGCTCTTTACTAACTCGATGTCTTTTGTTTTTCATTAGATCAACTCATTATTATTTACACCGATGGATTTAATATGGGCTCAGTAACCCCTCAAGCTTTTTGTGTCATGTATGTAGATAATAACATAGTGGAAGATGCATGTCTTTGTTCTCCCAATTTGATTTCTCATTTCATGCCTCATTTTAACTTTTTTTTTTTTTTTTCATTCCTTGATATATAGAGTTTTTGTTAACAAACTTTCTTGATCTATCAATGATTTATAACTGAACGGAAACATTTTTTATTTCAATACCTAAGTTACGATAAGTTGATCTAAGTAAATATCTGTCTTACCTTATATTAGCCAAAATTTACATCATATGGATAACTATCCATATATTTTTTGTTTTTTTTTCTTTTACAAAATTAAGATTATAGATATTACTTTCACTTTTTTTTGTTCGATAACTTTTAGTTTCATTTTTTCTTAGAGAATATATTAATTTATATCCATAAATTTTAGAGGTTGTATCAATTTAAACTATAAAATTTTGAAAGTGTATCAATAATTATATTTCGTTTGAAAAAATCTCACGTGGAATTTACAATTTATTGATTAAACTTCTAAAACTTTCCATACATAAATCAATTTTGATTTTTAATCAGATTTTTCTTTGAGAATGGCTCATATATTTACTCTAAATGTCAATTTTACAAAACCAATAATTGAGAAAATCTAGTTTTTAAAGGTAGTCATAAGGTGTAGAATCTAAATTGATTGACTTAGATTTTAATTAACTAACTTAAAATATAACTTTCATCGAATATTTGGTTGAATGAAATCTTAAAATTAGGCAAATTGATACCGTATTTGCAAAAGTTAAAATATTTTTAAAATTGATACCATTATTAATTCACACAAGATAATTTTCAACAACTTATAGTTGTTATTATTATTTAAAATTTGGCTTAAAATTTAAATGTGTTTTTACGTTAGATGAAAAAAAATTAATGACAAATTTTAAATATATATATATGAAAAGGCAAGAGCAAAATAGTTATAAATATATATATATAATTAACTCATTGAATTTTTCATTTGAACAACCTAAAATCTAAACGGATTAAGAAAACATAACAAACATATTGCCATGATACTACCATTATGTTCTTCAATTTCAATATAATGACTAAAAATTTAAGCATACAACTTCTAATTATACATTCTTAGGGGCCGTTTGACCCTCTAATTATGAAAAGATAATATAAGAAGTGTTAATGTCTATTATTAATAGACTTTGGTGTTACTAAAAATTGGTTTATATATGTATGTAAAC
This sequence comes from Cucumis hystrix, assembly GCA_025688845.1. NCBI lineage: Eukaryota > Viridiplantae > Streptophyta > Magnoliopsida > Cucurbitales > Cucurbitaceae > Cucumis > Cucumis hystrix. The sequence goes on along the minus strand of CM046886.1, from coordinate 3,626,336 downwards.
ATTTGTGATGTGTATACATATAAACAATCAACTATGACTTGTAAGTTGTATAAGTGATATTTTAACCAATAAGGGGGCGTTTGGGGTGTAACGCGAGTTATTATAATCTGTGGTTATTATAGTATGTGGGTTATAATAGCTTATGGATTATTATAGTCTGTGTTTGGAGTACAGATTATTATAACTTGATTTATTATAATTTATGTTTGGGAAAGTGAGGAATAGTAAAATGAGTGAGTGAGAAATAGTGACATATAAGAGATATGAGAGGTGGGGAATAGTAAAGGGGAGCGAGGAATCGTAAAAGGAGACAGTGGAAAATAGGGAAAGGAGCATTGAGGAATAAGAGAAATAAGGAAAAAAAAAATAGAATAGTCATAATCTTAGAATTATGGTAATCCTTGAGACAAACATAGAGTAGCTCACTCCACTCTTTCAACAAATTTGGTAAGTGATAATTACTTCCATTGCGTACAACAACATTAAAAAGATAATATATGATTAAATAGAATAGAATGATGTACTTAATTTTGTCTAACTTTTCTTTTCACTCTTCTTTCTGAAATTCAGGCATTCTGCCAGTAAATTAGGTTTTGATCCCTTTGTAAGAATATAGAAAAAGTTGGGTTTTTCTTTTTGTTTTTGTTGATTATATGCTTCTTAATTATTGAATAATATAACGTAATGAAATGGCATTGGCTTAAGTATATGTTCAGTGCTTAGTTAACAAATATCATATTAAGATTAATACAATATTTGGATGGAAGGCCAAACAAATTATGCTTTTGCTTTATTCATTGTAGTGGTGGAAAGCTAAGAGAATTTTCAAATGCTTTCCTCTTAGATTCCAAAATTAAATTATCCATTTAAAAATATCATTTAAGAGTTTTTACTTTTTAAAATATAAATTTATTAAAGAAACAAAAATCCTTAGTCTTTAAAAAAAGTTTAATGAGTCAAAACATTACACTGATTTCTTTCTCAAAATTTAGATGTTTTTGTCATTTATTGTCTACTCCACTATCAAAATTTAAAATCTTATTTAGTAATTATTTTTTAAATTTTAAATTAACCATATAAATATCAAGTCTATATATTGATTAGTATTTATGTCCTATTGCATGTATTTTTAAAAGTGATTTTGAAATTAAAGTGAAAATCTAAAAACTAAAATAAAAAAGCTCAAAATATATTGAAAGAGGTAGAAATTTTGTTTATAAATTTAAATTCAATAACTAAAATCCAAAAAACGAAGGGTTAACAATATTGTGGTTTCATACCTTTGTTTTTGTTTTTTAAGATTGGACAAGAAAATTCAAATGTGAATAAAAAATCTAAAAACCATAAGTAGAAGGTAGAAGAAAAGAAGCAAAATTTTAAAAAACCAAAAAGCAAACAAACAAAAAAAAAATTCAAACATTTTTTCCACTTCTATAATTTAATTAAAAATTCCAATATTTTTTTAAGATGAACAAAAAGAAATAGAAAAATTGAGAGGAAACAAACCTAAATTTTAAAACAAATATTGTATTATGTTCGTTTAAACCTAAAATTACAAAACTTAATTTTAAAATAAATAACGTTTAAATTTTTTAGAAAAAAAATAAAAAAAATTAACAAACTATTTAGACTTCATAAAACAAAACAACTAAAACACAAAATTCATTATACTTAATTTTTCTACAAAGCGTAAATATTTTGTCAAATTTTTTATTTTTTACCGTTTTTTAATATGTTTATCCATTTGTTTCTATTTTTTTTTTTTATAAATAGTAGCCTATCGAGTCCAATAATCTTCGCTTAAACTTTGTTTTTGAAATGATTTTTGTATTACGCATATTATTACTTTACAATCATATCATAAAATTTATTGGATTCTTTTACACAACTACAAATAATTCAAATGGTAAGAGGGAAACGAATGAGAAATCATTAATGGGGGATTTGTATTTGTATTTATAGAAACACCAACACCACTATTCATACATACAACTCATTTGTAGAAAAATATAAAGATTGAAAAATGTTTGAAAAGAGAAGACATTGCATGTGGAAAAATTTATTCCAATTTGTCCAAAAAAAAAGTTTTAAATTTTCATTGTCTTTACCATCAATAATAATAATAATAATAATAATAATAAATTAGTTTGGGAAAAGACCATCCAAAGTACATATGGGAATGGGGGAGAGATAGCAAATGAAAGAGGGGAGCAGAGTCAAAGGGATGTGACCCTAAGCTCTTCAACACACAAATTTTAACAACATATTTGGTATCTTATTCCAATTCTATTTATTCTCTTTTTACACTTTATAAATTAAATCTAATCAATTCAATTTTGTTTTACTATGATTATCTTTTTAAATAGTATTCGAATTTTAGCTAAAATATTTGACGTAGATAAGTGGATATCGACATTTACACGTTTTTTTTTTATCTGGTTTTATGTGTATTTCAATTCACTTGGGATAAATTCAGGTATTGCTCTAGTATAGTTGGGTCGCATTGAATCGACGAAATCCGTCATATATTAATGTATGTAGTGAGTGACTGCTTCAATTCTATTTGAAACTTGATTGTATGATATGAAGAAACGTGCACTCCATTATTTTGTTTTCCATTCTTGTGGTTCAAGTCATTATTATAGCAAAGTTGTTGAATTTAACGATTTTGTTTAGGTATGTAAGGAGTTGTGTTAGAGAGTTGAAATGTAATCATAATTCTTGAAAATAAGAAGAGGGTAAGAAAGTAAGAGTAATTGAAGATTAAATGAAATGAGATCACGAAACGTGAAAACAATGAGAATGAGTGTTAAATTCAAATTTGTCAAAACAAAATGAGTTTTGCATTAAAATTTGGTTCACAACTTTAAATCATAATTATGAATTTTTTATTACATTACATTATAAACGACCAGTCAACCAAACTCTCCCTAAGTTAACAAGTGACGTAATTGATGTTTTTTAGGCCTTTAATAACTACTATTTTAGCTAAACAAACAATTGAGTTACACAACTAATTTAATCCTCCTCGGTGTCCTTGTTATGCTAATTAATACAATTTTGTTCTATGTAATTTACATTATTTATTTGAGGATAACGGATAGAAATTTTTAAAGCAATAATTAAACATATAACAATATTTTTAAAAACATACAAACTTATGTTGTTTATTACTGATAGACTACCAACGATATAATCTTTCAGCAATTAACCACGAGGGTTCTAGTTGTTATATTTGTAATTACCATTTTATTTTGCTTTCTATGTTATTATGTTTTATAGCTTGCATTATTTTAGTCTTTAAAAAAATTGTCATCTATCTGCTCTTATTTATTTTTCATGTAAACTAATATTATTTATCCTAATTTAGGTAAAAAAAATATCCAGGGAGTAATTTAAAATTGGCATTTGAGTAAAAGTTAACAATATATATGAAAATCAACTATATTATGATAAGCCAACAATATTATCTTATATATGAAGTTTTATTACTTTTCTCTATTGATTTTTTTTTTTTTAAAAAAAAAACAATCCTAACATTATTTATTTAGGACAAATTGCAAAAATCACTTCTAAAGTATACTTATGGTTGCAATTACATGCTAGACTTTCAATAGAAACAATTGATCGGCTCCTAAATTTTTACAAGTGTTAAAATTAAAAATTTAAGCTTATTCTAGTTGTTTAAATTGAACTTAATAAATTGAATTCTAAAACTTATATAATCAATATAATATATACAATAATATAAGTTTGATGATTCAATTTTAAATTTGAGAATTGCACCTATCATCATACTTTAGAGGTGGTTTTTGCAATTTGCAAAAAAAAAAACTACAAATATCTTAGTTACTAACATGTTCATATGTCAATGACCTACCGCTGTTTTGACGATATCAGATGATCTGAATATTAATTCAACACATCTAAACTTACAATGTATATGAATTTATGTTTCTACTAGCCATAAAATATAAAGAAAAAAGAATATGTTTTTAAGATTTATTTTAGAAAAAAGCAGATTTTATTTCGAATCAACGTAATTTCAAGTTGAATAAAAGGATGGAGTGAAGCTTCACGTGCATATAAAATAATGAGTGGATTCTGTCTTCTCTGTTGTCTTATAAATCATAATGATGGTCTGAGAGAGATCAGAGAGTGAAGAAAGAAAGAAAGAAATGTAAAATTTTGTTTGTTTTTGTTGTAATTATAATTAAAATTTAAAACTTTGGTGAATGGAAAGATTTGACGGATTGATTTATGATTACGACATGACGACTTCAACTAGCCGCTCAGTCGCTTCTCGTTTTTCAATGCCAACCCCAGCCTTTCTGCCCTAAAAAATATTGTACTTCCCACCCAATCAATCACCCACCACTAACTCTACATGGCCCCCCTCAAAGCCCATTTTCTTTTCTCAAATGGGCTGAACTTCCGCGAGTCCTCTCCAAGCCCATTTTGTTATTTCCATCGTTACATAATAATTAAGTATATAGCACAATTTTAAAAAATTTGTAAATATTGTAAACTTTGTCAAATTCTATCAATGATATAAGTCTATAACTGATAGACCAAGTTGCAAATATTGGTCTATCACTGATATACTATATGAAGTCTATCAGCAATTCAAGTCTATCAGTGATAGTTTTGCTATATTTGCAATTTTTTTAAAAGGTTGTTATATCTTTAATTATTATTCATGAAATGATCATTAATTGCAATTTCCCTTTAATTTACTATGTCAAAATAGTTAATTGAAAAATAAATAATAATAATAATTAAAGGAAAACATCTTAGCAATAGTCCAGACTTTCTATTTTGCTAGGTTTTTGTTTCCCATCGTTATATTTTTAAAGATTGTTTTAAATAAAATTTAGGGTCGCGAGAATTTGATTATGGGACCTCGTGTATTTAGAAAGGTATAGATGACAGTTAAACTAAACCTATGTTGATTTTTGTTTTCCATTATTACCACCTAATGTCTCACCACTTATAGCAAAAACAATCCCTAAATTACATTGGTAATTACAATTATATCATTTAATTTTTAAAATTAAAAATTAATTCTTTCAAACTTATCCAAAATTTAAAATTAAAACATCAAACTTACGTAATTGTATAAATTATATTGATTATATAAGTTTGAGAATTCATTTTTTATCGTTTTGGATACAATTATCTTAAGTTCAAAGGTCTAATTTTAACACTTTTAAAAGTTTAAGAGTTCCATACTTGCTATTGGAAGTTTGAAAGTGAAATTGCAACTAGTACCATATTTTAGGTGTGGTTTTTGCAAAGTTTTCTTTAATTTTATTTTATTTATCTAGGTTCCATGTTCTGTATACTATAAAGTTTGTTCAATTTTAGTCTTTATATTTTAAATAAAATTTAATTTTAGTCACAAATGTCATTTGTAATATTTTTTAAAAAGATTTATGATATCGTTATTTTGAATATAAATTTTTAAGATGAGTAAAGGTCTTGACTAATTAGGATTTCTCATTAAGAGTGCAAGGAAAAAATAAGTAAACAATAATAATAATAATAATAATAACTTTTTTTGAGCTTACTTCCGTTGAAATCAATTCTAAATTTAATGGTTTTGATTGGTTTATAAAGAATTATTTGTTTATTATTTGTTTTTCTCCAATTCTACTTGTCGTTGCATTATGGTTTGTAGTCGACATATCGACATGCTTGCCGTCCTCTTATTTAGATAATATTTTAGGGAAGATGTTGTTTCTTCAAATTATTAAGATTTGTGAGAATGGAGAGATCTTGTGTTTATTTGATCAAAATTATTTGCTTTTATATAAATTAAAAACCCATAAGATCACAAAAGACTTATGAATTTGAAGAGTATTTCTCCGTTTAAGTCCTTAAGTTTTGATGAAGCTAGGTTGTATTATAAGAGTTTTATGTTCAATATAATTAAATTTTTAATATATAATTTTATTTAAATTTTGAATTTTTATTTTCACATTCTTTTTCATGAATATTGATAAAAAAAAAAAAAATTATAGTCTATTGGTGAAATTTTCCCGTATTTGTAAATAGTTTGATTTAATTTTCTTATCTTTGAAAACAAGAAAAGATAAATTTACGAATTTTAATTTGAAATTGAAATTGAACATAAGTATAGAAATAGTTTTCTGACACTCTCAAAGTATAATATTTTCTTAAATTAGCTATTTAAAAAGTCAAATTTGATCAAAATATTTGTTTAGTATAACAATATGGTCCAAAATTTGCATATTAATAAAATTATTATGAAGAATCAAATCCCCTATGCTCCAATTCTGGTAAAAAAACACATAGAAAGGAAAAAAAAATCAAATCTATTTTGAAGCCCAAAATATATGAATGCACGCATAAATGTATATTATATAAAGATGTCTACAGGACGGGGCCGAGATGCTACTCCTCGTCCCTGGCCCTAGCCCCGCCTCCTATCCCATTATCCATCCCACCAATTTTTCCACAGACAATGGGACGGGGATTCTCCGTGGGGATCGGGTTCTTCAGAAAAAATATTCTCCATTTTTTCTTTGAGTTTAATCTCATTTTTCAATCCACACATTTACTTGAAACGTATGTACATTTCTAAGGTAAGAAAATGTCAAATTCTCATAGTTTATAAAAGTAAAAATTCAACTATTAGAAGATACATTTAGAAATTCATCCATAAAATTAAAAAATTCATATAAAAAAATCAAATATCAATCAATAAATATTAAAAAAAGCCTTCAATTACGTCATATTTTTTTAAGAAACAACATATTTTTCAAAGAAAAATTTGCAAATCACGAGTAAGACACAACATATGCATATACTTTTTAAGAAAAAATTCACAACATATAAAAAAATGGAATAGAGAAAAGAAGGAAAAAAGAATATCAAAATATGTTTTTTTTTTACAGATTATTAAATAAGTAAATAAATAAATAAATATTTATATTTATATTTAATTATATCTTTGTTCGGGGCCGGGCGGGGTATCGGGGTGGGGTCAGAGAATGTATTCCCTGTCTCCGGCCTTGTGTTGCCAACAGAGAAAAAAATTCCCCCACTTCCTCATCCATTCTCTATTTGGAGATTCCTCGTCCCGTAGGTCAAAATGGGCATCTATATATATATATATATGTATATGTATATCTATATATACATATGTATGTATGTGTGTACACATGTATAAGTATGATTCTAGACATCCAACACACATTTGATGGATTAAATCAAGAGTCATAATCTCACTTAGAAAGAGGAAATTAGGGTATAAGATATATTTTTTTGGAAAATATTATCCCTTATTTTCTACATTAAATGAGGCATCTTAATAGTCATTTATATACACTTGTTATCCCTTGAATTGTGGAATGAAATAAATGAATAAACAATTAAAAAATGAATACATTGAATTAGTGTGAGGTACATATGTCAAATATTGATTGGCACACTCCTAATGTAAACATCTTGTTTTAACATAGAGGAATGAGCCAGAGAGTAAAATGAATTTTATCTTCATGTTGAGTCGTCTTCCAGCATAACAATATTTATTGACGTGGATCCTTCATCACTTTTGCCTTTTTCTCTGACATCTTCCGAGAGGGTAGATTTATCACCTCGAGTTTGGACCGCAGGATTTGAAACTGAGTAAGGGATTTAGCCAAGCAGTTAGCTAACTGATTAGAGGGAACATATCGAACGTTTAAAGCCCCACGAAGAACTTGGTCCCTGATAAAATGAACATCAATTTCTATATATTTAGTTCGAGCATGGAACACTGGATTAGTAGCAAGAGCACCAACACTGATATTTTCAATCCACAACACAGGTTTTTGGGGTTGAGAGACATGTAATTCTTCTAGAAGTTGTTTTTACCAAATTATTTCAAATGCAGCTAAGGCAAGTGGGCGATACTTAGATTCCATACTAGATTGAGCTATGACGATTTGTTTCTTTGAAGACCATGAAACTAAGTTATCTCCAATAAATTAAAGACACGGTGAGCTACAATAAATTTTCTATCATCTATATTGGTTGTCCAGTCAACATCAGAGTAGGTAGTGATTGAGAGATCATTACTAGGTTGGAATAAAAGACCAAATGATCGTGTACCACTGAGATAACGAAGAACTGGTTTTATTGTTTGCCAATGAATGCCAGTTTGACATTGGAGGAACTGAGGTGATTTACTATATAAGCTATGTCACGACGAGTGTGAGTGAGATATTGTAAAGCCCCAATGGTGCTTCGGTGGATAAATGGATCTTGAAGGGGAAGCCCTTAAAATGCATAAAGGTGTTTGCCAACAACACTGAGTGATGGGGCAAGTTTTACTTCGTTGAGTTAAGTTTATGAATGAGATCCATTACATATTTCCCTTGATTTAGCACAAAACCAGAATCCAAATAATTGATCTGGAAACCAAGAAAATAGTTGTGCTACCCCAAATCTTTCAAAGCAAATTGTCAGTCTAGAGAGGTAATTAGATTTTGAATAAGTGACTTGTCATTTCTAGTGACAATTACATCAACATAAACTAACAACAGAATTACAAAAGTGTTTTGTCGAAAAATGAACATGGATGAGTCTGACTGCGAGTTAACAAAACCCCATTTTAGTAAAGCTTTAGACAGAGTAGCATTCCAAGCTCTTGGAGCTTGCTTCAAACAATATATAACCTTGTTTAATTTATAGATAAAATTAGGAAAAGAAGGATTCACATACCCAGGAGGTTGGGTCATATATACTATTTCATTAAGTTTGCCATTCAAAAATACATTATTGAAGTCAAGTTGACTAAGAGATCAACCTTTAGAGATTGTAATGCTCAAGACAACATAAATGGTTGAAGCTTTCATCATTGGACTAAAAGCCTCAAAGAAATCTACTTCGAGATTTTAATGAAATCCCTTGACAACTAGGCTCGCTTTATACAGTTGAATAGACCCATCAGAATTTCTTTTTAATCGAAACACCCATTTGCATCTATAACATTTGAAGATGAGGTAGGTGGTACTAAGTAAGCTGATTGGACTAATTAATAGAATCAGTTGGGTTTAGACTTGGATTAGGTGAGTTAAGTATGAAGTTTAGTTAGGTCGAAGAAAAAGGATTGGGCCAAGGAATAAAAATCGGTACAGGCAGAGGGTTACGTGGAAGTTTTCTGAAAATTGGGTTGGGTCACATGATGGGTTGGGTTAAAGACTTGAGTAAAAGGAAACTCACACTTATTGAATGTCACATGGCGGGAGATGAAAATTTTACCAGTTTTTGACAAGCATTTAAAGTCGTTGTGGAGTGGGATTGAGTCTAGGTACACACATTTTTTAGTATGATATTGAAACTTATGATTTTGATAGGGCCTTAGTAGGGGTGTTCATAAAATATTTGAAAACCTAACCGAATTGGCAAATTGAAACCGAACAGAAATCGATTCCATATGGTTCAGAGCGGTTTGTGTTATGTTGAAATCGCTTCTTATGCTTCTTATGCTTCTTATGTGGTTTGGTTCAGTTTAATGTTTTAAACCGATTATAAAACCAAACTGAATCGCTTCATTTATAATAAATTAAATACATTTAAAAAATGTTAATAAAAGTTTTATTTCTAAACTCGGTTAAATATGTTGACTCGAGATCCACAGAAAATTTTATAGAACTAGGTGCTTTGGTGGTCCGAGATTGTCCGAAATTTAAAACAGAAAGTCAAATTTTATCAAACTCGATGCCTTCCCCCGACGCACATGAAGCGTCGGGAGTTCCTAGACATCTCCTGACGCTATATTGACAACATCTTCGACATTCATACAACGTCGAGAGATGTCTAGGAACTCCCGACACATTTTTTCCAACTTGTGTCTTGACGTATATTTATGCGTCGGAAAAGCCTTTTTCGACGCTTTTCATATATCTCTCGACGATTTTATGCCTCGGGAGAGTCCCCCTTTCTTGTAGTGTAGGTAAGAAAAGCAAGCACACCCAAATACTTTTAAAGCAAAAAAAATAAACTTTTTACGAAACAACAATTTAATAGGTGATTTACCTTTTAGGGTGATTGTCAACATGCCACTAATAAGCATAATAGATGTTAGAAAAGCATTCCACCAGTAATAATGTAATATTTGCTTGAGCAAGAAGTGTGAGTCCTGTTTCAACCAAGTGTCTATGTTTTTTTTCTACCCTTCTATTTTGAGCTGAAGTATAAAGGCAAGATAATCTACTGTGGACTCCCATATTTGAGCATATTTGATGTATCTTTTTATCTCACCACCATCGTCTGATTGGAACTCCATAATTATTTTGTTAAATTGATTTTTGATATATACAACGAAGTGATTAAATGCTTCAATTGTTGCTCTTTTTCTGTTTACGTGGATATATCCATGGATATCTGTTGTAGTCATCAACGAACAATATATAGTAGCGAAGCCCATCAGAGAGCACATTGGGCTGGTCTCCATAGATCATAATAGATATCATTACACGATTTAGTGGCATGAGATAGAGAGTTGGAAAAAGGAAGGTTATGAGCCTTACCTAACTAAGTACAGGAATCACAAAAATCAACATCAAAACTATCATTAACGAGCAAGTTACAACTCTTATAATTGTGTTCAAAACTTTTGATGACGGATGTCCTAATCATTTATGCCAGACAGTCTTAGTCACAGCTACACAAGAATTGGCAAGATTTGTTTCTCTTGACAATACAAATGCAGATGAGTCTTTATTTTTATTTTTTGCATTGATTGTTCCTTTGTATAGCTACTGTGATTTAGATCTACTATCCTCTCTTTCCTAACTGTGTCGAGATGATACAACCCATTCTTAAGTGTTCCGTTCGACAAAGTTTGTCAAGTGGCTTTTTCCTTAATAAAACAGCAACATCCATGAAATTCATTATAAACATCATTGTCTTGTACAAGCTTTGAAACACTCATAAGTTTTTTGGTAATTTCAAGCACACAGAGAATATTTTTCATATTTAAGCCATTCTTTCCATCATTAAGATAAGAGCTACCAATATAGGCAATATATAGATTATCTCCATTTCCAACCATAATTTTTCCATACCTGAGTATTTTGATGGATTTAACAGATTTGAAAATTTAGCAGTGACGTGGTTGGTTGCTCCACTATTAATATACCTATTCAAGTCTATTACTGTATCTACCATAGCAAAATGACTCACATTCTACCCAGTGACGAGAGCTTTTGGATTAGAGGATTCTGAAAAAATTGACTATTGTCCTCCACAGTCTTGGGCAAGGGGACTTACAAACTCTTTATTGAATCTGTTGAAACAGACAATAGCAGAATGGCCATATTTTTCACATACATGACAGGTTGGCTTGTTGCCTCGACCCCTACCATGTCCTTGACCATCGTTAAATCCACCTCGTTGTCTTTGAGAATTGTTTATGATATTTTCATTAAATTGATTGTCAAACGTTCTAGAGTCATTGTTGTTTCGATTTTGTGCTACATTCACAGCAGCATTTTGGATGATGTTTCCAGTGTTCTTCTGAGTATTTTGATGCTCCAACCTCTTCTCAAATATAAGAAGTTCAGACTATATATCAAGCCATGATATCTTTGGCTTTCCTTGAATGACAGCGATGACGAGATTATAGACTTCATTCAATCCTAGTAAAACCTGTTAAATAAGGGCACATCTTGGAATTGGACTTCCGGCTTGCCCAAGGTTAAGTTTTCATAATTTTTAGATAATCCTTCATTTTAGAGTTAACTTTTCTGGTAGTATGAAAAGTCTGTCAAAGAAATTCCTCCTCAGCTCTCGATTGAGCACCAAAAAGATCTTGTGTAGCTTCCTACAGTTCTTTGGCATTTGTGAACCCCGTCAACTGAACTGCTACTTCAGGCATCAAATTATATAGCCAGCCAAGCAAAAGTAAATATGCCATTACCCATATTGTTCAAAGAGAGGGTTGATGACTATGGGTGCTGATGAGCTTGAGGAAGCTCTCTGTTGTATGTCACCTTCTTCTTATGTGACTGAAGCATTAGATATCCATCAGATGTAGTTATGAATTTTGGAGGACATGGTTTCTCACTGGTTAAGTGACTTTCTAGCTTGTCTCCTTTCAAAATAGGGAGAGCTAGCATTGCCATAGCAAGTAGTTGCTTCGATCTAGCTTGGTTGTTGTTAGTTGATTTAAAACTTGGTTCAGTGGCGGATTGGAGAAATTTGTGGCAGGTGTGTCGAGAAAAGAGGAGCTTGATGCAATGTTGGCCATTTAAGGCTCTGATACCAAATTAAAGACAGAGAGACAATTAAGGTAGAAGAGATATGTTTGAAAAATTATTATCCCTGATTTATTTTTCATTAAATGAGGCATCTCAATGGTCATTTATATATACTTGTTATCCCTTAAATTGTGGGATGAAATAAATGAATAAACAGTTAAAAAATGAATACATTGAATTAGTGTGGAGGACAGATGCCCTAATGCACAAAAATAATTATCTAAAAGGAAGCAACTTTTTGAATTCCACCCTCTTAACGTAATATAACCTCTTGTTTTAACACAGAGGAATGGAACCGGAGAGTAAAAGAAATTTTTATCTTCCCTATCGAGTCGTCTTCTAGCATAGCAATATTTACTGACGTGGATCCTTCATCAGTTTTGCTTTTTTCTCTAACAATTTCTTGCTAGATAATCTTTAATAATCTAATCTCCTCACTGCCAATAACTTGCATTGCAAAAAGATTTTCACTAATTTCTGTGTTTTTTCTGCATGTCACCTAGAGTCTATACCTGTCATATGGTTGGGGGTGTAAAGTTTTCAAGCAAAAGAAAAACAAGAGATTATTTTCCATCTTTCTTATGTTGGCTTGTTGGTTGTGTTTTAGAGGTAGGTGGTCTTCCAATAAGTACTGGAATTGCCTGTAATTCTTATATTTCGAGAGAGATGTAAAACCTTAGAAATATGAGACCTACTTTAGTAGAGAGGTGTCTGATCTAGTTTTGCTCAAGATTTGGACTCAACTTCAGACCTTCCAAGTGGGTTCCTCTAGATATTAGCAATTAAAAACTGAATGCAGATGCAGTTTGGGTGGTTGGTAAGTGGCAAAGATGGTTTGACTTATATTGATTTGGAACCATGTGGGTTATGAGATTTTGGGATATTGCAAGTTCATCTAGAGCTGTGGATGTGCAAAAAAACATCATTGGAGGGCTTATATCCTCTCTCTATTGAAGTGGGAATATGATGCCTTTAAGATCATCAAGCTTTTGAATAGGGATAACTTCATCTTTCATTTCTTGCCCTTTTCTTTTTTCTTTTTTCTTAGATGGAGTGTTCTTCCTCCACAGTTGATAGATGTAGACAATTGGGGTTTTTTTTTTTAATGATGTTGGTCACGTGAATTGTATGTGGATTAGAAAAACAACAAAATAATTAAATGTTAAAATAAAGCCGACCAAGAATTTATGAAATATTTATTTAAATGGAAGCAATTCATGCCCTTCTATGTCAGGAAGGAATCATCCAAACCTTTTCTTCAAAAGTTGTGATCAGTTTTCTTCCCTTTCAAACATCCAACTCTCTCTCTCTCTCTCCTTTTTTATTTATTTGTTTTTTATGTTTAAAATTTCCCCTCTTTTACTACAAAAACAAAGTCGTCAAACCGACCGACCATGTCAGTGTAATTAACTAAACAAAAAAATATTCATCAAATGTGCCCAAAGGCCAAAACTATTAAGATATTTTCAGTTTTCACCCAATAAATACCAATCACAAAAATTATATTGGTTTATCCAACCATGGAAAATTTTAAAATAATAAACTAAGTAAATTATATAACATTAACATAAAGATTGATGTTTATATCGTTTTTTATAATAAATAATGTATATGTCTTAGGACATATTTATTTATATTGGTACGGGACATTTTTAATTAATAAAAATTAAAAATCCATAATTAATTATCAATTTTATTAGAGATGGAAACAACAGATTAAAAACAATGGGTACAAACAAAAAAAAAATTATAAATCAATGGTTGAATTATTGAAAGGAGAAAAGAAAAGGATAAATATATTGTTGATTATTTTATTTTTAAAATAAGAAACTAAATTTTATAGAGAAGTGTGTATGTATATATATTATAAATGCTAAATAATTAAAACTTTATAATGATTTATATTCATGGATGTATAGACAAGTACTTTTGTTTCAAAAGAAGTATACGACAATTTGGATGTTACCATTTACATAAATTCAAATATTTAATGTGACATAACTAACTAATGTGTCATACACATTTAATTTGTTTTTATTTTTAATTTAAATACTTAACACAACACGATTAAAGCTATTTTCATGGGGGAATCATTTATAATCTAATATTTTTCAAGCAATTTAGTATATGGTTTTAGTAATTTATTGAAAGTTATTGATTATTATAGGAATAGCAATCGTGATTTTAATTTTATTTGCAAGATTAAAGCTAAAATTTAAATACTTCCACTCAAATATTTCAACTATAATGTGGTCTTAAAGCTAAGGAACTTTTAGACTTAAATATTACAACCTTTTCATTATATAATAAATAAATTATAACATTAACAATGTAGCAATCAGTGTCATTTTAATCAATTGATGATTTGATGTTGAGGTGAAATATCATGTTATCGAACATCACTCCTATTTTTCATTTAATCGAGAATTCCCTACCCAAACATTGTTTTTCCCAAGAAGTTGAGAAGTATCACAAAATGTCTATGAATATTTATAATCCATATCTATTTCTTCATCCACCAACCATTTCCTTTATGAAAATTATTTAAGGAGAAATTTGCCAAAAAGAAAAAAGAAATGATAATTTTAATTTTTAAGTAAAATAATGTTTTTTTAAATAACAAATTGTCAAAATATTTACATATGAAACAATTTTGAAAACGAAAAAAGTCTACAGGTTCACAATAAAAAATACCAAAAATTACTCCGTCAACACACAATTAATTGCTTACTCACTAATATATTTGTTACACAATTATCGTTTTGATTTGACTACCAATGTTCGTGTCAATATCCAACTATTTTTTTCAAAATTATTTGTAGTTTACATTTGGATTTCTTTAAAAAAAATTTGGTATCTAATCGTTTAAATTTGATTGGCTATTATCGATTTTTTGTCAAGATTCTTGGTACGATTGTTTAGATTTTATTGACTGTGAGTGAACAATCTAAACTGTTTTTTTTTTTTTAAGATTCTTGACGATTTTTTTCAAAGATTTTTTTTATATACGGTCGTTTAGATTTGAATAAATCTAAAAAAAATGAAAAAATCAGAAAGAGGAAGAAATTGAAAAATTGAAAAATCGTTTAACAAATATGAATTCTGAAAAATAATACTACTTAATTGATTTTTCTTAAATTGTTATATTAGAAGTAAATATCTATCAATTTATAGAAATTTGCTCAAAATAATCATGAATACAATACTAAACTTTTAGTATCAAAGACGGAAGACCCTTTCAACTAACTACCGTTGTTTGAAAAAAAATATATATATAACAAATGGGAAGTGAATAGAAGTGTATGGTTAGAAATGGAAGAAGAAGATTGAATCGAAGGGTGATAATGAGGTGAAACGTCAATTATAAGGAAAAAGGAAATCGGACGGTGTAAATTAAATAGACGGCAGCCGCCCATCAAAATCCCCCCACCTTGTTTACGCCAAGACCGGGGCTGGATTTGGTCGGTGACTTAAATATGTAATTGCAACCTTTTCATATTATAAAACTTATCCAATACACCCTTTCCTTCTTATACTCTTTTTATTTATTTCCACCTCCATACATTATTCTTTTTTTTTTTTGCTCTCTTTTACTTTAAAATTATTCATTCTAATTTTCAATTCTTTTGTTTTCATAGCCCACCTAATGAATATTCGAACAATGGAACCATGAGGAAAAATAATTGGAGAAATTTCAATTAAACAGTGACCAAATTGGAAATCATTTTCTATTATTAAAAACATGGTTTCTTTTTTGCCAACAACTAAAAACATGAATTCTATAGTAACATGATGCTAAAAAATTAGATAAAAATTGATTTATACTCATAAATTTTGGTATTGTATAAGTTTACGTAAATAAACCATAAACTTTAAATTACAAAAAATAATATGTTTATATAAATATATATTGGACATCTTTAATATAGCAAAACAAATGGAAACATTTTATAAAATTCAGAAAAATCTATTAAATTTTCTATACTTTACTTAGGTTTTTCTTAAAAAAATAGTTTCACTTTGTTTTTGTTGTTGTTCATAGGAATTTCTCTAATATATTATTTTATTACTTGTATAAATTAATATTTTTCACTAAAAGTTTTGGCAGAGATAAAATAGTTGTAAAGTTTGTTTGTTTTGTTTTTTGTTTTTTTTTTTTTTTTGTCATTTTAAACATTGCATCATAAATGCTGTAAACGATGAACACGCAATAAAATAATATTTTTGGTTTAAGTATGAAGAAGTCTTCCTTTTCATACAAATATCATTAACTCTTTAATCAAATTTTCAATATTAAGAAACGTGATGGAGAATTTTACATTGAAAATATAAGAAAATGGTTGGAAAAAAAACCCCACTATTTCATGAAATAAATATAAAAATAAAAGATAAATAGAAAGAATAGAACAAGTGAAAAAAACTCAAAATCAGATTTAAAAAAAAAAAAAAACAAACAAACGATGAGAAAGCACTCTTTCAAACACATCATATCAATATCAAGCTTGCAAGTACATCAATTGGGATGGTTAGACATAATCTATTTTTTTTTTTTAGTAATTGGAGTCCATTACTTTCTTGAATATAAGACAAAAAAAACTTCTATTATTTTACCGAATAAAATTACTTAGATACAGTTTGGTGAAAATATAATTTTTTCTTTTATAGTTATTTTGTTTGTGAGTTAAAAAATAGAGAGCATGGGATAAGTTGCAACAATTGCCTTACAATTGCCTTTTGGCCAAAATTGAGTAAAAGCTTAAGCAAATCTTTAAGATATATGTTTTGAGATCAAATCCTATATTTACAAAGAAAAGAGTCCATCCAAGAATGACGAACTCACAAATGCATCGAAATGACTAAACTATAGTATAGTTGATTTATATATATATTAAAAAAATAAAAAAAGGAAGAATAGCACCTACCAAAAAGAGGAATCTTTTATATAAAAGGATATAAGAAAGGGGCAAATCCAAACCCCTCCCCTCGGGTTTGTTTCTAATTTTCTGGGGTCTTAATCTTTCAAGTCTTTCCCCATGTTTTTATTATAAGCTTCTTCTTAAACCAAAAACAATAATAATTTACAAGTTTTCCACCCCAAAAGTTTGTACAAAATTCTCAATCCCATCCCTTCTTCAAGATTTCCCTTTTTCTTAATTTGTTATGTATTAATTCTCAAATTTTCAATTCCGAATCCCATAATTTGAACTTCATATTAAATTTAATTTCATGGCCGATCCCTATTTTCTAGATCGATCGCCCTCCACAGGCCACAACCTCTCCAGAATTTCAAACCATTTCCACCTTGAAAATCTCGCTGCCGTCTCCGGTTTCTCCCACGGCGGACTTTTACAAACGCCGCCTCGATTCCTCTCTGCTCCCTCATTCCACACACACCAATCCTACCCTTTCTTCCAACAAAACAAATCACCACCTCTCCTCCCACCGCCGCCGACGCCGACGCCGTCGAATTTACGGCCCCACCGCTCTCTTCCTTCACAACAACCCCGATCTCACTCTCTTAAGAAATCCAAATCCACAAGAAAAGAGAAAGACTCGGCGGCGGTGGTTGATCGAAGGATTCCTTCTAGAACCATCTCGTCGGCGGGGGCAGCGGCGAAGAGGGTGGTTAGAGTAGAGGAATTGGAGAAATTGTCGGGGTGTTTTTTTACGATTATTTCTCCGCCACCTAGTAGTTTGCCGTTGCCCAAGTTTTCTACGAGGCCGGCGAAGGCGCTTAATTGTAATGTGGAGGCTGTGGGAGTGGATGACGGAGCTGCTGCTGCAGATGATATCCGGCGACTTCTTCGGCTTCATTGAAGACTGGTGTTTGTTTTGTTATTAAGGAATTGGGTGTAAGTTTGTTGTGTGTGTTGGGAATGGCTTTTTCTTCATGCATTGTTTTTTTATTCTCTGACATGAGGAATATTATAATACTATATATTAAACTTTCATCTAAAATAATTATATTAATGTTTCTTTTTTCTTATAAATTTTCTGCTATCAATTTGCTTACGACGATAACAAAATTTTAAAAAATATTTATAGTATAAACCGATATAAATCAATCAAATTATTAGACAAACATGTTCAAATTATATGACAATCCAAAAAAAATTAAGAAGTGTTGGGTTGGATTGATTTTTGTTGGATGAATTTAAGTTTGGATTACATTTTCTAAAATTTGAGTTCATCGAACTCATTTCAAATATTATTAAAAAATAAATATTATAATTGATATCGTAATGAAATTTATAATATATATAGGTTTGAATTTTAATATTAACATTTAAGTTTTATGAAATTTTGTTTGTTCTTACGTGAGCAGATAAATTTAAAATGAAAATTATAAAAAATAGTAAATTTAACAAAATTTTTAGATTTTATCAATAATAAACATTTAAAATTATTAATATGCTTTAGTGGCATCGATAGAAATCTATCGTATTTATGATTGATAGAATCTAAAATTTTGCTATAACTAATAAATATTTTATTTTATTTTGTTATTTTTAAAATATTCTTATTTTACTTTTTTTAAAAATAAACTGATAATCCATATTATATTCCAGAAAAATTCTCCAATCCAACCTATGTACAAATTTTGCTATATTTAATTTAGTTAATTTTACTATATTTAAAAACGCAAGATGATTTTTCTTCTTTTTTCATGTATATATATTGGAAAGAACATGGAAAATTGAGTTTTGTGAAAAAAATTATGATAATAGAACTCATGTTACCTTTTCTAAATTGCAAAAGTAGCAAATTTAAAAATTGATAACTCTTCGATAGTCGTCTGATAACACTAATTATTTGTCATATTTGACACATTCGCAATATGCAAAAAAAGATGTGTCATGAGCTGTTTTATTTTAAATATTTTTGTCATGATGTAATTTTCCTTTAAAAATTGGCATCTAATTTTGATGATTTTTTTTAACGTTAAGACCTAAATTGTTACAAATTTGAAATTATAAGAATCAAATCGTTATATACTAAAGTTCAATGACTAATTGTTACAGAATAGAAAGTACAAAAATAATCAAAAGTGTTTTTTTAACCCATTTAGATAACTTGTTATATAATATATCCTACGTCAAATTAAAAATGAATCAATTTTAAAATGGTTCCCGGTAAAAATTGTTTATTAAACACATACTATATGTTGGAGAAAATATATATAAGGTTAAATTGCTTTGTATTTCTATCTTCCAATAGTTCAAATAGGGAGATTTAATTAAAAACTTGAGAAGAAAAATTAACCACGTGTTTTTGGTAATTCATTTGCTTTCTTTTTTTAAAAAAATAATAATTAAAAAAACAGATGTGTTTGTTAATTAATTTAATTTTTTATTTTTTAAATAAGAAACTTGTTTTTAAAGTTAGGAAGGAAAGTTGAAAATGAAAAAAAAAAAAAAAAAAAAACTTTAAAGAATAGATTTTTTTTTAAAGAAAAAACAAAAATTGAAATAATTAATAAACGGAGCTTAATCAATGAAAATAATATATAGTGTAATTGGATGAACATCACTTTAAAATTTAAACTTTTATTGCATTTTATCTAAGGAAATTACATTGGATGACAAAAACATTTAGAAAAAAAAATAGTTAGTATATTGCAAATATGAAAAAATTAATGAAATCACACGTCTATCTAAAGGTTATCGACTTTTAAATTTGCTACTTTTACAATTTATAAAATATAATGACATGAACTTTATTATTATAAAAAAAAAATTGCTAAAACAAGTAAACATTTTGATTATTAAGATATGGTGACATAGAAATCTTCCAAGTACAACATTGCAAAAGAGTATCTATAAACATGTTTATATCAAATATTAGATTAAATTAAAATAAAAGAAAATTCAATCCACATGAAAAATAGTTTAATATGAGTGAGAGTTTAAAGGTTCAAATTTTTGCTGACAATCATAACACTATTAAATTATAATCTTCAACCAAAAAAGACTTTTTTTTTTTATACTTTAGGTTTTACTTATCACCAAGCCGAGAGTCGTATCTCTTTAAATAAAACTAATAAATATACTCTGGAATATGATTGAATAAATCAGTAGTACTATTAATATTACCCTTTGATCTAAAAGAAAACGGTTACAAACTATTAATATTTAATTTTTCTAGTATAACATAATTACGGAGGGGAAGATTGAGCCTCTACCTTTTGAGATAGAGATGATGTCGATAATACTAAGTTAAGCTTATTCTGACACGTTTGAGTTGTTATTAACGTAAGGTTTGACTGTTACAACTTACAAATATCAACGTAAATAAGTGTCTATAAAGGTTTTTTTTTTCTCTAACATAAATTAATAGAACATCTTTTAGTTTTTGTAAATTAAGTTAACAAACACCATTCCTACACATATTTACAGAAAAACAGGTTTAAATAATAAAAGTGTTAAAAATAAATTTAAATATAATAAAATTGTACTTTTTACTATAATAGACGGTAATAGATATCTATTGTATTTTTAACTATTTTGCTATATCTAAAAATGACTATATATTTGTTTTGTTATTCAACTTTACTTGTTTTTTTAAAAATCATGTGAAGTTTTAAAAACAAAATAAGAATAGGTTTCAATTTTTTAAAAAAATTGAATTTAGAATGCAATTTTTTTCTAAAATGGAAAAAAAAAAAATGGAAACCATAGTTCAGTAGAAAACAAGTATAAATTTCAAAAATAAAAAATAAAAACGAAATCCTTATCAAACCGAATCTAACGTGCTATAGATTAAATTGGATGAAGCAATTTAATCACATGAGAGATGAATTTAGAAGCTCATAACTTGACTTCAATGGCGTCTTCATCTCCACGTTCTTTGGCGTGGGAAGATAATTTCCCTGCATGTATGTCCCCCAGGCCCCATTAATAATGGGTTTTCACTCTTTTCATTTGATCAAACATAAAAATTTCTTCAATTCTTTGTAGTCGATCAGAACTGGCATATCCATTTAATATATTTTCCAACGCTCCTCACATTGATAACATGACCATATCTTGGGGTCCCAACCATAATAAAATTCAATGCTTACCATTCACCAAAAATTTGGAAACGGAGTTCTTGGGTTGGCTTAATTATGAGGAAAATGCCAAGCTTTTACCATACCGCTGTTCAAAATGGCAGTTGAGTCACCGCATTGTTCGTTAGCTCACTGATCATTGTGGTGGCCTTCACATTTATGAACACTATCAACTACTAGGAACTCTATATCTGAAACGTAGTTCTTCTGATTTAGTTGAAGAGATGGAGCTTGCCTCCAATGGGGGATTAGACCAAAACCCACCTACTAAAATGGAGGAACAAGAAGTGAAATCAAGTAAAATGTCTTTTTTTGGTTTGTTTGGTGCTGCTGATGGAATTGACTGTTTGTTGATGGTGTTTGGAAGTTTAGGAGCGTTTGTTCATGGGGCTTCCCTTCCTGTTTTCTTTGTTCTGTTTGGTCGGATGATTGATTCTTTGGGACATTTGTCCAAACATCCTCATAGATTGTCTTCTCGTATTGTTGAGGTTCATTACATCATCTAATTATTCTATTGTGTGATTCCAACTCTTCGTCATATTTTGAAATTATGTTTTTTTGGATTGGCAGAATGCTTTGTACTTGATCTATCTTGGCCTCATTGTGTTGGCATCAGCATGGATAGGTGATTCAAAATCCCATATGAAAAGGGTTGTTGAGAATTTGCAGGAATCCTTAACTTGAGTGCTCACCAATTGTTTGATGATTGTTGTCTTATAAAGGCTTTGTTTGTAGGTGTGGCATTTTGGATGCAAACGGGAGAGAGGCAGACAGCGAGGTTGAGAATGAAGTATCTCAATTCTATTTTGAAGAAAGATATTAACTTTTTCGACACTGAGGCCAAAGATTTCAACATAATGTTTCATATCTCAAGTGATATGGTTCTGGTTCAAGATGCAATAGGTGACAAGGTAAGCTTTTGTACATAAAACGGATTAGAAAGAGTTGGATTGTATGTGATTGATTGTTCTAACTTATAAAGATTGAGTATAGCATCATTTTTTTTTTTGGTTGCAGACAGGCCATGCTATGCGTTATTTCTCCCAATTCATAGTTGGATTTGCCATTGGATTTACATCAGTTTGGAAACTGACGCTTCTGACTTTGGCCATTGTTCCATTGGTAGCCATTGCAGGAGTTGCATACACTGTCATCATGTCAACTTTGTCTCAAAAAGGTGAAGCTGCCTATGCTCAAGCTGGAAAGACAGCAGAAGAGGTAAACGATTTTTCTTATTTTTCAAAGTTGATTGGATGTTGAAACATAGAATAAAAGTTTTTGGAAAAGAGGTTTCCAAGCAAAATACTTTTGCTGGCTTTTTCCTCAGGTTATTGCACAGATTCGAACAGTGTATTCGTATGTAGGAGAGAGGAAAGCAATGGAGAAATACTCTGAGTCGCTTCAAAATGCTTTGAAACTGGGGAAAAGGAGTGGTTTTGCAAAAGGCTTTGGCGTGGGGTTTACATACAGTCTTCTGTTTTGTGCCTGGGCATTGCTCCTCTGGTATGCCAGCATCCTTGTCCTCCACCATGAAACAAATGGAGGGAAGGCTTTCACGACAATCATCAATGTCATCTTCAGTGGATTGTAAGTTCATCTTATCTTAAGGAAGCTGTTATGAATGTGCATAAAATTTGTTGGTAGTATAATGTGATTGTAAAACAGAAGATTTTGCGTGTGAAAAATGCAATTTCCTTACTTAGTGTAGAAGTTGTTGTGTTGGATTCTTGTGTCCCTCCTCCTGTTTAGACTGGCCAACTTCGTTTTCTTAAATCAGGTCTCTTATCTTTCAGTGCACTGGGTCAAGCTATGCCAAATCTCGCAGCCATTGCGAAAGGTCGGGTGGCTGCAGCCAACATTTTTAGCATGATTGACGCAGATTATGAATCTTCTTCAAGGTCTAACAATGGAGTCGCGTTGTCGAGTGTAGCGGGGAAGATTGAGTTTTCTGAGGTTTCCTTTGCTTATCCCTCTCGACCCCAACTGATTTTTGACAAGTTAAGCTTCTCAATAAGTGCTGGAAAAACAGTTGCAGTTGTTGGCCCCAGTGGCTCAGGGAAGAGCACCATTGTTTCCATGGTTCAACGTTTTTATGAACCTTCTTCAGGTTGGTTGAATCATAACAAATCCTGGGTAGTTCTATGATCTCATGTCGGCTTGCTGACTAATTATTTGAAGTTTATTAGGTAAAATACTATTGGATGGACATGATCTTAGGACTCTTGAGTTAAAATGGTTGAGAAGGCAAATGGGCTTGGTTAGTCAAGAGCCTGCCTTGTTTAATACCACAATAGCTGCCAATATTCTTTTTGGTCAAGAAAATGCAACCATGGATGAGATCATTGCAGCAGCAGAAGTTGCAAATGCTCATTCTTTCATTCAAGAATTACCAGATGGCTACTCCACTCAGGTTTGTGTCCTTCTCTAATTTTAACTTTTCATTTAATCTGAGCAAAACTTAGCCCCAATAGTTGGTGAGAACACTGAACAGGTTGGAGAGGGAGGGATTCAACTTTCAGGTGGGCAAAAGCAAAGGATTGCCATTGCAAGGGCAGTTCTACGGAATCCAAAAATATTACTTCTTGACGAGGCCACCAGTGCTCTTGACTCAGAATCAGAACTCATTGTTCAACAGGCACTGGTCAGAATCATGTCGAATCGAACAACAATTATCATTGCCCATCGACTTTCAACGATTCAAGAAGCAGATACGATATTTGTCCTGAAAAGTGGTCAGGTTGTTGAGAGTGGAAACCATTCAGAATTGATGTCAAAGAATGGTGAGTATGCAGCTCTCGAGAGCCTTCAGCTGTCAGGTCAAGTGAACGATTCTAGCATAATATCACCATCTGGAAGTTCCAGGCATTCAAGTTTTCAAGAAGCTTTTAGCTCTCATAACAGTATACTAGATTCCAAGTCATTCAGAGAGACTAAGTTACAATCAGCAAACAAAGATTTGAAAACGTTGAATTATTCTCCTCCATCAATTTGGGAACTACTAAAGTTAAATGCACCAGAATGGCCTTATGCAATACTAGGATCCATGGGAGCAATTCTTGCAGGCATTCAAGCTCCTTTGTTTGCTCTTGGCATAACTCATGTCCTATCTGCATTTTATTCTCCTCATCATTCTCAAATCAAAGAAGAGGTCCATCATGTCGCTTTCATGTTCGTTGGAGTTGCTATTTTCACCATTCCTATATATCTGCTGCAACACTACTTCTACACATTAATGGGAGAGAGACTTACAGCCCGTGTTCGTTTGCTGTTGTTCTCAGGTTTTTTCGTTTTACAATTTGCTTGGATTCTTTTTCATCCAATTTTATCTAATGCCTGTCATTACTCATTTACAGCTATCCTTTCCAATGAAGTTGGTTGGTTTGATTTTGATGAGAACAACACCGGAATATTGACATCAATCTTGGCATCCGATGCAACGTTAGTAAGAAGTGCATTGGCCGACCGTGTATCGACGATTGTGCAAAACGTAGCGCTTACTGTGTCTGCATTTGTTATTGCCTTTATATTCAGTTGGCGCCTTGCAGCCGTTTTTGTAGCTTCTTTGCCCCTTCTTATTGGAGCCTCGATAACTGAGGTAACTTCCAAAGTTCACTGAAAACGATTAAGACATGTCTGTTTTCTGCTAAAGTTTAGACATTTCATATCATATTCTTGGCTCAGATTGATGACTTCTTTCATTGAATCTGCAGCAACTATTTCTCAAGGGCTTTGGTGGAGACTATGGTCAAGCATATAACCGTGCAACAGCTGTAGCACATGAAGCCATTGTCAATATACGCACAGTTGCGGCATTTGGTGCTGAAGAAAAGATCTCAAGTCAATTTGCTTTTGAATTGAACAAACCCAACAAGCAGGCCTTTCTGAGAGGTCATGTTGCTGGCTTTGGCTATGGGATATCCCAATTCTTTGCATTTTGTTCCTATGCACTTGGCCTTTGGTATGCATCAACTCTTATCAAACATAGACACTCAAACTTTGGGGACATCATGAAATCTTTCATGGTTTTGATAATCACATCATTGGCAATAGCAGAAACCCTGGCTCTTACACCTGATATTGTAAAAGGCTCACAAGCATTAGGATCAGTCTTTAATATCCTCCATCGAAAAACGATCATAGATTCCAACAATCCATCAGCCGAGATGGTAACTAACATCATAGGCGACATTGAATTCAATAACGTGAGTTTTAAGTACCCTGCAAGACCAGATATCACAGTTTTTGAGGACTTGAATCTAAGAGTTTCTGCAGGCAAGAGTCTCGCTGTTGTTGGACAAAGTGGGTCGGGAAAGAGCACTGTGATTGCATTGGTGATGAGATTCTATGATCCCATTTCAGGAACGATCTTGATCGACGGTCGTGACATTAAAAGCTTAAACTTGAGATCACTGAGGATGAAAATTGGGTTGGTTCAACAAGAACCAGCATTGTTTTCCACAACAATATATGAAAACATCAAATATGGGAATCAGGAGGCATCAGAAATCGAAGTAATGAAAGCAGCCAAGGCAGCAAATGCTCATGGCTTCATTAGCCGAATGCCAAATAGCTATCAAACGCACGTTGGCGACCGAGGAGTGCAACTCTCAGGAGGGCAGAAGCAGAGGGTGGCAATTGCTAGAGCAATACTAAAAGATCCTTCCATTCTTCTGTTGGATGAAGCAACAAGTGCATTGGATGCAGCCTCTGAGAGGCAAGTGCAAGAGGCTCTTGACAGGTTAATGGAAGGCCGAACAACAATTCTCGTGGCACACCGGCTTACGACCATCCGCGATGCCAACAGAATAGCCGTGCTCAAGAGTGGTAGAGTGGTTGAGATTGGCAGCCATGATAGCTTACTGAAGAACCCCCACAGTATCTATAAACAGTTGGTAAATTTGCAACATGAAACCACTGTGCAATCGCTTGAGTAGTTAGTTTAGGTGTTGTATATGATGAAATCATCTCTCAGGAGGTCGAGATTGCAAAACAGTTTGAGAGAGAGAGAGAGCTTAGCAAGTTTCAAGGTTTCTGCAGAAAACATTTACCATGGCAATGTCAAGTAAATATCTTGCTGTAATCTCTTCTCTCAAGTCTCACTCACTTTGTGTAAATTCCATATTTGGAAATGAATACATGAACCACAACATTACAGATTTGATCGTACAATGCTTTTTTTAGGCGAACATCTTTCCAGTTTTTTACTAACATCTTAATTTGTCTCTGTTTTTTTTTCTTCTAATTTGTGAGAAATAGGAGCATTTGGCTCTTCATGTTTTATTGTTTTTTCAAAAATCTCAAATTACATTTTGGAGCAAAATTTACTTTAGTTTTTGAAACGATGGGGTTTTTAAAAACTATAGAGCAAAATGTAATTTCCCCCTCGAATTTGAAGGTGATGAAGTTTGAAATTGAACCCTTCAATCTTTAATGTTTAAAAAATGATTCCAAATAGTATTTTAAGGCTAATTTGAACTCATAGCTTACTAATGGTCAAATGATCATCAAAAGGATGAGTTAGTTAGTTGATTTTCCTTCTATTTACCTCTTCTCTACCATCTTTTTAAACTTTCTTGTGGAGTCTTATCGATAGACAGTAAAAGGCCCTACCATGTAAGTTAATTTGGGAAAAAAAAATCGTACCAACTTCGTTCATTGTTTAGTCAGATGAAATAAATGAATAATAATTTGTTGATGCATCAAATTATGAGTATATTGTAGGATAATTTTTTTTGCCGTAAACTCGAGATGCGCCACCATCTCCGTCCATTAGTTAGTGTCAGGTAATGGTTGCAAGGGATTGTTTGTACAAATGGGCTTTGTCCTTTAGCATATAGCGGTTTGGTGCTGCTGCCAAAGCTTGGAGGTAGAATCCAAGTACAATTTAGGAGTCATGTTTTACCTTTTATGGAAGAATAATTAAATAGGCAGAAATTTTAGGAATAGTTAATTTGGTGTATAGCAAGATTTTAATAGACAAAGTCTATCAACAAGTATTAAGGGTAAGTATAAGTTCGTTGAAGTTGATTTTCTAACAAAATCGACTATGATTAGTTTAGTAATGTTCAAGCTGATCCCAACCATGAAAGAGTGAAAAATCAACTAACTGTTGGGTTTTGCTTGAGTTTGGTAATTTTTTAAGTTTTGAGTTTGGTTTTAATTTAGTTTCTGGATTTGAAAATGTACAATTTTATCATTAACTTCGATTCTAAGTTTTGTTTCAATTTGGTTTCTGAATTTCAAACCTTGATTTTTCGTTAAATACTTATTTTTCACTGTTAGGATTAATGTATATTGATTGATTTAAAAAAATTATAAGTAATTGAGTTTCACTAATTTTCTTCATCAACGAAAATTAGTTTTTAAACTTAAAATTAAGCATGAATGCGAGAAAGCTTGCATTTAAGAAAAAAGTAAGGTTGAAAAATATATTGAAATTTGGGACCAAAATAAAACAAAACTCTAAATTTAGGAGTAAAAGTTCAATGAAAGCTAAGAACTTATTTGAAACCAAACATAATAAATAAATAAATAAATTGGTAACATTTTGAAAACCAAGCATAACCCAAACCTAAAATCTAGGCCAAAAAGGGTTTTCCCCTAAAATTTGTAATTACATTTATTTTAAATCATAAATTTGAAAATCATTTTATGAGCTCACATTTTCAGAGTGGAATTATAAAAAAAAAAATGATCTATTTATTTAATATTGAAAAAGATAACTAATTCTCAAGTCTCATAACCATTAGTGTCATGCCTACATCCGTCATAACACATTTGCTCCGTTCTAAGTAGAAGCATTTGTTCGAATGTCCCTCCCAACTCACATTTGTTGAATGAGCTAGATCATTTTGAATCTCAATTTTCTCACTTCTTTGCCACTCAACCGCCTGAGGGTCGCTAACCCCTTTTACCCCTTTTGATATCTGTCTTGATTTCAAAATCACTATATGTTTTTTAAGTATTTAATTTTAAAATCGTGATATCTTCTAAAATTGCAAAAAGAATTAAGATATAATGATGTATGCAAGGTCGAGTCACAAAGACATTAAAAAAACGAGAGCCACGTCATCCAAATTAAAATACATTAAATATGTTCGTTCTAAAAGAAAGTAAGAGGTTAATTTTCTATGATTTAGAAACGGTGTCATTAATCATGATGAGATTTGAGAATGATCATCGGATCAAAAGAATTGCATCTTTTATTCATTAAAAAAAAAAATACTATAAAACTATACAATAATGAATAATGATAGTGTTTGGATGTGGGAATAAATAAAGAAGGAAAGGTTGATCAGTCATCAGCCACGATTTGGCGCCAGAATAGGCAGCCGTACAAATTACTCATTACCAATCCATCTTAACGACTTCTCTTTCGGTAATTAGAGAGATTGAAATTATTGAATTAGCTGTCAAAATCGTTTTTGCTTGCGACAGAAAGAGGAAGGGCTCTGTCGCCGGCGAGGCTCTGCTGTCTTTCTTTCACCTTTCGATCTTCTCCGATAGAGGGAAAGAGGATATGTTATCGGTTGGAATTGAAGACGAAGAGAAATGGCTGGCCGAAGGAATCGCCGGAATTCAACACAATGCCTTCTACATGCATCAAGCCATGGTATCTCCAACCCTTTTTTTTTTTCAAATTCAAACCTTCAATTCTATCGAAAAAAACAAACCCTAATCTCTCCGTTGTTATTGACGTTTATCATCTCAGGATGCGAACAGTCTCAGAGAAGGACTTAAATACTCGGCTCAGATGCTTTCAGAACTTCGAACTTCGAAGCTTTCACCACACAGATATTACGAACTCTGTAAATTTCTCTTTACCAATAAATCAATCCTTTGTGTAACGACTGGATCGATTCCTTGAAATGTGATTTGATATATGTATATTTTTATTTTTACGGCGTCTTAGATATGCGAGCCTTTGACGAATTGAGGATGTTGGAGATATTTTTTAAGGACGAAAGCAGGCATGGTGTAACGGTCGTCGATCTTTATGAACTTGTGCAACACGCCGGGAATATATTGCCCAGACTGTGAGTGAACATTGACTAGCGTCCTTAGGGCGTCACATTTAAGCTAATTAGTAATGCGTTATCATCTTCCTTAAACATTTGATGGCTTCCTTGTTCTGGATAGAAATGTTTTTTTTTGCCATGTCCTATCTGATCAGTGGATTTTTCATTTTTGTTTTTCCTTTCTGCATCTAGGTATCTCCTTTGTACGGTTGGGTCAGTGTATATGAAAGCTAAGGAGGTCCCTGCAAAGGAGGTCCTCAAAGATCTCGTGGAAATGTGCCGTGGAGTTCAACATCCAATACGTGGTCTCTTTCTCAGACACTATCTAGCTCAAGTCAGTAGGGACATATTGCTAGATATTAATTCTGAGGGCGAAGGGTAATATGATTGCTTAGTCTGAGCTGTTTACCCTTTCATTTTGAAGGCAGATGTGCATTCTCGAATCCGATTACTTTACTTCACATTTTTACATCTAATTTTTTACATAAACGGTTTTGATAGAAAACAGCAACAGATGAAAATTTAATTGATAGAAACTAGTTTAAAATGTGAACGTGTGTTTTAAAAACTTTTAGCTATTACAAGCTGTTAGAAATTAAAACATAATTTTCAGATGGATTGCATGAAATACAAATGCTCTCTTCTCTCTCCTGCCCCTCTCCACCCATCAAACCATAATCGCTCCTCCACCATGCCCACCACCACCGGTCCGCCACCTTCACCCCTCTACCTCATTTGATCTACTTATTTTATCTATATATATAGATCAGAAGATTTTCACCTTACAACCCAATGGAACTTGTGACGGTCAACATGTGAAAATAACGGAGAAAGGGAAAACTTCATCACAATTCATTTGCATCTCTTGGAAAGCTCTCTCATGGTTGCTCTTCTCCTTCCATACATTACACTATGAACCTTGCAATTACAAGTTCTTAGAAAAGTTATTGGATAATGGAGCAACCCTCTGGCTGGAAAAATTACACAATACTATATTGAATTCACTCTCCTCTACCACACGTGACGTCGGACAAAACTGTTTATTCCATCGGAGGAAACTAAGCAAGGATGGTTCTCCTTTTACTCCCTTCTCGTTGACTATATGACTGGCCCTTTGATAGACCACCAATTGTAATACAATATAGCAGAAGAAAGACAAGTGGAATTGCACGTGCACAGGTGATGGAAGTGCAGGAAGTGGAAACCACCTTAGCGGGACCACAGTTAGTTACGTGGGGGGGGGGGGATTAAAAGGGAGAGATGGAAGGAAAGATGGGATGATTAATCAGTTTCTGGAAGTGGAGGGCTGTAATTTCCTGGAGACCAGGGAATGTAGAAAGTGTTCAGTTTCTGTAATCTGTAGCAAGTTATTTTCATTATCGTGAAGTACTTTTCTGTTTTGATTTTTTATGTTGAACTCGGTTAATTTCTGTATTAGTTCTTGTGTTCTTTGTTTTCAAGGTTGTGTTAGTACTGTTTTCGGTAAAAGTTTGGTTGTTTAATAAAATAATAAAATACACTACTTGGTGTTCTATCACCCTTCCCCACCTCCCATTAAAGTACATACATACAAGGTTGCAGTACTATCTTTCCCCAACAAGCCACCCAAACATGAAGTGGTTAAGCCAATCCCCAAAATATTTGATCAAAGCTCTCCCCCACACTCTGATTGGAAATCAATGGTTGTGACTCCTCCAAAATTCTTGGTCGAAAATTAGTGAAACTATACAGTCTACAATTTCATCACGGTGTACAATCAATCCCTTCCTTGATGACAAGGCCCTTAACATGTTTATGACGCCACTGTTGCCAAATCCTTATACAACCTTGAAGATTGGACATTGTTTGGAAATTTCAATCTTCGATTCTTGGATGCAACTCTCACCTCTTCATATCTTTTCCATCAAACAACATCTTATGGAAGTCGGATTGGTGTATTTGACCCACCACCATTCTTATGGAATGAGCAGATTTTCAAGTTCATAGGCAACCATTGTGGGGTATATGTTGAATGCGCTAATCAAACTGATAGAGGGTTAAATTTCCTAGCTGTTAGGTTGAAGATTCGATCAAACTCTTATCGCCTTATACCCACTCGTTTGTTACTACTAGTGGAGCTTGCTAGATTGGAAATAACAGTGAGTATTCGTGGGGTCAATGTTATGACCACCATAAATAGATTGGCGACGGTGGTAGCAGAAACACATGCGGTGGTGAAGGAGTCCACCTTGCTAGCGGCAACATCTATGGGAAAATCAGCAATTACAAATGGGGATTCACATGATAAAAAGGGAAAAATCCTATCGTTTCCTTAAAAATACAGTCGACTTGCCCAAATTCCCACGATTTTCGGGAACTTGACCAGCCCTCTCTCTCCAAAAGACGATTTTGCCACTTACTCGTTGGAAGATTTTGTTTTTCGATTAAACTCAGCAGAATCCAATCTCCCTTTACTATCTTACCCCCTGTCTCTACCGATTTGTATAGCCTGATACAACATCTTATCCCATCGACACAACCTTCAACTAGTGACATCCCATCAACATCAACAACCATCCTATCAGTCTTTGAGATATGGCTTCTATACTTTTGCAACACGGCTTGTGTGTCATGGCCATCCCCTCTCTTCCCTTGTCTTTGAGATGGTTCTAAGGTTGCTAAATGAAGATCATCTCATGGAATGTTCATGGCTTGAATTCCTGGAAGAAACGTGCCCTGGTTAAGGGGCTTTTGCAGCAACAAAACTCGTGTATTGTTCTTCTTCAGGAAACCAAACTTGATGATACCGATTCCTATATCATTAAATCCATTTGGAGCTTCGCATTTGTTGGCTGGACGACGCTTGATGCGATTGATACTTCGGTTGGTCTCCTTATTTTATGGCGTGCACTTGATTTCACTTTTCTTGAGGTTATACAAGGCCTTTATACAGTTTTTTTGCATATTTCCTTGGTTAATGGTTTTTCGTTTTGGCTCTGAACTGTATATGGCCCATCCGATGGTTTGAATCACCCAAATTTTTGGCAAGAACTTGATGATTTGGCTGGATTGGGAGGCGATTCTTGGATTATTGGTACTGATTTTAATATAACGAGATGGTCCTGGGAGAAATCACATGATCAATTTGTTACAAATAACATTCGGCTTTTCAACCAATGGATTGATCTTTATACCAGCTGAATGTTAAGAATGCTTTTTAGAATGGAGACCACCTAGTGGAGGAAGTTTACATGAGCCCCCCGCCTGGATTTGAATCCTAGTTTGGTGAGTAGGTATGTAAACTCCAGAAATCTCCATATGGTCTGAAATAGTCACCCAAAACATGGTGTGATAGGTTCAATACTTTTGTCAATTCCCAAGGGTACAATTGAGGTCATTTTAATCATACTTATTTACAAAGGTTTCCAAGACAGGGAAGATTGTTGTTTTGATAGTGTATGTTGATGACATCGTTTTGTCTGGAGATGATCATGCAGAAATCAATTAACTAAAGAAGAGAATGGGTGATGAATTTGAAATCAAGGATTTATGAACTTTGAAATATTTCCTTGGAATGGAGGTGACCAGATCTAAAGTAGGCATCTTCATATCTCAGAGAAAATACACCATTGATTTTCTGATCGAGACAAGTATGATGGGATGTCGTCCTCATGACACTCCTATTGAATTCAACTGTAAACTAGGAAACTTTGATGATCAACAAGTTCCAGTTGATAAAGAACGATATCATCGTCTTGTGGGTAAATTGATTTACTTATCCCATTCTCGTCCTGATATTTACTTTGTTGTGAGTGTTGTCAGCCAGTTTATGCAGGCTCCCTATGAAGAACACATGGAAGCTGTCAACAGAATTGTGAGATACTTGAAAACGACACCTGGTAATGGGTTGATGTTAAAAAAGACAGACATAAAGACCATTGAGGCCTATATTGGCTAAGACTGGGTAGGATCTGTGGTTGACAGAAAGTCTTACCTCCGGTTACTGTACCTTTGTATGGGGCAATCTTGTAACTTGGATAAGTAAGAAGCAAAGTGTTGCGGCCAGGAGCTGCGTTGAGGTTGAATACCGAGCTATGAGTTTGAGAATATGTGAGAAAATTTGGCTCCAGAAAGATCTATTTGATCTTCATCAGGAGTGTGAGACACCAATGAAGCTATTATGTGATAATAAAGCCACCATTAGCATTGCTAATAACCCAGTAAAACATGTTAAAACCAAACATGTTGAGACTGTTGGCATTTCATCAAAGAAAGACTTGAAAGTGGGAGCATATGCATTCCGTACATCCCTTCAAGCCAACAGATTACTGATGTTCCACCAAGGGGCTGCTTAGACCAAACTTCGACTTTTGTGTTAGCAAGTTAGGCCTTATTGATATTTATGCCCCAACTTAGGCCTATAAGGTGTTTATGGAAAGATTTACCCTAAACTCTAATTCTTTTCCTTTTTTATCTCATTGTGTATTCTATTTATTCTCCCTCACTGTAACTATTGTAAAATCATCCGAAAATAATAAGACCACAAATATTGTGGTTTTTCTCCCAGTACTTGAGTTTCCACGTAAGCCGGTGTTTCGTATTTTATTGCTTTCAATACAATTAGGGCCCATTTGGCAGCGTTTCGATTTCCTGTTTTCTGTTTCCTGTTCTCTGTTTCTTATTTTTTTGAAACAAGAAACATGAATGTGTGTAATAACTATTTTTGCTTCTTGTTTCTTGAGAAAAAGAAATAAAAACAGAAAATGTGTTTGATAATTGTTTCTTGTTTCCTTATTTTTTTCGAGATTTATTTTTTATTTTATTCACATCTAATTCAATTAAATATTACACCACTCACTTTA
Organism: Cucumis hystrix; assembly: GCA_025688845.1. Classification (NCBI taxonomy): domain Eukaryota; kingdom Viridiplantae; phylum Streptophyta; class Magnoliopsida; order Cucurbitales; family Cucurbitaceae; genus Cucumis; species Cucumis hystrix. Next base: position 3,592,156 of record CM046886.1, on the reverse strand, counting down.
TCAAACCTAGATAGGAAGGTCTTCTAGTAATCTTATGGAGATCAAGATGAAGATTGAGATTTGAAAGACAGAGCTGGCGAGGAGGAAGATGAAAACCCACGATGAAGAGGAGGACTAAAATCCACGACGAATAGGAAGACAGACCCACGGCGAAAACACAGCTCTAGTGAAAACCCATAGATTCGACGAAAACCCAAATCTGTGCGAAGAGGAAGAGGAAGACGTCGTGTAGAGGAAGACAATGAGAGGCAAAGAGGAAGATGGCGAAGACAATGAGAGGGGAAGACGATGGAGATAAGAGAAAGAAAAAGGAAACCACATGGAGAGTGGTTATTTAGGGAAGAAGATGGAAATAAGAGGAAAAAATTAAAGGAAATCACGAGGGAAAATGGAAACGGAGAAGGAAATAAAAAAATAATTGAGGAAAAGGAAAAAGAAACCAATAGAAATAATTGAGAAAAAGGAAAATGAAAAGGAAACCAATAAAAATAATTGAGAAACGGAACAGGAGAATTTTTTTTCTCCCAATAATTCCTTATAAAATGGAAAATGTTTATACTTTTTTTAAGAACGAGAAACAGAAAACGTTACCAAACACCTTTGTTTCTTAAAATATGAAAACAGGAAACAAGATCGTTACTAAATGGGCCCTTAACTACTCAGGAACACATCCAATGGCGGCAACACTGTAAACTTAAATGGTTCACGAAGGGGGATGAAAACACTCGTTTGTTTCATCGTATTGTTGCGGCTCGTAAAAGGAAAAGTTCGATTTCTAAAATTCTCTCCAAAAACGGTCGAAGCCTATTGACTATGGACAATATTGAATCTGAATTTTGCGATTTCTACAAAAATCTTTTTACTAAGAAGGTTGGTTCTCGGTTTCTACCCATAAATGTGAATTGGAATCCGATTTCAAATGATAATGGTGCTAATCTTGAATGCCCGTTTTCTAAAGAGGAGGTGTTTTTGGCTATCTCTTCTCTTGGTGCTAATAAGTCTCTCAGTCTTGATGGGTTTACAACAAAATTTTTTAAATTTTTTTGAACTACTTTAAAAGATGACATTTTGAATATGGTCCATGATTTTTTTGTCTCCGGAATTATCAATGCCTCTCTAAAGGAAACCTATATTTGTCTCATTCCAAAGAAATTGGATGCTAGAATGGTCCCTGATTATTGGCTGATCAGCCTTATCCTGTGTGCTTACAAGATTATTGCTCGGGTCTTATCGAATCGATTGAAACAAGTTCTTCCATCTACCATTGCTTTGATATCAGCTTGCTTTTGAAAATAGACAGATTCTGGATGCATCCCTTATGGCTAACGAATTGGTGGATGATTTGTTTCATGAAACCAAGAAAGGTGTAATTATTGAACTTGATCTTGAAAAAGCTTTTGCTGTGGTCGATTGGGACTTTTTAGATGCAATTCTTCGGGCTAAAGGGTTTGGCTAAAGGCTTTGGAAGGGTTTGGTGTAAGTGGATTCATGGATGTATCTCTAGTTCAAAATTTTCCATTCTTATTAAAAGTAGATCTTGTAACCATCATGGTTTGGCCTAGTGGTAAAAAGGGAAACATAGTCTCTATAACTAACTAAGAGGTCATAGGTTCAATCCATGGTGGCCATCTACCTTGGAATTAATTTCCTACGAGTTTTCTTGACATCCAAATGTTGTAGGGTCAAGCGGGTGTCTTGTGAGATTAGTCGAGGTGCGCGTAAGTTGGCCTGAACACGAATGGATATTAAAAAAAAAAGTTAATAGTAGACCTTGTGGTAAAATAATCCTACTTGCGGCATTAGACAAGGTGATCCTCTTTCTCCTTTTCTTTTTATATTGGTTGTCGATTGTTCAAGTCGTCTGTTGGACCATAGTCTATCTAAAAGTTTGATAGCCACTCACCCCATTGGTGCTTCGAGTTTTATCTTGAATCACTTGCAATTTGCTGACGACACTTTGCTCTTTTCCATTGTTGACCGTGCTGCCCTTACATGCTTGTTTGAGGTTTATCTATTAATCTCTCTAAAAGTAAGCTCTTTGGCATTCATATCTCTGAAGATGATTTGGATTGGATGGTGACTGTTTTTGGGTGTAAGAAGGGACAATGGCCAACTTCTTATCTTGGCCTTCCTCCAATCAATGATTTTCTAGCAACCAATTATTGAGAAGTTCCAAAAAAAATCCACAATTGGAAATATGCATACATCTCCATGAGTGGTTGCCATACATTTATTCAAGCCACCCTTTCAGGCTTGCCTACTTATTACCATTCTCTTTTTCATGTCCCCAATAAGGTGATTAACTGTTTAGGGAAACTGATTTGTGATTTTTTTTTTGGATGGTTCATGTGATGAAAATGGTATGCATAACGTTAATTGGATTATCTTCTTGGTGGTCTTGGCATTGGCAATTTTCATCATCGAAATTCTGCCCTTTTGGCGAAGTGGATCTGGAGGTTTTGACATGAGCGGGATCATCGTGGCTAAGTACTATTATCCCTCTTGTGTTTGGTCGACTATTGTTAGAAGGTCGTCAAAATCCTCGTGGAGCTCCATCTGCCATACTATTGACCTTGTATTTCCTAGGCTCGACATTGCCTTGGTATGGGTTACACTATCTCTTTTTGGAAAGATCGATGGCATGATTGTGGTATTCCCTTTGTGATTTTTCTCGTTTGTTTCGTCTCTTTCGTACTCCTGATATTTTTGTTGCTGAAGCATGGCTTGCTGATTCTGAGACTTGGGACTTGCACTTAGACGTAATTTTACTTATCATGAAATTTAGGAATGGATATTTTTGGCTTATAGCAGATTTCATATGGTGCATGATTCTTGGAGATGGACTATTGACTCCTCATCTATGTTTACTATGAAATCTATGATTGATGACTTGACAGGTGCTTTCGAGCCTTCTAAAAGGGATTTTTATTCTATCATTTAGATGGATCACTTCCTGAAAAAAATTATAATTTTTCTTTGGGGACTTAGTCATAAAGCTATAAACACTGCCAATCGTTAACGTCGTATGCCTTATATGTCTCTTTCTCCTTCTTGGTGTATTATGTGTTGTGCTAGTGTTGAATCCTCTGCTCATCTATTCATTGGCCTTTTGCTTGACAATTTTGGGATCTCATTTTGGGGCTTTTTGTTGGTCTACTGTCCAATGACATTTCGGACATCCTTAACTCTGTTATGGTGGTTCACCCATTTATTGGTTGCAAGAAGGTTATTTGGCGGGCTGTTCTTTGGGCTTTCTTTTGGGCTTTATGGGGCGAGTGTAATAGGCGTCTTTTTCAAGACACTTTTTCATCTTTTAGTTATTTTTTCGATATGGTATTGTCCACGACCTTTTATTGGTGCAGAATTGGGTACTCTTTTAAGAATTTTAGCTTATCAGTCATAGTTGCCAATTGATGCTCTTTTTGTAATCACCTTTAGGTGCCTTGGGTTTCCCCTTATTTCCTTTTATCAATGAAATGTTTTTTTCCTAGAAAAAAAAGAAACTTTTAGCTATTACTCCGCATTTCGGAAGATACAATGGCTTGTTTATTTCACTGGAGGTTGGAACAAAACATTTCAATTTTTTAATGTGTGATGTTAGTTTGTTTTGCAAATATGAAAGCTGAAAACAATGTTTTCAATGATTAGCTGGGAGTACTTTTTTCCTAATTCCTCTTTTCTAGGAGAGGTTTCAAATACTTTTTGTGGATAAAGAAAAGCCTTTCTATATATTCTTTGATCTCGTTATTTATTATGTTATTTCTTGGTGAAAAAGTTCAAATCTCTTTTGCTTCATATACATACACGTCCATTCTGATCAATTGGGAATGCTTTTTGTGATCATCATGGATTTTTTTATTTTTTTTTTGTAATTTCATTCATCAATGAAATGGTTTCTTGTTAAAGAAAAAATAATTACATGATACATTGTCATTTTGGCTCCTGCAGAGATGCTGACACCGTCATGGAGGCTGTAGAATTTGTGCTTCAAAATTTTACTGAAATGAATAAACTTTGGGTGCGAATTCAGCTTCAGGTTTGTGGAACATTTGAACTTTTGTTAACCTTGTTTGTGTTTGTATCATTGTATGTGCATGACACCAAAGTGCTTGCATGCCATGGAGGTAAAATGAACCATGAGGGCATGATTTTTGGCCATGCAGGTGTTATGGTGTGTGCAAATCATTCCTACACTTTGGCGATCCTGAGTTGAGGCCTTCAATTGCAATTTTTCATCTGCAGGGACCTGCACGGTTAAGAGAGAAGCAGGAAAAAGAGAGAAGCGAACTTCGAGATCTTGTAAGAATTCTGAATGTTGTGAGAACTCTGCATACATTACTTCAAGAGATTATCCCTTCCTCTCATGTCTGTTCCAGGTTGGAAAGAATCTCCATGTTCTCAGTCAGATAGAGGGTGTGAACCTTGAAATGTACAAGCAGACTGTTCTTCCTAGAGTCTTGGAGCAGGTTTCTAATTTTTTAGTCAACATTGTTCTGCCTAAATTGCTTTTATTATCTTTCCCCCAATATTTTTTTACAGAACAAATTTTAGGAATTTGTATATTACAGTACTTTCTGATTACCTGCATTCTTCTTGTTGTATGAACAGGTGGTCAACTGCAAAGATGAGTTAGCTCAGTACTATTTGATGGAGTGCATTATTCAGGTGTTCCCAGATGAATACCATTTACAGACGCTTGAGACATTATTGGGCGTTTGCCCGCAGCTTCAGGTGGATAACTTACCTCCGTTTCTGTAAGAATTATTTTTAATCTTATTTTTAATATTATCAACATATTTCTAATGGTTTTTATAACTTGTCCTTGATAGGCAATAATATTTTATTTGTGATACAAAAAAGGGTTGCTTGATATAGCTGGGCATGTCTCATGTAAATATAGTTTTTAAATTCTCTTTAAGAATTTTTAAAAATAAGTAATCCCATTTGGGTAATGGGGCCTCCTTGAGGGGTTATTGATTGGGTTTTGGACTGAGAGGAACAACAAGATTTTTAGAGAAGTCTGAGAAGGGTCTAGGTTTTAATGCTTACTTGCGGGCGGTCCCCCCTACCCCCTACCCCCAACCCCCAACCCCCACGCCTTGTATTCCTTTTATTCTTTCTTAATTTATGTAAGTATAATTTCTTACCTAAAAAGCTTCATTTATAGGCAACCGTTGACATCAGGATGGTTCTATCTCAATTAATGGATAGATTATCAAACTATGCTGTTTCAAATGCTGATGTAAGTTATTAACTGTGCTCTTTCTTTCCTTGTTCTTCCTCTATATTTTTCTGAATTTTGACATATGCCAGGTAATACCTGAATTTCTGCACGTTGAAGCTTTTGCTAAGTTGAGCAATGCTATTGGGAAGGTAAAGCTTGCTTTTCCTCTGAAATAACTTCAACCATATGCATGACATTTTACTCAGAGATAATATGAAGTGGACACAAGTGCCGTAAAACATCAGTTTTAAGCATATTCTATAAATCTCATCGATGAGAATCTAAATACCAAAAATGTAAAAACAGTCATCATTTTTGTCCAACTAGACAAACTTGCTACTATGAGTAGGTTTCAGTTTTCCTTCCTCTATCTGAACATGAGATATAATATTTTATTACAGTTGTCATCTCAAGTGTTAATGCAAGCTTCTGTTTACTTACTTCCTTCTGCATGTCTCATGCATATGTTCTTTATGTTGAAACTGCAAAATTTCTTGGCAGGAATTGACCACACAATTTTTTGACAGGTAATAGAAGCACAGGTTGACATGCCTATTGTTGGAGCTATAACATTGTACGTCTCCCTTCTGACATTTACCCTTCGTGTTCATCCAGATCGGCTTGATTATGTGGACCAAATATTGGTAATCTCCTTGCCTTTCTTCAATGCCATATTGACCCCAAAAGTACTATTTAGATGGTAGGCACACTCTTAGGTGACAAGCCACTTTTGTGCCCCATGGCATAAGGTACTGAAAAAGCATCGGGAAACAAGGTTATTTGAGAAGGGAATACATAGTACACGGTAGACTTGAATATACGTTCTTGATAAAAAATGTAAAAAGGTTTAGTATCAAAACATCGGTAATCATATGGCAATGAAGCATAATCATGGGGTTTGTGCAGAGAAATCTCAAATGAAAGTAATTTCAAACCATGTTGTGTCTGGAAGTTTGAAGAAATTTTGAAACAGAAGATATTTTAGATAACTTTATTAAAAGGATGATATTTTTTGTTCAAATTTGAACACACAATTGGATGAGCTCTTCCTCTATAGATATCCATATTTCATATTCTAATAAATGTAGAAAAAATAATTGCTTGCTACCTATTTAAATAACAAAAAATTAAGAAGTCTGGAGCAAGTGAGGTGGTAACACAGGTGCCATACTGCCATTGAAGTACTAGGTGGGAATATTTAGACAAAAGGATTGAAAAACCAAGAAGTTGTCATGGTTGCTATGTGTGTGCATTGCCATCGTTGATGGCAATCCAACCTTGTCTAACAATATAGGTGTTTACTGGCTATAGTGTTTTTCGTGTCTAAATCTCAATTCTGGCATTTATAAGACACATCCCTATAATCACGTCCATTGTTTTTTGCTTCTGAATTTTTAAAGGGAGCATGTGTTAAGAAACTCTCCAGCCAACCAAAGCTTGAAGATGCTAGAGCAACAAAACAAATAGTTATGCTTCTCAGTGCTCCATTAGAGAAATATAATGGTATTGTGACAGCTCTTACACTCTCAAATTATCCTCGTGTCATGGACCACCTGGACAATGCTACAAACAAAGTTATGGCCATGGTCATTATTCAAAGTATTATGAAAAATAACTCTTGCATTTCTACTGCTGACAAGGTTTGTTCACATCTTTGTATTCTATATCAACCTTTCCACTCGTGGATTATGCTTACCGAGTTACCGTATTCTATGATAGGTTGATGTATTGTTTGAACTAATAAAAGGGCTTATCAAGGACTTGGAAGAACTGAGTGTCGATGAGGTAAATGCAATTTTTTTTTATCTTGCAATTTTTTATTACTATAAATCTCTGTTTACTTTTTCTGTATAAGAATTCACTCTAGACTATCACTGTACTTCTCTTATTTAATACTTTTGTTGCATATGCTTCCACTCATGTACCGATGAGCTCTTGGCACTTGATATCTGCATGTGCTATCTGTCTATATTGCCTGTTGTTTTCTTGCTTTATCCTGGCGATGAGTACACTTATGGATCCATAAAGGAAATAAAGTGTCTCCAACTAATTGTTTTTGTTGGTGATATATAATTAAATTTGCCTTCAACCACTAGCTTAAGCTTTTGGATGAATTGGTGGTTTAATATGGTATCAGAGCAGGTGGTCTAGGGAGGTCCTGTGTTCAAGTCCCTACATTGTTGTTTCCTCCCCAATTAAAATCAATTTCCACTTGTTGGGCCTTTCAAATATTTCAAACCCAAAAGTGAGGTAAAATTGATTCCACTTGTTGGGCCTTTCAAATATTTCGAGCCCACAAGTGAGGGGGAGTGTTGGTGATATATAATTAAATTTGCCTTCAACCACTAGCTTAAGCTTTTGGATGAATTGGTGGTTTAATAGTTTTTCTTGCCTTTCTTCTGATAATAGCTTGATGAAGAGGATTTTAAGGAAGAGCAAAATTCTGTTGCTCGTCTTCTACACATGCTACATAACGATGACCCGGGTGAAATGTTGAAGGTAAAATTGTTATCTGCATTTTTGCTTCTGCTAATACTAAGACTTCTTGACAAGAAGAGAATTGCATCATCTGAGTATATTTTCATTTATTTTTTGCATACCTTTGAGAATTTAAAACAAACTGTCATATGCAAATCAATCTTGCATTTATGTAATTGTGATGGCCACCAGTAATTTTTTGTTTAATTTATTAACACATTTTTTATTTCTTAAGGTACATTTCAGTCTCAGGAATCATAAATGTTTTTTATTCTATTCAATATTTCTTCATGTTTGAGATTTCTTAGTGTTGGTGATATATGTTTAAATTTGCCTTCAACCACTAGCTTAAGCTTTTGGGTGAATTGGTGGTTTATTATGGTATCAGAGCAGGTGGTCCAGGAACGTCCTGTGTTCAAGCCCTTGCATTGTCGTTTCCTTCCCAATTAAAATTGATTTCTACTTGTTGGGCCTTTTAAATATTTCAAGCCCACAGGTGAGGTAAAATTGATGATTTGTGCTGGGCCTTTCAAATATTTCAAGTCCACAAGTGAGGGGGAATGTTGGTGATATACATTTAAATTTGTCTTCAACCACCCGTTTAAACTTTTGGGTGAATTGGTGGTTTAATACTTAGAATTGTAACTTTGTACATGCTAGCCTTGTTAATTTGTTCATCTCTTGAATCTCAGATTATCTGCATCGTGAAGAAGCATATTTTGTGTGGAGGACCAAATCGCCTGCCTTTCACTGTTCCTCCCCTAATATTTTCTGCGCTCAATGTATGTTTCTTCTGTTTGATATGCAAGAAAGCTGTGTTTTATGTTTTTTTCCAAGTGGTTGGAGAATTCCAATGTAGGGAATTGACTTTCAAATCTTGGTCAATTATAACCTATAATTTGTTCATGTTTCAAGTCTTGGGGTTTTGTTGAATATATCTTTCTATGACTTTTTGCCTTGGATTTTTAACTAATGATCTTTTTGCTTATGCTTGAATTTCATTTGAAGTTATAATGTTAACCAGCCTGATTCTAAGAAAGATATCTGTACATAACTTTCTCCCATGTTTGCAGTTAATCAGACAGTTACAAAATCAAGATGGGGATGTGGTGGGAGAAGAGCAACACGAAGTTGGGGATGAGGCAGAAGAGATGCATGCTACACCGAAGAAAATATTTCAGATTTTAAATCAGGTAATTTGTGTTTTCATTATGAAATACCTTTGCTGAATTTGTGATTGGTAAAGCTGGGTCCATTATAGCCAGAGAAGTTCAGTCTACTAAGCTATGTAGTAGAAACTGTTACGATAAAATGAAAGAGGTTTGCATTTATCACCAGAGAGTTCATGGTTGTGTAGTCTTCATCTGAATCCTATCGTCGGATAAGTCAATTTTTAACTGTCAAGATTCAACAAAGTTATATTTTATTATTTTCTCAATCTCTTGCCTGGTATTCGTAAGCTTGGCTGCTTCAGAAATAAATTTTGGTGCTTCCTTTTTTGGCTCCAGCTTATTGAGGCTCTTTCCTCTGTTCCAGCTCCTGAATTGGCATTAAGGTTATACCTGGAATGTGCTGAGGTACGAAAATCAATGATTTGAAGTACATCTCTCTCTCAATGTAGTATCTTGAAATAATATTTTTTTGGATAAGAAACATTTCATTGGGTAACTGAAAGAAGGGTAAATCCAAATCACCTAAAGGTGATTACAATAAAGTTTTCCAATTGGAAATAAGATAAGAAAACTAAAATGCTTAAATGGATGCTTAGTGTATTTTTGAAATAATAAGAACTAAAGGTGATTATAATAGAGTTTTCCATTTGTATTGTTTGATCATTTTAGCATGATAATCAATTTAATGCCAAGTTAGATAATGCAACAAAAGTAAAAGAGAGAAAAAAACTGTTAAATATTTGCAGCAGTAGGGGCCTGAGAACTAGGGAATAAGAAGGAATGTCACATTCTTCTGATTAACTTGAAGTCACGGGCAGATTTAGTATAGACCCGGGGGTCGAACCCTCTCTCAACCTTATGCTCTTTATATAATATATATTAAAAACGGATAGAATGTCAATATCAGAAGATAGCCTAATGGTAAAACTATCTCCTAGCCCTCTCTAGATCTAGGTTTAAGCCTCCACTTTTTACATTTTTTTTTCTAGATTATTTGTATTAAACCATAAAGCCATCTGTCAACAAAAATTTCTGGATCTGCCACCGCTTGAAGTCGTTAAATTACTAATCTACTGAAGAAAACATCTATGAATGAGAATGATGCTTTGTTTTTTGTGTTTCCATTGCCAATTAGCAAATAGGGCCGGCCTCGGAAACTGTTATTTTGGCAGGAGACATTTTGCTTTATACACCATTCTAGTTTGTAAACCGCTTTCATAGATATACAACTCCAAATCACATCATTCTGGTGATATACTGAATCCTATCATTCTGATGATCTTATCACTATATCCAAGGATCGTATCTTTGTAGGTCTAGGAGTTCCCTTCTAACTTCTATTCATTCTCCTCTATTGTTCAGGCAGCTAATGATTGTGACCTCGAACATGTTGCGTATGAGTTCTTTACCCAAGCATTTATAATCTATGAAGAAGATATTGCGGTAAATATCAATATCTATGTCTTTTTAATTTTATAGACTTTGCAACATTGCTTTTAATTTTATCTGGCTTCACAAACAAGCTCTCTCTCTCTCTATTCCAGAAAAACAAGCTCTCCCCCTCCCTCCCTCCCTCCCTCCCTCCGATCAAAGACTTGAATCAGTTTGCTTTCTTTTCTTTCCATATGTTGCATAATTTATTTTATTCTAGGATTCTAAGGCTCAAGTGACCGCAATACACCTTATTATTGGGACTCTACAGAGGATGAATGTGTTTGGTGTCGAGAACAGAGATACTTTGACACACAAAGCTACTGGGGTATAAATACATTTACATTTCTTAATCTCCAGCGTTATTGTCTAGATCCTGAGTTGTTTTCCTGCCTTTTTGCTAGTATTCTGCGAAGCTCCTAAAGAAACCTGATCAGTGTAGGGCTGTTTATGCATGCTCACATCTCTTTTGGGTCGATGATCCAGAGGGCATTAAGGATGGAGAAAGGTTCTTCCCTCATGCTTGATCGTATAACTTTCGGCATGTTTGCCTCTTAGATAATTTGGTTGTCTTAGAAGAATTAACAGTTTTTTTACCTGTAAGCAGAGTTCTTCTTTGCCTGAAGCGTGCCCTACGAATTGCAAATGCTGCTCAACAGATGGCCAATGTTACACGTGGTAGCAGTGGACCCGTCACACTTTTTGTTGAAATACTGAACAAGTGAGTCTGAAAATTTTACCTCCTTTTATGTTTAATGATGACAAAATATAAAACGTTGAAAACAATTCTTTCCCTCAACTGGAATGCTAACGGCTGATCATATTCATCTCTTATATAATCTTGCCTTTTAAAATAACTCTTTCGACAATGCCACACCACCAGTAAAGTGTATAGTGCCTGAAAACGGACTGTCGAAATCAAATGAGCATATTAAATTTAAATTTGATGATCAAAGTTGTAAACTCTTGTTGTATACAAATAAACAGAATTATAAGTTTAAATTACAGCTCGAGAGCTTTTTTGTTTATACAAAGAGTTCTCTAATTTCCATCCTTTTCTAGTTCAAACTAATCATAAACTTATTTATAATATCCTTGATCAATAGATCCTTATTCTTCTTTTCTGTTCTTTTCTTTCCTTATCTAAAAAGGTTTGATGACTATTTTAATGATAATTCATTAGTGTACTTTGTGGTTTTAACTTTTAATTTCTCATTGAAGGGTAAACATGCCTCGGGGGACTGTCCGTTCCCTAGAACAAACCACATGTGCTCGTTCATATTCTTTATAGACACTACATTGGGGAATACCTGCGAGTGAATTTAAGAATAATGTTTTTCGTATTTTGTCTGTCTTATAGAATACCAGTAACTATGTATTTGTTTCTAGTGACGCATTATGTTATAACCAAATTATGAGATATGTTTTTTGTTCTAAAAATGCGCTAACCATATTAAATCCTACTTGCATTTCTCGCAGAAAGAAGGCTTGTTTTTCTCATCCTTGCTCTATAAAGGACAAATACTTTGTATATGAATATTCATATATATGTTTTTTGGGGTTCCAGGTACCTCTACTATTTCGAGAAAGGAAACCAGCAGATAACAAATGCTGCAATTCAAGGCTTGATTGAATTAATAACAACTGAATTGCAGACCGACTCCCCGAGTGCGAATCCTGCCACAGCCCCAGATGCATTCTTTACTAGCACACTTCGATACATTCAGTTCCAGAAACAGAAAGGTGGTGTGATGGGTGAAAGATATGATTCTATCAAGGTTTGATTTGTTCATAAAAATGTGATATATTCAATTTCTGTCCTAAAAGCTGTTTGTTTTGATTTTCTTCTGCTAAAACTACAGCCTCGAAGGAAATTCTGTTTGTCATTCTAAATATTTGCTCCTTTGTATTTAATCTTTGTTTCTGATGTAGTTGGAAGGAATGGAATGGGGAGCTTTGTATCATTTGTGACTGACTATGGGATTGTCCTCATTCCCCCCCCCCCCCCCCCCCCCCCCCAAACATGCCTGTTTACTTGCAAAAACAATTGCAAAGGGCTTGTTTGGGATTGTCTTCATTATTTTTTAGTCCATGCATTTTGGATTTTAGTTCATTTGGGTCACTCTTCTTTCAACTTTTGCTTTTGCTTTTAATGGTTTTTGTACTTTTAAAATGTTAATCTTTAACTTCCGTAATTTTAAAAGTAATAATAAATATTTACAAAATATTTTTAGCAGTTTATCCTGTGCATTAATTTCTCTAATTTTGGTTTATATTTTCTTTTCTTTTTACTGATTTTTTTCATTGACTAAATTAAATTTAGCTATATATTTGTACAGAAGGGTCTCCACTATGTACTTTCAACGTGTTAAATTTTTTGTACATAGGAATCAAAATAGTTCCTTTCTAAAAGGATAGTAACTAATGGATCTTTTGAAACTACAGAAGACCAAAATGGTTATCATTTTAAAATTATATTAGTGATCAAAGTGAGTAAGGAGGGTGAATATTGTATTTACCATTCTAGAAAAAAAAAACAGGAAACAAGCATAACAAAAAAAAAAAACTAAAATTTCTGTAAGTATTTATAAATATTGTAAATTATCAAAATTTATTTATGATAAACCATTTTACTATGATATAGAAGGCATGAATAGTCCATTTTACCTTAGCCTATCACGTCCATTGTATTTTGTAAATATTTATGTTTAGTTTAATATATTTGAAAAGAACCATTTTAATGATTTAAAAAACAAATTTGGTGGTTTGTTGGTTTGAAAATTGTATTTAAAAGTGTACAGTTAAAATTTAAATTTATTTCGAATAACGTTTAAGAGTGATTTTAACGCAATGTTGGATCCTTATTTTTTCCTTCCAACTTCTGTTGTTTGAAAGGTAAGTTTTCAATGACAACAAATCAAAGTAACAACTTTTAATAGGGTCTCTTGAAATATGATTTTCATCCTTAGGCGTTGCCTATTGTGTGATTTTGAGTGGGATTGGTGTTTACTTTAACGTCTTAAAATATTATATTTTAGGACCTAAATCTAAATTCTTTAATCTCTTATCATTAGTTCAACCCATATTTTCTAGTTAAAAGGTAGATTGATATGACAACACTAAAGAATGGTGAATAGGAGGGTAAATCACAAAAGTTTATCAGGTTAGTCCAATTAAGCAAATTAACAATCTTTTTGCTAATGAGTAATTTAGACAAAAATTCCATGCAAATGCGTTCACATAAAAAAGACCTGTAAAGTGACTTAAACAAATTCAAACACAAGTTGTACCAATTAACTATATCAACAAATTAATTGCAAAACTAAATAAGAGATGAATAAAGAAATTGACACTGGTAATTTTATAGTGGTTTGGCACAATCAGCCTATGTTCACTTCCTAAGCTTCTCTTGGCCATGTCATTAAAACTTAGAATCGACTCTTTCTACGAATTAGAGACAACTGCTATTCTTAAGAGTTTAAGAGCAGACTTAATCATTTCCAGGATCATGATTAAATTGTCACAAAGGACTTTTAAGGATTGATAGCAACTCCTCTGGTAATGGATTTCGAAATGAAAAACAATTCTAATTCTTCGATCTTTGATTTAGTTTATTCAAATTGCATTGGAATCGTTATTTTGAGCTCTACACTATAAATTCATCAAAACACTCAAATTGTTAATATATTAATTAGAGTTTGTTATCATCAAAACAATAATTAATTAAACTTAATTAATTTGAGATCAAGGGTAAAAGAAATACAACAAAACATAACTGCTTATTGACTACAATCATCTATCATTGAAAGTAGTGGAGATGTACTGGCAATCTACAATTTTGTAGTAGGAAAGCACAATTTCATACAAGGTTGGGAGTTTAGTTCATGTACTTCTACATTTGTTTTCGGGTAATTATAATGACTTGAAATTTTAAGAATAATAATTAAGTATATAACAATATTTAATTTTTTTTTTACAAATATAGTAAAGTTTATTCCTAATAGACTAATATTTGCAACATGTGATAGACTCCTATCATTAATATACTAGATTTTGCTATATTCACATTTTTTTTTAATGTAATAATATTTTTGCCACTTCTCTATTTTAAACCAAATATAAAATGGAATATATTTTCATTTTTTTAAAAAAATAAATATAATTTAATATTTAAACCTTTCAATTTTTGAAAAAAAAAATCATTTATTTAAAAGTATATAAAAAAAACTAAAATAAAAAGATAAACCTTAAGAAAAAAGAAAGTTATAAGGAACATTTTATTAAGAGATGACGTGGTAAAGGGGAAAGGGTGTGTGTACTGAACTTCCCCTGCTTTGTTTACATGCAAATGTTTCCCAATCCTTCCTCCATAAATCAAATAATAATAATAATAATAATAATAATAATAATACCTATTCAAATTATATCCAAGAAATCTCTCAATAAAAAATAATACTATTTATAAAATCTCTATTATTAATAAAATTATAATTAAACCATTAAAATGAAAAAAAAAATTATTATAATTGACTTAAATTTTTGAGTTATAAAGTAAATTTTTATTTTAAAAAAATGAATAATAATAATAATAAAATTGAAAAGAAAAGAAAAATTCGTAATCCTATTACTAACCATATTCCTTAATCAATCTCTTTATTTAGTTACGGGAGTCGTCATTTACGGTGACGTTGAAAAAGAAACTTCGGGATCCTGATCAATTCATTCCAACAAATCCTTCCTTCGAAGCTTCACCGGAACCTTCAATTCCTCACCGGCCACCACGATGCAGAACGGCGATTACGGTACTGCTCCCTATTTTCAATACCCAAATCTTCAAAACCTTTCCTTAAATCCAAGCCCTAATCCACTTCCCACTCCCTCCGATCGCGACTACGCCTCCGCTCCCCCCTTCTCCACCAATTATCCTGCCTCCGATTACCCTGCTTATTCGTCTAATTATCCCCCTTACTCCCAGAATCCCGATCCCGTCGCTGCTTCTCCTACTGCTCCTCTTTACAATCCTCCCTCATCCAATCCTAATCCTAATCCTCAGACATTTAATCCCACTCCTCAACCACCTGCTTTCCCTTCCTTTGAGTCTCACGTTCCTTATCAATCTCCTTCTCAGTCCCAATCGTATTATTCAACCTACGATCAGCATCAGACGGCTCCTAATTATGCCCCTACTCCTACTCCTCCACCTTCCTCAATTCCGATGAATCAGAGCTCTAATTCTACCCCTAGTCCTAATTCTCCCTACTCCTCCATGTATTCCACTCCCTTTGGCTCTTTGGCTCCCCCCTCGTATGAAAACCCATATGAAAGTTCTGTGAAATTTGATCAAGTTGGTGGCTATGGTGATGATAGATATGGAGGCTACGGTCGAAGCCGGTCTGATATTGGTTCGGAGTTGTACGGTAAGCGGCCGGAGGACGCGGCGCCACGCTTTGATTCTGGTTATGATGACGGTTATGGCGATGGAGTCTATGCTTACCAAGGCGGAAAAGTTGAGCCTTATGGAGCTCGCGGTACAGCTTCGAAGTCTTCCACATGGTCTGCTGCTGCGCCTGCTTTTGATGATTATGGGAGGCCAATAAGTATTTCTCCAAAGAAAGAGTCGCCGGCGAGTTCACTGAAAGTAGTTAGGGCGATCCCTAAGGTGGAAGCGCAAGAAGATGCTAAAAATTGGGTGCAGAAGTTCCGGGTGAAGCTCTTGGCTGAAAGTGGAGGTCAGAGCACCATGGACGTTCTTTGTCAGGTATGTCATGTAGTCACAGAACAACTTCTTCATTTATCCACTTGTCCCGCATTGCTGTTTTTTTTTTTTTTTTGTGTGGTTCTATATGACACTATGCATTAGAGGCAAAACCTATAGAATTTGAGTGACAAAAACTTTAGTAATGATTTAATTAATGAGTTGAATACGAATCTTGAACTGTTAATTTCAAATGGGGAAGCTGTTCTGTGTAAGTATGAAGTATTCAAACCAATCTAATTACTCTCTTAGGATTTTCTTCATACATTGGAGTTTTTGTCGCTGTTTTGCCCCGTGCATCATTTTTTGTAGTTTCTTTTAAGAATCAATGTTTGAGTGGAATTTAAATCGTTAACTATTTATTTCAACTATGCATTATATTCAATTATTGTTGATCTAATCTGATTCCTGTTCTTTTTAATGTGTGCTTTGTGTTTGCACGTTGGAGTTTCTTAGTCATTGTTGTACTTCTTTTTATATTTTCCTTACTCCAAAATAGCTGAATTGTTATTAAGTTATTTTAGGACAACAATCGGGCTTGGTTATTTACTCTCTTTTGTTATCATTTCCAGGTTGGTCTAGATGGTATCCGTATGCTTGATCCAAATTCTAGTCGGACATTAAGGATATATCCTCTTGAGACCATTACTAGATGTGAAGTAAGTTGGGGCACCAGATTTTGTTTTTTTAGTTTACTCGGAATACTCTGCCATGAACTTACCATATGGTTTTTTATTTATATTTGTAAGGTATACGATTCATCTACCCTGGCTTTCTGGTCTAAGAGCTCTGTGGATATTGACCCACGGCGTATTAGATTGCAATCAAACAAGTACACGACCAACACGCTTCTGGACACAGTGACTGCTGCAACTGTACAGGTAATAATACAGTAATCCTCACCTGTTTCTCTTGTTTTATCCTTCTTATTTATGTATTTATTTTTAACTCTCTTGTCATTTCAAGATAACAAATTAGGGTTATCGCTAGAATTCCTACCCATGCTACAATCTATGCAATTTGTGATCTCAAGACATTAATGGACAATTAGGAATGGACTTTGCCATACCTCTTTGATGCATAAATGTATACATAAGGTGTTATCACTTATTAAGATATAGTTGATAAGTGCTCTTTATATTTTTGGTCCATTCATTCTGTGGTTGTAAAAAGTCTTAAGGTTACCTTCTGTTTAATGCCTGGACAGTGTACAGATATCATAGATACATACTGATCAGTCTCCAACTTAGATTCACCATGCACGACAATGTTGCCACCTTTTTAATTTTGTGAACTCTTTTCTATATGTTCTTCCCCATTTATTTTCAATATTGGTAGTTAGCTTGATTTGATTCCTTTATTGTTTTGTTCTCTTTTCGAAATCACAGTTTAAGGAAATGGGCGGAAGAAGTAGGCCTGCTGAATCTTTTAAGGCGTCTGAGCAGGCTACAGAGAAGAAGAAAGGGTTGGTTGATTGGGTG
This sequence comes from Cucumis hystrix, assembly GCA_025688845.1. Lineage (NCBI taxonomy): Eukaryota > Viridiplantae > Streptophyta > Magnoliopsida > Cucurbitales > Cucurbitaceae > Cucumis > Cucumis hystrix. The sequence goes on along the minus strand of CM046886.1, from coordinate 3,574,615 downwards.
AATCTGATAAAGCCAGGCAACGAGGAGAAAGATCATTGGGTATCTTGACAAAGTTTTCATAAATTATCAGCTTTTTTATTTTAAGTTTGTCTGAGGGTATATCAATTTACAATGCCTTTTCTGTTTACGTTTTTAGGTACCTGATGAAGCAGTCACAAAGTGTACAGCCTGTGGGACAGACTTTGGGGCTTTTGTACGAAGGGTAAGTTTGTTTACTATTAACAATGGAATAAGATTCATTAGATTGCCTTTTTCTCTGAATCTCATTGTTTCTTTCAACCTTTTTCTCAGCATCACTGCAGAAATTGTGGAGACATTTTCTGTGACAAATGCACTCAAGGTAGAACTGCTCTGACTGCTGAGGAGAATGCTCCTCAAGTTCGAGTTTGCGATAGATGCATGGTACGTCATGTGTAACTTTATTTATTTGATATTATTATCATTTTACTTACTTGGAATCCCTTCCATGAGTTGGGGTGTTTTGGTGGACTTGCTTTTGTTTTGTATGGCCTTGTGTTCTTCCATTTTTTTTGTTTTCTTAAAAATTATTTTAATTTCTCTTTCCTTATTTGAGTTAGTATTTTTTTTTCTTGTGTATGATTATATTCTATTATAAGTGTTGGTTGTTTTGTGCTTATTGTGTTATGTTGTGAATTGTATTATATAAGAAAAATTCTTCAGGGATAAATGTTACATGAAGCATATTAAATCCGTCATTGTTTATTAAGTCCTGGAAGGAAAATTCACCGAGTGTAACAGTTGTAACATTCTGTCTATTCTTTTCCTTTGACAACTATAACGAATTTTAGGTTTTAATTTTTAACTGTTATTCTTCATCAGGTTTTTGGGAAGTGTGGATATTGTGGGTTTGTTTATTGAATAATTAGCTGGTGATTAATTAAATGCAGGCTAGTGTGTAATGTTGTTGGTTCTTAACATGTCTGTTCTTGTTTTCAGGCAGAAGTGACTCAGAGGCTCGCTAATGCCAAAGATTTGGCCAGTAAGCCTGCAGGGTTGCATAGCCATGAGGATCTTGCCAAAAAACTTAAGGTAGTAATCTTTTATATCTCGCTTTTTCGCATTTCTTGCTTATTGAGCATTGTGATTTCTGTGAGTTTGATCTTCTTCCCTGCAAGAAAAGTACTTATGATGGATTTATTGCACTTGTTAGAAAGATCACTTAAAAATGAACCTGTGATAAATTTGTTCTTATATTTTCTCCTCCTTATTGCATCAGTCTAATTTTTTATTTTATCTTTTTGTCATTGTAGGACGAAATGGAGAGAAACCGAAGGTCATCGGGTAATTTCTTGTTCTGGAATAGATAATTTATATGTGCTGCTAGTGATAGTAAGATAATTCATATGTGCTGCTAGTGATAGTAAGATAATTCATATGTGCTGCTAGTGATAGTAAGACAATTCATATGTGCTGCTAGTGATTGTAAGATAATTTATATTTGCATTTGGTTATGCAACCTCCAGCCACTCTGGATGTGAATAAGCATTAATATTTTTGTCACTTCCATTGACTGCCACAGGATCCAAGTCTGATGGATCTGGGAAACGGATGAAGGAAGTTGCATGCCCTACTTGTACTGTTCATTTACAGGTTTGATCCTTGCGTCATTATCATCGTCATTTCTTTATTTGTTTAAGCCACAAATTTATGCAGTTTGGAGCATGCTTATGTGTTGCAAATAGCAATCAAGATCCAAAGTATTTGCAAATGTTAGAAACATAGTCCAATGCAAGAAGATTTGCAAATATGACAAAATTCAAATCCAGCTCTTAGAGTCGGTCAGTGATTGATCATTGCTAATAGGAGTCTATTAGCGATGAAGTCTATTACTAATAGAAGTTTATCATCCATAGATTTTGCTATATTTATAATTCTTCTAAAATGTTACCATACTACTCAACTTTTAGCTCTAAAATGTGACCCATTACAACTTTTTTCCCTTCTCTAAAATATTGTTGTGAACTTGTGAGCACCTAGCACAGAGATCCTTGTGTAACTGTCTGAGTGGCATGATAACTTAAATGACATTTAATGCAAGGAGTATGAATTGTTTAGTTTGAAAAGTTGTGTAATCGAGGAGTTGTTTAGTTGCAGTACTGCAAAGAATTGATTTATTTAGTCAAACATGGCCTTAGTGTTGAATAGACTTCCTTTTAGAGGCTGCTTATGAATACAAATGTGTTTGTAAGGAGATAGATTGATGTGAAGTAAAAATTAGAGATTGATGGACGTATTGATTAATATATTTTCATTTGCAGGTCCAGGTTCCAAGCTCAGGTTCTGAGACGATTGAGTGTGGGGTTTGCCAGCATCCATTCCTTGTTAGCGCTCACTGACTCATCCAAAGTTCTAGTTAAATGTGCTTTCATAGAATGGCTTGTTCATTATGATGATATGTTCTCTGTGTTTTAAAGTTTCCAAATAATTGAGCCTTTTCTTTTCCTTTTCTTATTTTATTTGTTCATGGTTCTCTCTCAAAGGCCTTGAACTTCAATAACTTCTTATCATCACTTGTGGTTCCATATTATTGTTTTGTAAATGGAGTTTGTCTTTCGTTAAAGCACACGGCTATTTTGATGTACAAAGAAAGTTGCATTCCCTACTTCCCTATTTACTCTCTCTTATTAAGCCTATTTTTTGGGGTTGTCTCGCACTTAACTCGGATTGGGTTACGTGGGTAAAAAGCTTCAAATTACTTTTTATCATATGACAATTAACTTTCAATTATTCATGTTTCAAACCCATTGTTTGCATCAACTCGTCTTTTTACCTTATTATTTGCGTAAATTCTTTGAATTACTCTTTTCTATAATAATTATTAATTCATCTTATCACAATTTTTACACTGAACCTAATTCTTTTTAAGTTCTTTACTAAATATCTCAAATTCAATTTTTTTTTTACTAAAAGTTGTTTAAAACTCAATTTTTTTTACTAAAAGTTTTTCAGAAAGAACTAACAAACTTTTAGAAGCAAAGAGATGAGATTGACGACCAACTTTGATCTTATATAAACTTGTGGTGCATTCTCATGTAAAGTTTTGGATTGGCACTAGTCCCAAAAATATTTTTCATTAATATAAATGATGAAAAATTTAAAAGCGTATATGATATTGTTCATAGTTATGTTTGACACGTTATTTACAACTATAAAGAAGATTATCATGTTTTCTTTTATTCTATCTTAAATTTTTAGAACAATTGCACAATTTTTTACTATCGTTGATTTGCATGAATGACCGTTGTGCATATCTTTAAATTTGTGAACAATAATAGTCATCACTTTGTTACATTTAAAATCTATCCCAAAGTATTATATTGAACCAATTTCAAATATTAAAAATAGAATAAGGGTTTTAAAATCTAAGAATATTTTCAATAATTTAGGCCTCTTACCATGTGATTATGGGGTCTATTTTCTATTACCGTAATGAGATATGAGATCTATTTTCAAGTTTGTGACTATAATTAAAACCGACAATATGATAGAATAGTGAAGTACGTTCAACCCAATTGTGATTGAAAATTATGCGAGAGTATTGCTACTATTATAACGGAAGAATTACGAAAATGTTACCATTACCATTATTGTTATAATAACATTAATGGTAAAGATAAGAAGACAAATGAAGTTTGCAAAATATTTAGAAAAATGTGGTGAACAGCAATTCAACTTACGACTTGTTAATTCATCGACGGGAATTTCATTTACATTACACGCCTATTCCTCGATACTTAAACGCCCTTCCTCCCTTTCCCGCCCTTTTCTAAGAGCAGAGTTTTTCTCTTTGTGGATCTCAAAGGATTGTAGGGATGAGGACTGAGGAGGTAGCTCAGCAGTTTCACGCCATCAAGCTTATGGATTATCATCAATGGGAACCTCAAGATTCTCATTCCAAACGTGAAAGGTAAATCTTATGTAATGTCATTTAATACTGCAAGACTCACATCGTGTTCGCGAATTTGATCCTTCTGAAATTCTGGTTAGTTGTTCATTTTTCTTCTTTGAATTTCGAGGTAGGAATTGCAAGAAAGTGTTGTTTCAGTTTTTCCTAAATGGTTTCGACTGCTTTAGAATTTCTTCATTGGGCAGAACGGTACAAATATTGGGACAGTGAACCTAGAAATTAGTGGTTTAATGGAAGGGGATAGAATATAAGTGAACACGGGAATAGATTCTTGAAAATCATTAGATTACTCGATCATCTTTAATCTAATCGTGTATATAGAGGATTATTTATGAACGGAATTAGAGTATTAGGGGCTAATATTTATGATATTAGAGGGATTTCCATTGCCAATGGAGAAAAAGTTCGGAGGATGCGGTCACTATTTTGATATCGAGAATGGTTTTAGTTCAGTGCAAGGAGATAAGCTTTGATAAACCTCCTTGATCACAATTTTTGTTGAAGATGCTTTAGCTGCTAATATAGAGATGCTTTAACTCTTAAACTATTTAAACTATATAATTGTTCATTGATATGAAAACTAAACATGGGAGAGGAGAAAAGTTCACTACAATGAAAGATTCAAGTCTTGTATCCCTATTATGTTATTATACCTGTGTAAGTGCCTCATTATCAGTGAAGTTGAAATTCAGTTGTTAGTTGTTACTATGTCCTTTTGCTTGTATATCTCTTCTACCCACAATCACCATTAGCCAAAAATGGGAGTCTTCGATACAGTTTTGTTTAAGATCAATTTATCACTCAGCCCCATCTGCTCTTTCGCCACCGCCATACTTTATTCGTTTCTCCTGAATCTTAATGTTTCTTCTATAAAGTGACTTTAGCCTTCAATTTAGTTTTGATTATTTTTTTTAAAGATGAAGGGTGTTCAATCAGGTTAGACATCTAAAACACCAACTTCGTTTATTCAGAAAGTACTATAGTCCAAACTGAAAAAGATGACTAGAGAATTACAAACTTTTGACCTGGTTAATTGCAATGTGTTCACTGTTTTATAATTAATCTTATGGCTCACTACTCTCACTAGTGACGACAAATGGACTTCGGACTCGATGTTTTCCATTGGTCCAAGTGATTGAACCAAAGCCTGTCTCAAGTGTGGATACAGTTTGGGTGAAAACCACTTGATAACTCTGCTTCTCATAGTTCTTTGCAAATTTCAATTTCTCTGGAATCACTTTGACCGCTACTTCCTCAGGTGCATCTACACTGACTGTGTAAACTGTTTCACCATTGCCACCAACATTTGTAACTGTTCTGATTACTTTCTTGCTTTCCTTGCCTTTCAATTCAGATACTGCTATTGTTGGATAGTTCATGTTGGATATGTAGTCTGCATTTGAATTCTTGGGGCAATCAAATCCATCAGGAACAGTGGTTGTGATGCTCTTAATGGTGGTTAGATTATAACCTCGGCCGCAAAGGTATAGTAAGTAGTCTGTGGTACTAGTTTCATAGACTAGTCCTGGTTGTAGTGCTCCATTGGTTGATATTTCTCCTGCCCCATAATCATAAGGTGTGGCTACTGATCCCGTATCCAAAGTCATCGGTGATCCCAAGTTATTCGTTTGGATTGCTGTAAATTTTTTTGAGAAAAAATTGGTCATTTAGTAAAAATGTTCAGTTCAACAAGGAAAGAAGAATTTTTTTTCTTCCATTCTGAGGTTAATTCCTTGCCTGTTGTCATGATGGCTGATCTGATTGCTGAGGGACTCCATGTGGGGTTTTGAGATTTTACAGAAGCCACTACGCCAGAGACATGGGGGCAGGACATTGAAGTTCCTGAGATCACATTGAAGAGTGGTGACTTCGTTGCTTGTGGAGTTGAGCTTGAATCATTGCCAAGCCAGGCTGCAAGAATGTTCACTCCTGGTGCTGATATGTCCGGCTGCACAAAAAAATTTCTTCATGAAGGTTGAAATTTTCAAGTTAATATATAATAATCTTTCCCCTCGTCCTTCCAGGTAGAAGCTGCCTTTTACCTTGATTATGTTTAATACTGCGGGATTAGGCCCTCTGGATGAAAAATATGTTATAGCAGGCGCTGGCTTATAGTTTATTATGGTCTCAGTGGGGAGAATTGTAGCAACTGGTTTCCTTCAGAAAATTTCAAACTCAATTAGCCATTGGAGATCATGAAGTTCAAGCTAGTAAAGAAGATATGGAATTGAAGTTCACTTCACATCCGAGCTTTCAATCTAGATTGATTAAACAGAGGATAATTTTAACTTTTACCTGCTTGAGTTAACATAGGAGAGGATCTCAAGACCATCCTTTTTGCTAATAACTGTCATGGGAGTAGAAAACTTCTCTGCAACTAATTTTGAGTCGTCATCAATCAAAACTACCCCAACCCCTCCAAGATTCTTCACTGTTTCAGCCTGACTTTGCCAATCCGAACCGCCTCCTTCGACACTGTTTTCGCAAATAACTATCTTTCCCTTCACTTGAGCTTCATCCATGGAATCTTCAGAACAAATCCTGATTAAATTGAGATATAACTGTTAGTATAAATACTTGAAATCTATATAGGTTAACCCAAGATCATTCACGTCAAATTGTCAAGAATAAATTATTCCATCCCATGTAATTGATGGCTATAAAATGACTATTGTTTTCCTCGACAAAACTCGGAAGGCTATAAATTATTAATTAGATAACTCACATACGTATTTATTAAATAAATACATCTAACAATAACAACCGGAGAACTCATCAGAAAGCTTTGTAAGAAATTTTAATAAATTACTCAGCATGTCATTTCTTATATACCTTGCACTGTCTTCACTGGCACTCGCTTTCTTGGCTGACTTGCCTTCTATTAGTGGGTATACAGGTGACTTTTGAAGATCAGAGAAGTTTATACCTTCGCCCTGCATTATAATTTTTTTATTTGAAATAATTTAATGTGGTTTTAGCAGTTTTCATTGCAGTTGCTGAAGGAATTTGAATTACCTTGATCACTTTTTTGTTGCCCAGCACAACATCAGACTCAAAATCCCTATCTATGGTGGAGGCAGCCACTGTTAGAATCCACGGCGCGTCGTTCACCACCGTTCCCGAACTGGGACCGTCGTTTCCGGCGGAGCAGACAACTGTAATGCCCTTCTCAACCGCATGAAAGGCTCCGATGGCAATAGGGTCGGCCGTCAAATCTGGTTGGAAGACGGAGGGTGTACCGAGAGATAAGGACAATACATCGACCCCTTCGGCGATGGAATCATCAAACGCCTTCAGGATCGACGACCCACGACAGCCGTCGGCCATGCAGACTCTGTACATGGCGATCCTTGAGCCGGGGGAGCCGCCCTTGGCCGTCCCGGCTGCGAGGCCATAGTACGATGCATTAGCCACGGCGCTTCCGGCCGCCGTTGATGCCACGTGGGTGCCATGTCCAGCTCCGTCTCGAGGTGAGTGGTACCGTATGCCGTCACTCTCAGAACTTTCGTAAAATCTTGCTCCAATGATTTTTCTGGCACCACAACATGTCACACTCACACATAATATGGTTCGATGCTTTAATTTTAATCTCCATGCATTTGTTTTTTGAAACACAGTACACTTTTTCAATCTTTTTAATAAAGCATATCTTTTTTCAATTTAATCATTATAATTAAATTTTTTTAAAATTTTAAAATTTAAATTATATCCTATAGTCACTGAATTACATAATAGGCAATAGCTATCTTATTGACAAAAATTTCATGAAATAATTAAGACACTTGAAAAAGAAAAGTTAAAACTTAGTTAAAGTACAAATTTAGGGCCTATGTTAATTTTAAAGGGTTTGAGAACATTTTTGTTTAACTTAAAAGAGTAGATTTGGAGCATTAAAAACTAAACACTAATTGAAAAAACAAACCATTCTTAAGCTTTTAGATTTATGTCTAAATAAAACAACTCATTTTCATCATAGAGTATAGTCGTAATTTAAACAATAATCATAATATAAAAACACTAAACTAAATATCACGATTTAAAAACACTAAACTTTAAGTTGGTAGTAAATCAGAGCGTCATTTCTAGTGGGTACACACACTCACCTATTACAGTTGGAGGAAGTGAAGTCATCGCCTACCATGCAGGTACCTTTCCATCTCGAAGGTATTGGACCCATACCCATGTCATTAAAACTCTCCGATTCCGGCCAAATACCTAATTTTACCGATGACTATTTAGAACTAACTTTTTATATATTGTTAATGGTGTAGATTGCAAAGCAGAGAATAATTAATGTTTGATATATATAATTACCAGTGTCCAAGATTCCTACAATGGTATCGTATGGTTGAGAGGAAGAAGCTGGGGGATCTAATTTCGGATTGGCGTCGATTTTGACGCTTGTCTGACCGACCAAGAAATCCCATGAATGAGTTGTGTGTAACTTCAATAATGGATCGGGAAAAACCGAAACAACTCCAGGGCTTTGTCTCATGGCTTGGGCTTCATGTTCTGATAGGCGAGCTGCAAATCCTGTGAACCCATGTTTATATGTGTGTACCACTGCGTTCCTACGTTCCACACAACGCAAACAACAAAATTATATGTGAGTTTTTAATTTCTCTCTACCTTTTCAATCTCTGTAGTCCTACATGGTTTTCATTTTTCACACTGTCCGATTAATTTTATACGTATCTAGTCAGTACAAGTTAGAGTTCCATGCCGAAAAAAAGCAAAAAATGCACTTAGATGACCTATTCCTCTTATAATCAATTAATTTTGAAATGAAATTTGTTTATAATCTAATATTACATCATTTTTATTTTGTGTCCAGTAAATTTATAATGTTTTGTTAAGAAAGTCTTAGATAATTGATAATCTAATAACTTATTATGTTATGATTTTAAGGTTCCGTTTTATAACTATTTAGGCTCATGATTGAAATCTTAGGAATTTATTATGTAGTAAGGCTAGATTTGCTCACGATTGAAAATTTAAGAACTTATCTTTAGAAAGTTATAAGCTAGATACATTATGAATAACACATTCTTAGATACGTTTCAAGATACATGCATTTCTAGATACATGTAATTGTTCAAGTACATGAACAATATGTTTATATGTACTTCATTTATTTCGTGTCTTTTAGGTAGTCTCTTTAGTACTATATAAGGAGTTTATTGCCCTTATTTGTAAGCAATAAAGAAAAAAAATCAAATCAACGGAAGCAAATTAAAGTTTATAAAGAAAGTAAGTTTGACAATATTTTTTTCTTATGTGTTCATGAATTTTGTAGGAGATCAAGTATCTTGTCTTAAAAGTTTGTGAGATTTAGAGTGAATTTAGAGGGCTCGAGAACGCTTCTAACAGTTATTATGTAGTTGTAATTTTAAGGTTTTGTGTGGTAACTATTTAGCCTTCCTTTAATAATCATGTTTTTAAAAATTAAGCTGCAAATTCCACTCCATCCATTGGTTTCTAAGTTTTGTTGGCTACATTTTAGGATTAAGTCGAATTTTGATTAAAAAATTAATGTCTATTTTTGTTTTTTTGAATTCACTAAGATCTGAACTCTTTTAAATATGCAAATAACTGTAATAAAGAATGAAAAAATAGGTGTGATTAAAAAAGTGGTTACAAAAAGAATTATATTAGTTTTTTAAGATTATGTCAATAAACACCATTTCCACCTTTAAACATCTTATTTGGTTATCTACAAATGGAATTTTGAAAATCAAATAAAGTTCTTTTTTTAAAAAAAAATAATAAAAATTGAACTTAGAATCGAATCTTTTACTTTAGAAAGAAAAGTAAAAGATGAAAATTAATGAATTAAAAATGAGAAGAAATATGTCCATTAGCGTAAGAAATTGAGATATATTTATAATGTTACCGTCTGTTGACAGAGTTAAGAAGGCGAAGGAAGTCAGTCCTGAAGCCAGAAGCGGATCCCATGTAAACGACATAAACACCATTGTTTGCGTCTTCAGCAGCATCAGCTACTTTTACATTTTCAGAAATAAGAAAAAAGGTAACACAAACCAAAGCGAAAAAAACACAAAAAGAAATGCTTTGCATGGCGTATTGGCTTCTGTATTGATCTAATTGACTAAGTTTCCTTCCACTTCAAGCGCTAATTTATATGTTTTTACAGATGAAAACTGGTGGTGAAGAAGGAATATGGAAAATTTCAATGAGATGAGATGATCAGTTGGTGGGTTTCATGATTCAGAGCACGCGCACTGCCAAAATGTCAAGATTTTCCCTTATCCACACGTAGTGCGCCATGGTAATTCAAATGGTGGCTTACTGAACAACAGTGGCCATGGTGGGGATTTTGGAGATCATCACACAAACTGGTAAGATTTTTCCTTTTTCCTCTTTATATATAGATATGCATATAAGATTCAATCAACCCCATACCTAGCTAGCTGATGGATATGGGTTGTTTTTATTTGGTAACAACCCACATGACATTTACATGGGTGATGGGTGGGTTTAATTAATTTCTCTTATTCTTTCTTCATCAATCCTATCAAGTTTAGTTCACTACTAATTAGCTGTGTTAAGAATTTTATTTGCTTGTTTTGAGGATTCATGCTGGGTTTATGTTCTTAAATGATGGAGGTTTAGAATGTGGGAAATGGGATACACGTCAAGTTTTCTCATTTTTAGAATGTTACGTCCTTAACTAGCTAAGGTCGAAGCTCTTTTAATTATATTCAAGTTAGCCACAATTAATAAGCTTAGAGTGTGTATTTTAATACAACATCCATATATATAATAGTGTTAATTATTAAACATGCGTTCTAGATATCATTGATTACTCATGATTATATGTTAATATACAAACATCATTTTTTTTTTTTTTGTTTTGGATTGATTGTTGATCTTAGAACTCATTAGTTATATCAATCTGTATGAATTGATTTAGTTGGTTTATATAACCTTTTATTTGGATCATAACTTTATATATATATATAATGATAGGCTGAATTTTTTTACATGTTTATATAGCTTTGTGGAAACTCGTTGATGTGTTTGGATTTGTACCTCTTTAACTAATAGAACTATAATGTGACAAATATTATTTTAAAACAATATGAATGGTCTTTTATTTTTTTTATGTATAAAAAGAGATGCATATAGTTTGGTGCAATATAATCCTTACTTTTGAGTAAATCCAGGGGACAAATGCACTTTCAATCTAGAGGTTAGGATAATTAGATTGTATTGACATAATTGAATTTCAAACTAAAAAAAATTAAGTCCTTGTATTTATGCTTTTGCTAGCAGCTAAGAAAGCTCACATGGTTTTTTTTTTTTTTTTTTTTTCTAATGACCTTACGTCAAATACTGTATTTTTATATAACTATGAGACCTCCAAGCAATTAGCCTTTTTTGGTTGAGGTAAACACAACACACTTTGCCCATCTTTTATTGGTTTGTGCCTCATTTTACCCCTTCACTTTTCCCCATCTCTTCAATTATATTTCTTTGCAGTTTGGAGCCATCTCCATCCATCCATTCCCCTTCCTTCTTTCCCCATATCATCTTCTTACTTTCAAGAACCAATCTCCCATTAGTTCATCATCTGTCCAAATTCCCCTAAATATATAATTTACATTGGGAGCCATCTCGTTCCAGCAGATATGGAACCACCAGCAGTTTTTCTTTCTAGAGGAAATAAGGAGAAAGAGAAAGAAATAAAAATGAATAAATTTTAGGGTCCCCGGCGCCTGTCTAAAGAAAGAGGGTTCCGAGGTGGAGGGAGATAGAAAGAAGAAGATACTCTTCTTCTTTTCAAAATATTTGAAAACCTCTGCTAATCAATTTGTTTGAAGTTTTCTTTCCTTCAACATAGATTCAATTTTAAAACAAAATTGTGTAGATGTATACTTTTCATATAGATCTTTTTCTTATTGGAAAATTGTATCATAACAAAAATATTAAAAAAAACAACTCATGATAATTTTTTTTCTTTTTTACATATTATGAATATGAAAAAATTAATAATATTATGTAATTGTAAACTTATCGATTTTTAAATTTACTATTTTTATAATTTAAAAATGTAATAATATGAGTCAAATTATCATAAATTTCTTTTGCTATTGTTGCAAGGGTCTTTTTTTTTTTTTTTACTAATTTGCTTGCAACTACTGTTCAAAACTTCAAGTTAAGAAGCATAAAATCTCATAATATTACAAATTTTTTAAAATTAAAATCTCTTCTTGAAACTTACCAAACCAATAAACAGTTAAATACTATATATATATATATATATATTTATTTATTTATTTATTTATTTATTTATTGGTATCTCACAGAGACTCAAATACTAACATTATACACACTTGTATTTTATAGAATATTTAAATTATTGTTCATGTTCGGTAGATAATCTAAAAATTAAAATTTGAAAATAGAGATCAAATGAAAACATGGTTGTATTTCATGTTTTCGTATATATATGTTTGGTAGTGTAATTCAGAAATTGAATTCTAGTTTAAAAGGTCACAAATTAGTTTGAATATATTAATTGACAATAAAGTGTTATTAACTTATTTATAAACATTTTTTATAATAAAAATTGTAAAATTATTATTTTGTAATGTTATCTAATTTATTGGATAAGTATAAATTTTTATCCAATGAATTAAAATTTGAATCATATGGTTTATAATTAGAATTTAACCTCTATGATTTGACAAAACTTCACAATAAATAGTTTCCACGATAGGAATTATATCGGAGAGGATTTAACAAATTATAGAAAGCTAAGATAATATTATCCAAACTTAGAATTTGAACATTAACAAAATATGAGAAGTTCTTTTAAATGAAAATTTAAAACTTCTGAAAATATCTCCAATATCGAAAACTATCACAATGTATTTGTAAGATGGATTAGGATAGATTTTTATGTCTATATATCATGATACATATATACACAAATAGTAGTATATCTAGATTTATCGTGATTCATTGTAGATAATTTGTGGTATTTTATGCTATGTTTTGAAAATATTTTGGTTCATTTTTCTATATTTGAGACTAGCTTTAAAAATATATTAATTTAAGGAGAGTTTTCAAAATGGTAAAATTGACAAACTATTTATACGACAAAATCAAGTGTAATAAGTTTTTTTCATCTAGTTTTTTTTTTTACTATAAAGTATAAATAGTTTGTATTTTTTTTATTATTCTTGAAAGAAACTCTTTAATTTAAAAAAAAATTAAGCAAAAAACGCAGCGGTTGAATACATTGGTTAACGTTGTGAATTAAAAATATTTTAAAAAAAAGAATATATATATATATATATAACATATATGTAGATATACTATGTGTATATGCATATGTACATAAAGTATAATATGTATATGCATATGTACATAAAGTATACTATGTATGTGTGTATATACACAAAAATAAAGAAAGTACACATCAAGATAGAGATTTGAACAAAAATATAAAACATTGCAAAACATTATAATTATGTTTATACTCAAAAAAAAAAATTTACTGAAGATTCGTTGATGAGGTTATTTAGTATTAACAATTTATCAATAAAATCTAACATTTTACTTACATCTCATTGTAATTATCACATTTTATAACATATTGTATTAATGATGGTCATATTTATCGTATTTTAAGAAGGAAGACCACCTATATCATAGTCTAAGATTTAAAATCGGGACGTGTTATTAATCATAACCATGAAAATGAGTGAACAATATATGTATAAATATATAAACTGAGTTGAATGTTGTTATAATAGAAAGTTATGGTGAATTATTGTCGGATAGTTTTGGTGCGCCACTAATAGGCATTAAAAGCACTTCATATTTTGGGTAATATCATTAAATCTCCACCTTCAATAAATTCACCACAAATGAAATGAGTTGCAAACACTCAAAACTATGAGGCCAAGCAATAAATAATTATTTAATGGCGATGATGATGATGATGATGCATACCATTTATTTGTTTGTGCTTTCCAATATTGGACTCTCTTTAGATTAGGACTCTCTCTTTAGATTATACACACAAAAAACAACTTTTAATTTTACCTATAATATTTTGTTCCTGATTTAACCTCCTCATGCTTGGCTAAGACTTACCCAAACAATGGCTCAGGCAAATAATCCTAATATCAAGTAATTAATTAGTTGAATACATTAATTTTGTCCACTTGATTTATAAGATTTGAGAGCTCTTGGAATTATGGTATCTTTCTCTCATTTTCATCGCAGCTTGTTTGGATTTTAAAAAATAAATATTAATAATAATAACCCAGCTTAATGAGTCTAAATCTGTCCCAAAATGTCGTCGGGTACTCTTCACGTTCACTTTCTCGCCATAGTTAGAGAATAGAGTAAGAACAAATCCAATATGCCTAGAAAATCCACTCAAACATGTCTCCTAAAAATGCAAATCATAAAGCAATCCAAATATTCAGATCATACAGAAAATGCCTATATATAAGAGGTGAGAGAAGAAATAATCATACAGAAATACTATAAAGGAATCAAAGGACAAGAGAAAGTGAGATTGAGGAGTTGGTGGATAGGACTTTTATGGCTTTTTTTGTGGTCAAAGAACTTCCAATAAAAGATTTGGGTAAAAGACAAAGACGACCACTAGAAGCCATTTCTGTGATTGTTTCTCATCTGAGGATGACTACATAAAAGGTGAAGCTTTGACAAGACCAAACAATAAAGAGATCAAAAAGGAAGGGAAAGCAATTATACATTCCTATCTCAGTGTCGTCGTCAAAAAGACAGACCTGTACTACACTACAAGTGAACTAGACGACAGAATTACAGAAAACAAAAACGCCATCAACGTTATTCAAAACTTCATCCCAATCAGGTTTCCTGAACAGTAAGAACCATCCAAGAATAAATAGACAGATAAGAAAAAATAGCATAATGAAAGGAAATCCAAGGTAGAGAAGAACAAATCCAAATAGCTGAGATATCAAAGGAAAGATCAGCCACTAAAATTCAAAGGCACATTTCCTTTTTAAAAAAATGGTCATTGATGATTCAGAATAGTGTTCAATGAATGTTTATATACTTCAGTCACTAAAATCATCCATAAAGCATAAGAGAAACATTAAGAATGTACTTCCAACTACAAGTATACCAAAACTAAACTTCTCCTCTTTTTATATTTGGAATAATAAATAAAATATTCTTCGTATCCCCAAAAACTAGCCTCTTTGAACTGCCAAAATGAGCATGACAAGAAATGGCATGACACATGGAGGAAGAGAGAGAGTTAGCAGCCAGACCCTCTTGTAAGTAGACATGTATTATCCCAAAAAGCAAGCGCTCGAACCTTTGGGAGAACAAAATTGATCAGATATCAGTCTGAACATCCTGATTCGCCTCACCATTAGTAAGTTGTGAACAATCACCTGACTCGGAAGATTGTAACTCAGTAGTATGCTCGGCGTTATGAGGATCATTATCATTGGTCATACTTTGGTTCGTACCTTCATCCACTCTGACCCTTTGAAAAGAAGTTGCTAGACTATCATGAGTTGATCCACTTGAAGCAGAAGAGACCAAATCGGTTCTAAACCAATTGGATTTAGTTGTCCATTTCTTCCACTCATTTCTCCGTCTGATCTTATAATCCTGCAACAATTTCAGCAGAATAATTAGACCACTAGAGTAAAACTCAACCCATTAGCTGCTTTTCATAACGCTAGCTGGATACATATATTATATACACACACACAAGTAAATTCAGAACCAAACAATGCAAATGACCTCAAGATTGGATTGGTCATCAGACAACGAACAAAGAGAGTGTATGAAACTAACCTGAACTTCCACTTCAGTAGACGCTCTCAAGGATTCTACTATCCATTGAATATTGTTTGTCAGACTCAGTACCTGCAAAAACAAAGTTATAAATGCAGCAATCAAGCACAATAGTATTTTCAATTCATTCTAAATAGGTCACTGAACTGCTGTATCAAGCAAACATTTGAGGGCGTGTTTGGCCCAAAGAGTTCCTAAACTCACTGTCTAAAAACCATTAATTCCATAAAGTTATGACCTCCATACACTGTGGGTCATATGACTAAACAATTCTTCTGACTTACAAACTCCACCGATTGCCCAAATGCCTTGAATTATTTTCTTAATAACAAGTCATTTGAACAAGCTATTGTTTAAGTTGAACAAGCTGTAAGAAAATTGGTCGGGGACAAGATTATCATCAGAACAAAAGCAGGTTTATGAAAATAAACATTCAAAATTAATTTAAGCAGAAACAACAAACGATATATTACACATACTTGTTGAGGAAAAAAATTTGAATTTACAAACGATACTAAATGTTAGAATGAAGCCATTTTTCTGAAGATACAAGAAACTCATGTATGGCTATGCTCAAGAATTGATTGTAGTGAGAAGAAAAGATATGACCACGATGAATCAATGACAAGATTTTAGTAGCACATCTCTTTGTGCTCCCTGGTTTCACAAAAAACAAGATCAAGAACCCAAAATTTCCACACCACTCTAACCAAAATGTTATCTTTCTTTTAAATTGTCTTGTTGTTGACAAGAACAAGTTTAACTACTCAATGAAGCTGAACTCTCATTTCTGATACAGAGGGATAAAGAATATAAACTAATAGAAACGACAAAGGTAGAGAGAAGGTAAACTAAATATGTGAAAAAAAAATGAAATCTCATGATGTAATCCATATCCCTAATTGGATATTGAAATCATTTGGCCGTTAAAGACCACAGATTGAATGTATAAACACATAAATTTGCGGGTATAAATCAATAGCCTTATTCTAGTCAGCACACTCTAGAAAGAGGATTACAAGTATGGAGAACAAAAATAGTTACTGGAATGATCACAATGACTTTCAAGTATCTCACTCTAGCATAATCTAAAAAGGGAAAAAAATTAACACTACCACCTTCCTTCAAGCTGTGCAGGATTATCACCTTGAAATCACATTTTCCTGACAGGTGGCTTTAAAGTTCAAATTATCCTTAGTTTGGTGTCTTTGAACCAATAAATTTGATTCTTAAACAAGTATGGCTAACTTGGGTGTTGGGTAAATTCAATTATATATTCTCCATTCGGTCAAGAGATCACCAATTGATCAAATCAAACAAAATATAGAAAAATATTAACCATTCTGTCTTTAATCCCTCCACACAGCCTGCAGGTAACTTTAAAATCAGATCATTTGAAAAAATGATCTTAATGAATCCCTAACTTGAATTCTCCAAGTCTTTTAAGACTGAAGCAACAACAATTTTGGCAAACCTAGGTGCTTCATAAATTTAACCATAAGCTTACAATTTAATTAACATTGATATAAGAAAGAGTTGTTTCTTACAAGACTAACCAATTTCTTCATTCATAAAATTGAAATTCGTTAAAACCACACAGTAAAACTAATTTTTCTATGAGAAGCTTGAATCAATATCATGCAACATCTGATATTATCACACAATGGCTAAAAGAGATTTTTCTTCTAAAATTATACAACTGTAGCCGCACTTAAACATAACTCATTTAAGGAACCTTTTTTTCTTCCTTTTGTTTCTGATACAGTAAAAAGTTACGTACAAAAGGGAATTGCCATATACTAAATGACAAAGAACATTATCTGATAAATTAACAAGCAAATTCCAGAATTATTGTTAAGGAAACCAAATTAATGCCAATAATGATTTGTTAGAAAGAACTATATAAATTTAAGATTCTTTAATCTCATAAAGAACAGCAGAATATCATCAGAACTTACCATAGGGAAGGTCGCTATCAGAGAAATTGGCACCCAGCCTTGATCGTCCATCTGGGACCTTAAATAATCATCTTTTACCAAATTACCATCACTGCAAATAGCATAGAAAGGAAAGCACAGTTAGATTCAGTAATCAAATGAAGAAAGAAACAACCAAGAACCAAGTGGTTCCTTCATATAGTGAACCATATTACCTGAAATAATATTCAATCTGCTTAACTATTGATGCAGACAGAGTGGGATCTACAGTAGGATAGTTCATTGCAGGTCGTGGCATGAAAGGCATGCCACTTCTGTAAGCCTCCAAGGGCAATGTAGGGACGTAGACAAACTCTGATCAAAATAAGGATGAAAATTAAGATTATATTTAGAAACTATACAGCTACTATCATCTTTAGTCCCTAGAGAAACACCCACCTGGATGAGCCATAGGATTCAGGTGAGGTCTAACACCCTGGGGAAACTGACCAGTGAAAGGTGGCAAAGGCCTCATAAAGCCTCTAGTATGAGGCCTGTGCTGCTGAAAATGAGCATCTCGAGCATTAAAATATATTCCACGATCTTGACCACGTTTTCCCCCACGATTGTTATGGTAGTGACTATCACCACGAGGATGGAGGGGAAAATTCCCCCTAGGAAAGAAGTTTCGGTGATCAGTACCAAAATTTAATTGAGGCACAAAGCCTGCAACAGCCCGCGGATCCCAATTAGGGCTCCTGAACAGTGGTTCTCCTGAAGAAGGATCAGGAATTGCTGGTATCATATTACAGTAACTATTTGGAGAAACTTGAAAAAGAGGGAAAGGGGGTGGGGGAGGTGGTGGTGGTGGAGGTGGTGGAGGGCGATAAAAGCCGCCTCGAGGCCCTCCCACTGAGCTGCCACCGCCACCGCCACCACCACCCCGCCTTGAGGATCGCCGAGCAACCACTGGATTCTTCAGAGTCGGGTTCGATTTGGCATTATTTGTAGCTTGTCGCTGAGGAGGTACATTGATAGGTCCCTGACAACAAAACACAAGATAGACTAAATCATGCAGAAGCATATTGAAATAGAATAAACATTAAACCATGAGGAAACCTTTGGCCTATGGCTGAGGAGTAGTGAAAGAAAAGGGAAATCAAAATTTCACAACATAGTATACTCCCATTCTACATTCAATAGCATAAAACCTAAATGCAGACACAACTAGAGTTTCAGTATCATAAAAAAGAATAACAAAAAACAACGCAATTGAAAGACAATTGTAGAATCTCATCAATCTCCTCAATATTCATCCATAAACGTTTTTCAAGAGATAAACATGACGTTGTAACATCACCAAACCTGAGAAGGAGGGACTGCTACTTCGACGGTAACCTTCGGAGGAGAATCAACTGTTAATTTGGGTGAAGCCCTCGCGGATTCCGCAAGAGCAGGCCAAGAGTCTGCCCCCATTACAGAACCACCCTCAACGACGCCATTCGTAGGCTTGTTCCAAGCCTGTTTCTTCGACGCTGCATTACCGTCATTCGCGTCGCAGTTCTCGGAAGACGTAAAGTTATCCGACGGCGGGGAGGCAGGAGCAGGGGTTTCTGTAGCGGAAACCGCAAGCGAAGACAAGGATGACGAAGAGGACGATAGCTGGGACTGATCGACGGGTGAGATCGATTCTGGCTCACCACGGACGACTTGAGCCCACGGAGACTGAAGATTCTTCCTCCGGAACTCAGAGCTGTTGGTATTATCGCCGGTAAGACTAGTTCCACTTGGCGAACGATGATTATACGAAAAATCGGTAGCCTTCCCCATTTCAATCAATCAGTACAGTCTCCAGAAACGAAACAAAAAAAAAATGAAGAAGAAGAAAACTTCCGAGAGAGAGATTGATCAGTACATAACAATCGAAAACCTCAGAGATGATCAGTTGACAAATCAATTAATTATATAACAAAAAAAATATTCCCTACTACCAATAGGAAAAGGATACTAAGGATTGAAGCAACAAAAAAATTAGGGTTTCGAATGCATAATTTCGAAGGAGACCGATGGATCTCTCCCATTAAAATCGAAACCGGCGGGCTTCTCCTCTCCGTTCTTGAGAGGCTGCTCAGAAAAAGCGATTGTAAGCTTCCAGGTTTTGGTTAAGAAAAAAACTGGAAATTACCAAAAGCCCAAAATACCTTTCTCCCGTTTTTAATGCCCACTTTTATTCCGTAACCCCGTACCCTGGATACGTATTTTTAATTCCCGTTATCGTAATTTACTATCTTCTCCTCAATCTTAGAAACAATTCAATTTATATCAATAATAATAATAAAAATAATACTTTTTCTTGTTTGTTTTTTAAAACAGAAAAATAGAAATTTGCTCGTCATGGCATGGCACTTCATTCTCGTATAGTAAGATCCTCCCCCACTAGATTTGCACTAATTAATATTTTATTCATCTTTTCAAATATATATTATTATTAATCCTTTTATTTACTTCACCATTTTAGCATTTCTCTCTCAATATTCCTTCTCATTTTATTATTTTTATTATTATATAGACTTTATATTTTTTAAATTTTTTAAAATTTTATTTTAAAAATAATTAAAATAATATTTGTTTTGTACTACTCTCATGTGTTAGGCTTGTGTAGATAACTACGAAAAAACACAATTTACACTGAATGATTTAAGAAAGAATTAAAAAGATAGCACTCATCAGTAGAAAAGAAGTATTTTTTTAAAAAAATGTTTCATTTATTTAACGTCAGGTTAATGTTAGTTAGATATGTGCCGTGATTCTTTTATATAATTTTTTATTTAGATATTGATTAGAGATATATCTTTTTAATTCCTTTTATTTTAGATTAAATAAATATCAGTTAAAGATAAAATAAAATTTATTTTTTAAAAAAATCATATTAGTTAGAGATTTATTTTTTAAAAATATATATATATTCATTTAATTTAGAATAGATATTTTGGATTTGGGTAGGGACTAGCCCGAACAGTTCATATTATAGATTTTTCTATTTTAATATTAATTTTAAAATGTTAGATTGCAATATATATTAATTAATATTTTATTTTAGACTTTGGGAATTTCTTGAAACTCTTTGTTCATTTTTTTTATAGTCCGAAATAATAAATATTCATATTTTAGTTTAGCATTTATTTAAAAAATCTTATAATATTTTCATGTAAAAACAATTAATGGATTTTTTTGATGGAAAGAAGGGACGTTCTCCTTTTTTTTAAGAAAAAATAATTGTAAAGTGGAAATTAAATTCCATTGTCCTAAAAATTCATAATAAAGTTCAGAGTTATGGTTTAAAATAATAAAAGTTTATTTTTGAAAATGTGAAAAAGTTAGAATCATATAAAGTAAAACTAAAATATTTTCCTTCAAAACAATAATAAAATGATTCCTTTTCTATAAATAAATTTGTTTGGATATATGTAAGCTTATGATTTTGCATCATTTATACTTGCCTTTTATAATACATATTAATTATTTTTAATGGGATACATTTATCAAATAAATACAAGTCACAATCAAAATTTATAAAAAGAAAAAAAAATTGTCAGTGGCCACTAACAATTATCATTTTCTATCTAAATGTGGTATGTTATTTATTAGTTATAAACATACATAAAATGTTTTTTTCTTCTAAATAATATTTGGTGAGTTTGAACATGTGGGATAAAATATTCTAGAGTTTATATATATATAAACAACCTTTGTTTTTCATTTTACTTCTTTTAATAATTGATTTTGAGATAATTGTATAAGTAATGTGTTACTAAAATCATTAGACTTTGGATCATTAACATTTATATATATATATATATATATATATATATATATATATATCCATTTTATTAATTTAAAATTTGGTTATCTTAAATTTGATTAAATTATCTTTAATTATTTTTAAAAAATCAAATTCAATTAGGATTTGAGATTTAATTAACTAACTTTTTTTTCTATAAATAGCTAACTTGAGTCCCATTTTTAGATGCTATCTCATTTTTTTTTTTTTAATTTTAATTTCTCAAACTTCTTTATATATATTTTTCTTGTGAGAGTTTAATTTCATATCATCTCTTAGTTTTTCTGATGCACAACAAAGTTACCTGTTGCCTCCTCACAAATCCGTCAATTTAGACCGATTGTTTTATTGCTTTTGTATTATGATGATAATTTTTACTATTTTTACATGTTTTTGTTGTTTTTTTCTCTACATTTTTAAATTTGTGCATACTTGTTTTAAGTAAACAAAAATTCATACAAATTATTTTTTGTAAGTGTACGTTGGAAAAGAAATTATAGAAGGATAATAAAAAAAATAACTAAAAATAAATAAAATTGTTATAGAAAATACTAATATTTTATTTTAATTAAAGTTTGAAATAAAAAGGATAATCATTTCATTTAGACATAACTATGGTTTGTATCAATTAAAGTTAATAAAGTTAAGTTTAAATTGTTACAACCACTATTTTTAAAAATTAATTTAAAATTAAGAGAATAAAAAAGATATTTTAAAAAAATTATATTGGTTTAAATAAGGTTTAAAATTCTAACATCTTGGAATTCATGTATAAACTGACTCGGACATTCATGAATATATAAAAAAAATCAAAATTTAAAATTGATAATCATTGAAACTTAAACTATGAAAGAGATTGTTGTCACAAATTTTAAAAAATAAAAATAGTTATTTTAATTTAATTTGAAATTTAAAGAGGGTAATAACAAAAAAAAATTAAAGAACTTAAATTTTGGAGACTGTGTTACTGTTTAAAACACAACTAATGTCTATTTTATGTTAAATTTTGCATTCAAAAAATCTAATCTCTAATGAGATTTTTCTTTAAAATCACATTTTATCTCTCAATTATCAAAATTTATCTCCTATTAATATCGAAATCATTTTAAATAGATATCTTTTAATTAAAAAATCACATTTTATTCCTAACTAATATCTATTTAAATACAAAATTTTAAAAATCACATCTTGTATCTCTCACTAATGTTTAGTGTATATTAAAAAATTGTAATATTTTCATTTATCGTAATCTAATGGTTTGTTAACACGACGGTTTTGTGAATAAAATTGATAAATTATATTTTCTTAAACGTTTTTGTGAGATTGAGAATGAATAAAATGTTTTCAATTTGTACATGTTTATTTAATTTTCAACATTATAAAATAAGTGCAATTGTTTGCAATTATTTACTATGAAAATCATAATCATAACCAAATAATTATATAACTTGTGAATGTATTTTACAAATTTATGAATAAGAATTAAAATAAATTCACCAATCTAATTTTGAGGGACTCAACTTTTATAATTGAAAGTTAGAGGGTACAATTGTATGTAACTACCATTCTATTATAATATATATATATATATATATATTTGTTTATTTATCAATTTTACGCTTATTGAAAATACTTAAAACATTATTGTTATGTGTGAAAGTTGATAAAATAAAAATTGAACTTAATCTTCAATTTCTTAAATTTGAGACTATATGTATACGTTGTGGTTGGAGATTGAGGTGATCTAAAGCCATACAACTAATTATTTATCAACTACATACAATTTTCCTATGAGTGTGGGTGGGTGAGTAAACTATGATCGAGCATTTTTTTTCTATAAATTGTATTATAGTTCAAGAATAACTGACTTGATCTTTTACATTTTTCATATCTAGGAAAAATAAAAAAGAAAAAGAAGAAGAAGAGAAATTACAATCAAAATGAAGATCTCAACTCCAACTCCTATATTACCTGTATTATCAATATTGAAATTAGATGTTTGATTATTTTCTCCTACTTTTCAAGAGTTTTTTCTTTGTCTAAGAAACATATTTTTTGTTTTTAAAATCTATCCAAGAAAATATAACAAAAAAAAATAAATTTCTAAAAATAAGAAACTGTAAAATGAAATGGTTAGTTATTAACAGACCTTTACTTAATTATTCATTTTATTTTGGTAATTAGAGATTTTAAAAGTTAAAGTTTCAATGGCCCAATGCTCGGGCGCCACTAAAGACATAAACACTTTATTAAATGACAATTTTTTGCAGTGACATCTTACATTCCATTAAGTTTTAACAACATATAATATTGTTACTAAATGCTAATTTGTGACTACTACATAATTACATTTTCCAAACATATATAAGTGTCAATAAAAATCAATATTTTGTACCACTATAAATTTGATACTATTTTTTTAAAGAAAAACTATGATTTACGGTCGTTATAAAATGTCCGTAAAAGAATGTCATTAATTAAAAAATAATATCCAATCTACTAGATAAATCCGTTATAAAAATAATATCTAATGAAGAATTACACATTTCCAACACTGTCATTAAACAACATGCAATGATATCAACTTGTAACTATGTCAACAACTTCTATAATTTCCTTAAGAGTTCGAACAATATCAACCTAAATTATAATTATCAAGTTACATCAAGTTTTCAATATAAATATTTAAAGTTAAACCTAATTTTCGATTAGGTTAACTTTTATCCTAGTATATTGAAAACTTGATGTTTGTCTCTCCCTCTCTTTTCTTTCATTAATTACTTCCATTTTTTATATATAAATTTTGTTTAACATTATGGTATATATACACTTCAAGTGTCTTTTCTATTACTCTAAAATTTTGTTTAACATTCTATTGTGGTTGAGCGACTAAATATTAGTCGTAGTGAAAGTTTTAAAAAAATAAAAAAACCACAAACAATCAGATCATGCACGACGAATGAAAACTTGATTTCTCAAAGGTTCTACATTTTAAAAAGATCATTGAGTTTGACGAGAAAAGCAACACTTTCTAAGGTTTCCGAAGATGGTTAGTTTTGGAATATTTAATTTATATTGTCATTTTTTTTAGGCAAATGAATGGATAATAGGATTGTGGTATAGGTGAATTAGTGTCAATTAAATGTGGTTCTTCTTTTTATAGTAAACCAAGTTAGGTTTTATATAGACAACTTTACTCTCGATAGTAGAAAAAAAATTATTCATTCCATTTGTTATTTTTGGTATTATTACCTTAAAAATTTTATGCACCTCAAACATAAACATATTAATCAAAAACTTTATAACTCAACTCTGTGTTAGAAAGACGGATTGTTATTGGTCTCAACTACACTAACTTAAAAAGGATAGTAGTAATTAATAATTAGCGTTAATCATATATTACTACTTTTGACATTATTATGTTTTATTTATTATATAGTACTTCAATTAATTTCAATTTCAAATCATGAAATTCAAGATGTACATAATTTGGGATGCATTAATTATTGTTATTATGTCACACTCTACCAACTAATTAATGCGTTTGACACGTCAAACACTTTTCTTACTACTTTCTTTCACTTTTCTCATAAGTTATTAAAATTATGTTAAATAAACTTTATGTTTAGTTTGATATGATTTTTACTGTATGAATTAAATTTGAAGTAGAATGATTAAATTGTTAAAAGGTCGAAGTTAATTTAATTAAATAGTTGCAAATTTTTAATTTAAAAATACATTAACTAAAAATTTTACGTGTAAGTTCAAGGTTTTTCAATCCAAAATTTATTATAAAAGAACTTATTGTTTTCTAGGCTTGCATGAAATTATATGTTTTGAACTTATTTCCATTTATTATTGCATATACTTTTACTTTAGTGTATAATAATAACATGTATAATTGTTTTTTTTTTTTATCAATTTATGAATTCATTATATCTATACAATTCAATCCATGATGAGATAAACAAGATTATGAAACTTTTTTTTTTGGACGATGAAGGGTTAATTCTAAACAATCATTTCTCTCCTTCATCCTCTCTATGTCATTTATTATTGCATTATTGTAACGACCAAACTATTCAAATCCAAGTCGAAGCCATTACTTTAGCACGAAACAATTTGTTCGAAAAAAAAAAACATAGTAAACTTTAGCTGAAACCGTAAGAAATCGAGGAAAACTTTATTCGGGCCCTATTTCAAAATATAAAATTTTAAAGTACTGTTTACAAAAAATTTAACTATTTGTAAACTTAGTTCAAACAAAATATTTTAAAACCATCCGCGGAAGCAGTTTAAAAGACAGTCCTCTATGGCAATCACGACTCCTTCTTCTTGTCCCTCGTCGGTCTGCCCATCGTGTTACCTTTGCCTAAAAAGTTAAACATAAAAAGGGTGAGTATTAACATATCCAGTAAGAGACCTACCACTGGTACCGTTAGGGAAAAATAAATTATTAACTTCCTATGGAGTACCATATACAGTCACAGTACACATAATCAGTCTAACGCCCGAGGGACGCATAAATCAGTCTAGTGTTTTGCAGAAACACATATCAGTCTAGTGCTCCCGAAGGATGCACATATTAGTCTTGTGATCCCGAAGGATACACATAAAGGGTGGTGATCCCGTAGGACACCTGCAAGGTAACTACCAATCAGGAAACTAATAATTTTTCCCTTCAGTCCATTCTAAACATCTTAACCGTTAATCACAGCTCACTTAATATTCTCATCACAAGCTCTTCATTTAACCCCAAACAGCCATCTTACTCTAAATTAGCCCAAGGTCAGTCGGAAATACGTCAGTACATCAGTCAACAAACTAAAATAATCGTAACATCCACCTCAGTCTACAAAGGCACAACCATGATGTCTCCTCCGTTCACAAGAACACTACCATAGTTGTATATCATACATTCGGTCTACACGACATTCTACCAGTTCAAGCCACACCTTATATAAACAAGGTCTACGGGATTCAGTCATTCTCATATCCATATGTTTGTACATAAACATAACCAGACAGTCACAACATGAAATTAACCATAAGTCCACATCCAAACATATACATCATAACCGTCATTCCTACTCAGTTAAGATATAACAATACGATCTGTACAGTCAAAACATCCAAATTTTGTTATTGAGTCCAGTAGAAAGTCCCTTACCTTGCTTTTAAGCAAACATAAAATCATTATCTTTCCACATGTATTCATCCATTCAAATCGTAAATTCCACAACTTACCCAAGAAGTGGAGAAACGAACTCCAACGAAGCTTATGGCAAAACTCAAGGATCGTAACTCCACATCAACAATGTCACCTTCAAGCATAAACACTAAATCGACCAATTAAACAAACATAACCCATTAATTTCATCCTTACCAAACGAATTTACAACAACGTAGAGGCAGCGGCACACAAGACTAGAGCAAAAGATATTGTGCAATAGATTTGGACATGGGTCCGCTTCCGATCTGTGGCTGGAAGGTAAGGAGCCACGCGGCTGCTTGACGGTTGACGGACAACAACGCTGCGGCTTCTCGAACTGGAACGGGCGGAAAAACGGAGGGGATTTGGGCGGCGACGCTTGCGAGCTTGACGCTCGACGAACGGCTTAGCGAAAAATAGAGGGACGGTCGGCGGCTGTGTTTCGTTTCCCGTCGAAGAACAGATAAGGAGAAGGAAATGTGGTCGGCAAAGGCTTCGACGGAACGCGAACGGCGTGAGGTTGGAAGGTAAGCGGCGGCTTCGAATCTGAACGGCGGTTGGATTTAGGGTAAGGGAAAGAAGAAGAAAGAAAGAAAAGAGGAAGAAGAAGAAAAGGGAGGGGGGGGGGGTTGGGGACGGGAGGAAAACGGAAGGGAAAAAAAGAAATTTTTAATTTTTTTTATAAACAATTATAATAAATAAATATTATTATTATATTCTATTTATTATTATTGTTTCTATATCTAATTAAATCCTTGAGTAACACCCCCTAAATAAATAAATAAAAACAATCTTTAAATAAAAGTAATTTGATATAAATAAATTTAGAAAAAAATATTCCTTACTTTAAAGGTTTCAGGGTGTTACAATTATGATTTGAGAAAAGTTTAGATTCTATTAAACATGGTTACAAAATTGCTCAAAGTGAGAGGTTTATGAACAAGACAGATATAGGATTTTATGTAGAGACACAAGTTCACATTATGACATAGATATAATTTCAAACACCGATATGATATCTAAATCATGTAATATTGTTAAAGCGAATATTTAAAATTTTAGTTCATTAACTTCTAAATTTGTATCGTATATATAACATCTCGATTTATGTATTCAATAACTTATACCATACATTTTTTCATAAATATAATGTAATTATTAGTTACAAATTTAAATTTTTACGGTTGATCTGATACAATGACTAATTTCTAAGCATTTTTTGTATTATGAGGTTTTTATATTCTAAAATGAAAGTTTATACATATCTATGATATAAATCTACCAGGCTTATTAAAGTCAAAATTAAAAATTTAAACATTTATTAGTTATAATTTTAAAATGTAAGGATTAAGCATTTCCTAAATTGAATGAGTAATTTTAAAATATTATAAGTAAATAACAAAGCAAAGCAAAAGAATTACATGTGAAAATGAAGTTTGTATGTTTTAGTTTTAAAAACTAAAAACCAAGCGTTTAGAAAATATTTGTATATAAACTTATAAAAAAATAAAAGATGAAATTAAGTTTTCTAACACAAATGTTTATGTATATATTTAAGGCAATAAAAATTGGTTGATGGTTAATTTATAAAAATATAAAAAACCATTTGCACAGGTCCAAGAAATCTATCACTTAACCAATAAAGCAAGCAACAATTTTGGTTATGGGAACACATATTCTTTATATTCAAATATTACGGACATTATTTTTATATTCAATTTTGGTTACAGGTGCACGTATCCCTTCTTCCTTTATAGATCCGTCCCTATTCATGAGACTCCTTAGTCAATAAAATATCTTATTAGAGATATGTATATGATTAATTGTTGGAATCTAAAAAGAAAATTGTAACACAAGCTCTTACTCTCTTTTTGTCAATACTATTTGAGATTGTAAACACATTTGATATATTTAGAAGAGTTGTTGGTGCACAATTGATATGCGTATTTTAAATATAGAACTAGTTTTTCAAGTTTATGAATCCGTCAATTTTATTTATTTATTCAACCGTGATATTCGCTAATCCTAAACGTCTATATACATTACAAAACTACTGTTTTTAGCAACGAAAATAAAATATCGTTACAGCCAAAAAACGTTGCACAAAACCTTCAATGACAAAGAAACTATCGCACTAAAATCTCTTCGATTAATATCTATTGCAATTAACAAATGTTCATACCTTACTATTTAAAACAAAACAAATAAATATAGAAATTCCATAGATTAAAATTTTTTGTTCAAAACAATTTATTTTCAAAACCCATAAAATATAAAAAAAAAATGAAAAAAGAAAGAAAATTTCCACAACTTTAGTTTAACCCTTCAAAAGAAAAGCTCTATCAAGATTCTATGTTAAATTCAATCCATCAAAATTGGAAATTATAAATTTTAAGTCAATATTAGAAAAGAGACAACTAGATAAATAAATAAATAAATAAATAAATAATTTAGTTGAGATAAATAGCAAAATAAATAAATAATTATACAAATGACACAGTTCAAAAGTTAATTAAAACGAATAATATGAACCAACAAAACTAACCTCACCCAGACTAAAAATTCATCTTTCAAATAAAGCTTCACAACAATTAAAACTCATTCAAATATACAATAATAAAACACATATTATATATGTCAAGCCTCAAATAAATCCTAATCCGATTAGGATCCCAATATATACACAACTTAAGATTCCCTCTCTTTGTGTGTGAACCAAGAAGAAGAAGAAACTATTTGTCTTTTTTTTTTTTCTTTCATAGCTTCTCTCCCTTTTCAACCTATTCCACCCGAAAAATCATCGTGCACGAAGCTCTTCGGTCGAAAATCTGTGAAGACGTAAAGTTTTCCAATGTTTGTTCATTAGAAATCCTTGTGGTGGAGGAAAAAAGATTCTCCAATCGAAACCACGAAGTTTTTCCCGATCCATTTGTTCGAAATTCAAGCAGTAGAGGAAGAAATTGTTTGATCAAAATCCATAAAGTTGTGAAGGTCGTGAGGTGGACGATTATGTGCTTAGTTCAAAAGCTTGAGTTTTTTTTTTTTTTCTCTTTTATTAAATAATTAA
Source organism: Cucumis hystrix (assembly GCA_025688845.1). Lineage (NCBI taxonomy): Eukaryota > Viridiplantae > Streptophyta > Magnoliopsida > Cucurbitales > Cucurbitaceae > Cucumis > Cucumis hystrix. The sequence goes on along the minus strand of CM046886.1, from coordinate 3,544,810 downwards.
CAATTGGTTTTAAAAATATTATTTTTTTAAAAAATTTATGACATACCATGTAAAAAATATTTTGTAATGTATACACAAAAAATAAGGGTGAAAGTTGTTACTACACAAATAAAATAAACATGGGAGGGAATAAAAATGAAATCGTTTTGATGTAAGGCATATTAGTAACAAATGTCATTTAATGGATGAAAGACCTCCGAACATTGAGTTCATGATATTTGAAAAATCTATAATATATCAAAATACTCTGAAAATATATTTCAAATTTTAACAACTTTATTAACAACTTTATTGAAAAAATTCTTATTTAAAAAAATCAATATTATTGAAATTGCATGCTTTATTTATGTTGATATTTTAAAAAAAAACAAACAAACCAAATAATTACTATTTCTTTTTTTATATATATATAAGTTGATTAATGAAATATTTTGATATTTAAATTTTTTTTTAAAATAGAATCTTTATATATTTTTTTATAAAAATAAAATAAACTTAATATTTTGAGATTTTCTAAAAGAAAGTGGAAAACCAAATCTATATATACATGTATATTTGTAAACGCTTGTTAATGTTATAACTTTATATTTTTTTTAAAAAATGTTCATAATGAAATATTGAAATTAAATTTAGAGAATATAAAAAAAATTAAAGCAGACCATTTCTTTTTCTATATTAAAGAAATCAAACAAAATGAAATTTGTTAGTTAAATCAAAACTAAAACTAATAAAAGGCACATTTCTCTCAAGTGAGTTTAACATAACAAACAATTACAATAAGACCATAATTTATTGCCGATTCTATTTAGACTATGTAGGAATAACAGAGGGGAGCCCTATGAATTTGCCATTCCATATGATTCCCCAAACTTGGACAAATATTTTTCCAGATTCAAATCCAAATGGTCCACTATCCAAGGCCCAAACGTTTTTTTTAAAAAAAGAGCTATTTGGGCCGATAGAATACCAAATGTGATCCACCAGTTTCCAAGAATTTTCCCCTATTTCTTTTTTCTTCGGCGACGCCGTTTTGAATATTCTGTTCGTGTCATGTCATATTCGTTGATGAATTTATTAGTGAAATCAACTCATAAAATTTTTAATTTATTTAAATTCAATCCAATTCAAATAGGCTGATAACACCTTTGCAGTTAATAAGGTTGTTACTTTCTTATTATATTATCTAATTGTCAAATTGGTAAATAGACCGGAAATAAGTGTGAATTTACCTTTGAAGACCCCAAACGTCTTTCATTTTCCTATGCCGAAATTCCCATGTGCTTTCAACAACAACCAAAAGATACCCCTATTTGACTAAATTGCCCCCAACTAATTATTTTCGTTCATACCCATTAATTTATTTATTTATATATATATATATCCATCTCTCCTCTTTCTTTGTAATTTACACTAACAAATAATATTCCACTTCTAATTTGTGTTCCTACCATTTTCATTCGTACCATATTTTATGATGTTTTCACACCTCATGATTTCGTTTTTGTTTGTTCTCGATTCCACATGTATTTTAATATTTTTTTAATTTTTAATAATCTTGATTACATTTCATCTCTCTTGGTTATAATTTGAAGTGGAGTCCAGAGTTTTTGAGCCACTCATTAAGTAGAATATTACTATTTCAAATTCCTATGCGTTGTTATACTGTTAACTATTTTCTACCTATCATCTTTTTTTGTTTTTTATTCTATATATTTTATAGCCTCATTAAAATAGTTTGAACAACAAATAAAAATTATTATAATTCACAAACTATAATATCTAACAACTATAATGACAAACTCAACCCTCCAAAAATTTTCTAAGTCTACTTATTCATTGACTTGTAATTGGCTTGATCTTATCATCTCAAATAATTAATCAACAAAACCCTTTCAAATTTTATGTAATATGTTATAAAAAATATATAAAATTGTCAAAGTGTATTAAACGATTAACTAAGTATGCATCGGATAAACTAGTTTGAATTATATTCAAATTGATATTTAACAATTAAGTTTATGTTAATCGTCAACAAGAACTTAGCTCAACCGATACGTACGCAGTTAAAGTTAAAAGATTCAGTTGGATCCTTCACCGAATTTTTATTTTGAGTTTCATGCTAACAAAAGCATTGACCAAAGCTTAAATTTGAAATATGGTCGCATTATTATAATTTACGCATTGCCAAATATGAGAGGTTAGTTTAATAATCGGAGTTTTGAAAAAACAAATCATAAAATCGGCATAATACTTTAACTTCAATTACAAAAGAAATTGTGTGTACTCTAAGTTTTTGTTAGTAATTTTAGAAAAATCACATTGGCAACAAATAAACGCTTATTTTGTTTATTTTAACACGTTTCAATAAAAAATAAACAGATTATTTATAAATATACCAAAAAATTTCACTAAATTTTTTATATTTACAAATAGTTTTAGAAATATATTTTTATAAGAAAATGGGGTTTCCAATATAGACAATATATTGCAGGGTTTTCTTTTCCTTTGAACATATATATTTTCCTATAAGATATATGTTTGGCTTAGAAATTGTACCAAAGTGATTAGAGAATTTGTAGAAAAAGAAATTAGTATAATGAATTTGGTGTTTTTTGGTTTTGTAGACTTCCATTTTTGTTGAGTAGGCCGACATAGTAATAAATATCATTCAATATTTCTTATTTTATTGTTGTTCGGTTCATTAATCTCTACAAAAATTCAAATTACATATTCAAATCAAACTCATATAAACCATTAAATAAAAAAAAATCATGATTAATTTTTGTAAATATAACAAAAACACCAAATTAACTAATTAACTCTTCTTTCCAACTTCTTTTTTTTTTTTTCTTATTTGCAACATCTTAAAAAAAAATCGTTTAGATTTGGATAATCTAAATGGTCGTATACAAAGAATGTTGAAAAAAAAATCGTTCCAAATCTAAACAATCTTTAATTTAAAGGATCGTTTAGCTTTAATCTAAACGAAGCATTTAATCAAGTCAAATCTAAACAATCATGTACTAAATATATTACAGTGCGAGCGGTCAATCTATCGTGTATTGACTGGAGCATTTTTTGCATTTTTTATTGCGAATCTGTGAGTTTTTTATTGTTTTTGAAATGATTTTATATGGTGTAAATATTTGGTCGGTTTGTTATATTTTTTTCAAAAAAAACCAAATTAATTATCTCTTTGTGATTTTTTTAATAAAAATATGAATTTATACTCTTAAAGTTTTTTACTATTAATGTAAATTGCAAACCAATAATATTGTATCAAATAAAAACCCTAAATTTGTGCAAGTATATGCCACAAATCTCGTAGGAAATGACTTTATATAATTGGTCCAATCAAACCTATAAACTTTTATAAGTAATAAATTTAGATTCTTATCTATAATTTCATTTTAAAAATCGTGAATACTTTATTAATTATAATTGTCCATATTAAAAACAAAACATTTAAATAATAAATAAATTTACAATCAATATGATGAAATTATTTAAAAATCTAATAGTTTAATTTGATATAAATATGCGGTTATCTGTTTTTAGATTAATAATTAGGGGTTAAGTGATATGGTCATTACTATAAACTCAATTATGGTCCAATTGCCACTAAATTAAGTTGGTGTTTAATTAATAAATGTACACCTAACACACACATGGTTAAATGGAACTTCCCCTTTGCTTATTTCTCTAATCGAGGCAACATTTAAAAATGTCTTGCCTTACTAGCAAATCTCCACCATATCATAGTTAAGTCAAAATAATAAGAATATATATAATAGACTCTCTCATGTACATATAGAGAGCTTCTATTACAAATCTAAAAAGAAGTTTATCGATGATAAAAATTGATAGAAGTCTATCATTGATTGAGAGTAATAAAAGTTCATCAATGTCTATCATTTGTAGAGACTTATTAACGTCTATTATTAATGCTATTATCTTATACAAATTTATCATTAATAGAGGTTGGGATTGAATCTCTCATCACCTTTACAATGAAAGGTTATGTCAATTACCATTTTAAAAAAAATGAGGTAAGTGCAATCAATTGCCATTTGATTGTGGTTGGTACCAATTTAATGGAATGGTAATTAAAAATTCATAGAGTAAACTATGGAAAGTTAGTTAGTAGCTAGAAAAGAGGGGCATACATCTCACATGGTAATCAAACAATAATTGGATTGATGGATTGAAGATGGATTTTTTTGGGCCACATTTTTTTTGGAGAAGCTTCAATGGAGGACTGCTAATTTAAACGTGTCTAAACCGAATGCCACCTCCATTAAATTTTGGAATATTATCAATATCATTCGGGGAAATCAACAGGATTTGGAGTCCAAGTTGGATTCTTTGAATGTACGTTGAACTAATGTTTTGTTGTTCATATTTTGGATTTTTTTTTCAACTGGGATACTGAATTTTCTTGTAACTCTGATGTTTACAGTCTACTTATTGAATAATTTTGGTAGATTAGATGATTTTGGTCTTTCAAGTATTCATATTATGAGGATGAACTTTGTGATATATTGTTTTGTAGTGTGAATGTTTTGCTTTGTTTGACTGATATATTAAAGTTGTGGTTCATGCATGCAGTTATTAAATTGAATGATCTAATTATCTTTTCCATGCGAGTAGTGAAATTGATACCCAATTAGTTATTACATTTTAGGTTTTTTGAAAGTTTAAGAAAATGATTTGTAATCGTTCACAGTTCTAAAATATTGTTTTCTTTAGTTCAACGTGCGTGAGCCAATGGTAACTCACGTACTAGTAACAGGAGGTGTTGGATACATTGGCTTACATGCTACACTAAAACTTCTAAAGGACAATTATCGTGGTAAATCTCTAAAGATTTACAACTTTGCTTTATATTATTCTCACTTGTATATTAATCATCCAAGACACACCTTTTTAACTTAACAGGATAACTTGTCACGAAGAAATTTTGGTGCCATAAAGGTTTTGCAAGAACTATTTCAAGAACGTGCAAGCCTTCAATTTACTTACGCCAGCTTGAGAGACCCCAAAGTTGTACTGTCATCAACATATTCTATTAAATATTTCTTTAGATTTTTATGACCAACTCTTTAACTATGTGAGTTGTTTGCTTCAGGCTAACAAAAAACATTCAGAGAATTCTTTTGATGTTGTCATGCATTTTGCAGCTGTTGCTTATGTCGGTGAGAGTACTATTGATCCATTGAATTAATCGTTCTTTCTCGAGTTATGTTACGTGTAACAAATCAAGAAGACCCTTTTTTTTCCTTCCTTTATGTACAAGGAATTGAGATGCGTACAGTCTTTCATTCCTAAAGTACTCACAATATTGTTTCAAGTAGAATAGGTTTACCGTTGTGATGTGAAATTTAACTACGAACCATTGAATGTAGGAAATTGTTAAAATGTTCAAACTTGTGCGTTCAATAAATTTTGCAAGAAGGGAGCAATTGAGAAAACAAATATTTATGAATGTTGAGATATTATTCTTGTGAGATTGATTGATTTTGGATAATTATCTGATGTGTTCAATATATTATTCTTGTGTCGGTACTAGAGATTCAGTCTACTTAGCCTATTTATTTAGTATCGTCGTTGAGGTACTACTGAATTCATTTCACTCTCTTGCAAAAAGTGAAATAGTCATAGTCACTAAGTTGATGTCTTTAACATCTATATCATGGTCTTTTGACCTTATTTGTTTTATTACTCTCAAAACAATAGTAATCCTATTTAGATTATTTGTAAAAGTTTTATCTCAAAACAATAGTAATCCTCTTTGAATTTGGTTTCTTTGCACTGTGTTATATACTTGTGTTTCGGTAAGAAAGATGAATGAGAAACTCAATTGGTTGGAATGTTCCTTGAAGGCTTTTGTTTAGACTTAAAGTTATTGGTGGTTTTAATACTCTCTTTTTGTTTGTAGAATGCCAAACAAGCTTTCGATGAAGCCATTTTTGAACTTGACACCCTTAATGAAGAGTTCATACAAAGATAGCACCTTCAATCATGCGACTTCTTAAGGACAACCTTGACAACCTTACATTATGGACTTCTGACATCCTAGAAGATAGAGGTAAGGGTGAAAATCCTTAAACGTAGCCAATATGCAGTATATAAATAGAGGGATGGTTGTCTTTATACTTCATTTAGGGTTGTCATTTGTCTTTCTTAGGGCACTTTTTAGGTTTTTGGATGGTTTGAAACATATATTAAGATTTTTTGTCTTAAAGTATATAGGTCATTTTTTTTACACTTAATAGGTACAAATATAATTTTAATTTATTTATTTTAATACTTGAATCATTTAAAACAAGCTGTTAAAATTTATCATGTTCTTATTCATTTTAATGTACATTTTTCAGGTTTATATAGTTTGAATGAGCGGGAAATGACTATTTTTTTAAGATTTTATGACTAAGCTAACCATTTTCTGTGTATTTAATTTTTTTTTTGTTCATTTTGGTATCTAAAATGAAAATTAAAATAGCTCATGTACCTCAACACACTAAAGAATTGTTGTTTATCATATTTTTACAAAGTATTAATTGTTGAAAATATTTTTATTTTTAAATTTTTTTGTTGCAATATTCAATATATTTTGTTAAGGGAATTCACTATATATTTGAAAATTAATCTAGAAGCATATAGTATAAATAATAAATGTGAAAATTTTAGAATCGTTTTTGGCACGTTTTTTGTGTTGCTAGAAAAAGAAACAACTATTATTTGTCAACTAATCTTTCATGGCCAACAATCAAATTTCTATCGAAAAAAAGTATTTGACACATGCATATATATAATTATGTCGTCGAATTTAGCATGAAGAGAAAAAAAAAAATTCCAACAAAATCTTTTCGTTGATAGACATAGTTTATTCCCATGAAACAAACGTGGCCAGAAAGTCTATTTTTGGCGACATGATGACGATCGTGGATAAAAAAACCATTTTGCCGCCTTTTTTTCGTAGGCGAAAATGTCTTTTCTATCCACCATCTTAATTAGTATGGACAGTTCTGCCGATGTAACGTCAACAATGTGGACAAAGGAAAAATTGACGGGGTTTCAACTACGAAGCGTGCCCACACACACAAAAAAAAAAAAATTGGGCAGAAGCTCTACCCACGCTTCTCTGCATAGACAAAAACCAAAATTTTTGTAGTGATTATATTATTTTAGACCTAGTTTTTATTTAGTCTCTTGTGTTTTAAAAAGTTACGTTTAATCTTTAAATTTTAGTTTTTTTTTTCAATTGAGTTCTTAAGTATCAAAATGTTACTGTGTTACTTTTAATATTTGAGTTTAATTTAGTCCCTAAGTATCAAAATGTACAATTTTACCTTTAAGATTTGAGTTTTGTTCTTTCTATATATATATATAATTGTAAGGTGCACTAAGATTTTGTTTTTACTTTTTTTTTTTAATTTTGGTTTTAGGTTGAGAAAAAATATTAAATATGTGTGTTACTCCTCTGGTTTATTCTAATTTTGCTATTTTTTCTCTCCTAATTTTTCATAAGTTTTCCTTTCCTTTTCCATTCTTGGTTTCTTCTGGGTTGCAATATTTTTTATAAAAAAATAGAGGATTTTTCGACGCACAAAATATAGTGTCGAGAGATCTTTTCACGACTTCGATCCCGACAAAAATTTATGCGTCAGGAAATCATTTCCCGACACTTTTTCATATATTTTCCGACGTTTTTGTGCGTCGAGAGATCTCCATTTTCATAGACCATGAGTCGTGCACTTGTGGTACGTATTTTTGAACTTTACCGTTGTTTACTTTACATTATTAGTGATATATATATATCTAAATTTAATTTTGTGTCATTGTAAGTGTGGACTTGTAGAATTATGGCGTCTGCGGCCATATTATGTTTTTTTTTTATGTAATTTTTCTTCAAACATTCCAAATTGTTATACAACCAAACGTTGAGAGAAGAGTTCTCCCAACGCTTATGGTTACATCGACAGAGCCCTACACCCGACGTCGAGAGTATTGTTTCCACGACGTGATTACGTTGTCAGCACAATGGGCATCGAAGGAAGGACATTCGCAACGCTACTATCTTTGTTCGTTGGGAATGGGTCTCCTGACACGGATTTCCCGATATTCATCCTAATGTGGACGACAATTCTTCACCTTCGTCGATGCCCTCTTGCACAGGGAAAACTCCGACTTGTTGTACTGTAACGACGCGTCATTTAAGACGCCTGTGTCGACATGTCATTTTGCGTCGGCATAGCCTTCGCCAACACACAATGATTTTTTTGCGACGATAGCTGCGTCGGCAAAACCCTGAGTTCTTGTAGCGATAGTGTTAATATCTAACTAAAATGTTATGGGTTCAATCAATTGTGGCCACATACCTAGGAGTTAATGCAGTTGGAAATGTGTCTGAGTTGGGACCATCGATATTGGCAACCTAACTAGGAGTTAATGCAGTCGAAAATGTGTCGAAGTTGGGACCAGCAATAGAATTTGAGAGGGACCAACGATATTTTACAAGTTTGAAGAATTCACAATAGAGGATATTGGAACAAGTGAGAGAACTTTTAAAAGTTTTATCATGGGAGATCAAAGTGTTTATTTTGGAACTTCAGGTAACAAATCGACGCGAACTCTAAAGCTAATAAAACAAAATTGCATCTTATATTAAATAAAATTATATAAAAAGGAAAAAAAAAACATTAAAATTAGAAAAGTGGGGCCTCCAAGTATTTTTTTATTTAGGTAAATTTCATAATTATTTCTAACTAACTTCGTGGTTGTCTCTGGACGGCTTTAAATATGGTGGGGACTCTGTTTCATCTTCATCAACCATTCTCAATTCTCTCTCTCTCTCTCTCTCTCGTTCCATTTCAATGGCTCAAACCACTTCCAATCACACTCAGACAGTCTCCGGTTGGGCAGCCCATGATTCTTCCGGCAAGATCACTCCATATACTTTCAAACGCAGGTGCGTAACACACAGCTTTTTTTTTTTCTTTCTGATATCTGTTTCTTTTTCTTTTTCAATTGATGTCTGATCTGATGATCAAGTTCTGCAGAGAAAACGGCCCTGACGATGTGACCATAGAGATTTTGTACTGTGGAATATGCCATACCGATATTCACTACGCTAAAAATGAGTGGGGCATCACTATGTATCCTGTAGTTCCCGGGTACTACAGTTCTCCCTCTGTTTTTTTTCTTCATTCTCTCAAACACTTGCTCTACTACTTCGAACTTGAGTTTATTAATGTCGTTTATCAAGGAAGACCAAAATCTTTACCAATATCCTTCAGATCTGTCCATGAGGAATTGACTGCAAACACCCACTTAAATTAAGATCCTAACAAAGATTAAACAACTCAAAATTTGATATTATATATGTTATGCTTCGTGTTCAGGCATGAGATGACAGGGGTGATCACGAAGGTAGGAAACAACGTGAAGAAGTTCAAAATAGGAGACAAAGTGGGTGTTGGATGTATAGCCGCTACATGTTTGAACTGTGAATTCTGCCAAGATTCCCAAGAGAATTACTGTGAAAATTTACAGTTTTCGTACAACGGAATCTTCTGGGATGGCAGCATAACATACGGGGGATACTCCAAAATGTTTGTTTCAGATCAAAGGTGAGTTCATTTTTTACATATAAACAAAACCCATTTTTGTCGTAGGCAAGGTGTTTGTGAAAATAATAATAACAACAACAACAACAACAGGTACGTTGTGCACATACCGGAGAGCCTACCAATGGACGCAGCAGCGCCGTTGCTATGTGCGGGAATAACCGTGTTTACCCCGATGAAAGACATCGGTTTGATTGATTCGCCAGCGAAGAAAGTGGGAGTGGTGGGGCTTGGAGGGCTTGGCCATATAGCAGTAAAATTTGCAAAGGCGTTTGGGCACCATGTGACAGTGATCAGTACCTCTGCTTCAAAGGAACAAGAAGCCAAAAAACGACTTGGGGCTGACGAGTTCATAGTCAGTAAAGATTCTCAACAAATGCAGGTTAGTTGAATTTGATGATTACTGTTGCAGTTATGAATGATTGTGATGATAAAACAAGTAATGGGTTTTGTTTGTTTGTGTGTGTGTGAATGATAGAGTAATAAGAGGACGCTCGATTTTATAATGGATACAGTATCAGCACAGCATTGCATAGGACCAATATTGGAGCTGCTAAAAGTGAATGGGACACTGTCAATTGTGGGAGCTCCAGAAAAGCCCATTCAATTGCCTTCTTTTCCTTTAATATTTGGTACTATTTACGAAATCCCAAACTTTCTATCTTGGAGTCAATGGTCAACACATTTTCCAATACTTCAAATAGGTTTTCCTAATTAAATATTTCTTCTTAATATATACTTTCTCTTGGAAATAGGAAGCTGCCTTTTTGGAGTTCACTTCTTAATTAAATTATCAAAGTCCAAAATTTTCTTTTAACCTCTTTTCAACTATTAAATTTTCTTTCATGGGAGTAGAAAGTCGGATGACATCGGTTTAGTAAATTAATTAATCATTTAATAACGTGTTAAATAATCAATAATAATATTTTTTTAGATGTATTGTTTCTTTCTTTTTGGTCAAATTACAAGCTTTAGCTCTAAAATTTTGGTATTTGCGTCTAGATCATAATCTTTTAATTTTAAAAATTGTCTAATAGATTGTTAAATTTTTATTTTGTGTCTTATAGGTCTAGTATTAAAACATTTTACAAATAGATTATTTTATTAGATAAAATTTTGGATTTTGTGTGTGATGAAATTCTAAACTTTCAAATTTTAGTTGATTAAATTTAAGTTTTATGTGTGCGACCTATTAGACACTTTAAGTTTTATGAAACAAATAGAAGTAAACTTTTAAGTTCAATAAATAAACTTGTAATTTAAAATTTTCTATTAATTAAGGTATAGGATCAAATCTTTTAAATTTAGGTGTAAAAATGACCCACGCTTCCGAATTGATTTTTATTAAAGGTTTTTGGTCTATATTGAAAAGAAGAATTATAGCAAATAGAACAACTTAAAAAATAAATTTAAAAAATAGTACAATGATAAAATAAATATTAATTAGTTAGCTAGTCAATTTTTTTTAAATGTCAAGTTTTATTCATTGATAGAAACTATCACAGATAATTTTTATCAATGATAGCAACGGCCAACTAATAGCATATTTTTCAAATTGAAAGCTACACAGATGACAACTATTAATAATGAAAGCTATGACTACTGTTACTATTAGTTTTCAATTTTAACAAATTAGGAAGAAACCTTTGAAATAGTAGTTGAGATTGGGTCTTTTAGCATTTTACTAATTTTTGTTCTACACGTGCAACTATTTTATCATTGTGCTATATTTTATTATTTTTACTTAGCTTAAAAAAAACATTGAAAATTGACAGGGAAGAGGACAGTGAAGGGAAGCATAATTGGTGGAATACAAGAGACACAAGAGATGATGGATCTGTGTGGGAAATACAACATTACATGTGATATCGAAGTGATTAAGCCACACGAAATCAACCAAGCAATGGAACGCCTTATCCAAAACGATGTTCGATACCGATTTGTCATTGACATTGCCCAAAACAAACCCGATTCCAACATTTGATCCATTTCGATCTTATGTTTACTACCACTTTGTTGCATTTAATGGTTATAAGCAAGATTAGCGGATGTGTTACCTTATGTATTTGTTTCCTTCTTCAATATTAAAAGTTTTTGTGCTAATTTTCAATGTCGAAGAAGTCTTATTTTTGTCTGGTCTAATTTTATCTACCATATGAGAGAACAAAAAAAAAATGAATAATTCACTCAGAAAATATCGCAATGTTTATAAAATATACAAATTACTTCTCTAATAACCAAATAATTTTGATTTGAGAGGATGTCTCATTCTCATTATCAAGTGATATTGAAGTGATTGAGCCACACATGACATTTAATCATTCAATAAAACGCCTTCTAAAAAACGACTTTGAATTCCAGGTTGTAGTTCACATTGTACCTTGTACCGAACAAACCCAATTATTTACCACAAAATTTGTTCAAGTTGGAATATGTAATGTTTATGACCATAAGTTGTATCTAATAGTTATAAAGAGATTGGGACCCGTTACATTCACATGATCATAATGGTGTGTCGCTTATGCATTGGAAAGTTTTAGGAATGAAAAGATAAAACCCTTTCATAGTCTTTTTTCTTTTCAAAGGAAAATGACCTTTTGTGGTCTTTTATGAATAGCTTTATAAGTCATTAAATAATATGATACCATTATTTTAAATATTCACACGACATTTTTAAATAAAAATTTGTATTCTCTCTCTTTCTCTTTCCTTCTTTAATTATATTTATATTTAGTTATGTGTGTTGCTTTTAAGGTGTGGCATCTTGTTTGTGTTATTTGATATTATTTCTTCAACGATGTTAGAAATACAACCAAAGTCTTATATTGACTAGATAAGAGGATGATCATATGTAAATAAGTGAAGATAATTATTATCATTGATATGAGACTTTTTGGAATGACGTCAAAAACAAAGTCGTGAGAATGTATATTCAAAGTGGACAATATCATACTAGTGTAGAAATATTTGGAGGGTTCATTGTCCTAACAAGTAGTCTCATACTCATGCCCTAATTTAATTGTGCTGGTATAATTCTTTTCAAGTGTTGTAGGATAGGCAGCCGTGTTTTGTTCGAGCGGAGGATTGTTGAGAATGTCTTAATATATGTTGTTGTATGCTTGAAGGGTGGTCTTTGTGTTTTTGTTAGATCATTTGCTGTTTACATTTTGAAGAGGAGAATGTTATCGTCGTTGTCTTAGAAGTTCGTCGTGAGTTAAAATCATGTGACCTTCACGGAGAAGGATGTGAGTTTTCTATATCAAGATAGTTCTCACACAGATTACAGATCAAGTTCGCATAAACAAAAGAGAGGGATTCTCTAACTTAGGAAATTCTAGGTTCGTAGGATGGACGATTGAGTGAACTTCATTATAAGAAATACAAATATATTCTCTAGTGAGAAGGAGTTTCATACTTAAGAGGATCATGGGTGTTCATCTATTAATTTATCTAAAACTTAGGAAATCCGTCTAAAAGTCTCACATTTAATGTCAAGACAAATGACGTGTTTACAAATAATTTTTTATAATTATTTTACTTTACATTAGTGAAATTATTTTTGTAAACACGTGACATCGTAAAACGTAAATGGTACTTCATTACACTGATATCATATCAATTACAAGGTTGCATATGTGATTATTTTCTCTTCCTTTATTTGTGTTGCTTTATTAAGTGTCACAACATCATTCTTTGAAACTCGTAATTGTGTTCTACATTTCATCCTATTTTCACTTGTGATTATTATTAATTAATTAATTAATTTGGTTTTGTTGACCTAAAGTTTTTATTTCTAAGTTTAACGTCACCTTACTACTAATCATAATTTAAAAAACAAATAATAAATTAATTATAAGTAACCTTATTTTCAAAGCCAAACTTTGTTTCCATTGTGTTTTAAATCAAACTTCCTTCCCAATTTCCTAACTTGAGGGTTAGGTTGGAGAGATCCACTTTTGACTATTTGTGATTTTCATAACATTTTGGAGACGAATAAAAAGTCAATATTAATACCCTAAATTTTATCATTTCAAAGGTAATAATTATATTCGTTTACCAAAGTAAGCAATTCAAATTACTATATTTTTAAGAATTTGAATATTGGGTCTTTCATCTTCGTAGTTGCACTAGAAAATATATATATATATATTAATTTGAATTTTACTAGAATTTCATTTTGAACTCTTCAATACATCACTTTCACGCTCACACGCATAAAATTAACGACCTTTCATTAATACAAGAATTTTTCACTTTTCATACTCTTCTATTTTTTTTATTAAATAATTACGAGATAATATTTTTTGTTACTTTGATAAAGTTTTGAGATAATTATTACTTGACTATAATTGAAATCTAATTATGAATCAGATAGAATTTAAATGGGTGTAATTATTAGTTTGAAATTTTAATGGACAACTCATCCTAGACTTTATATTTTCCCTTATCATTTCTCTTTATATTATTTTTTAAAAAACTTTGATGTATTATTTAGAAATCCGAGATATTGATTAAAAAATGAGAGTACTGGTTTCTTTAATCCAAATCTTGTTTCAAAGATATAAATTAATAATACTTTGCTATAGTGACCTAATCTAACTTTATTTACACATGTTCAAATATTTGAATCTTCTGCCCTACCTACTCTTAAACTAAAGAAAATTTATCATTTCTTTTGACTTTTCTTTCCTTTTTGAAAAGATTTCTTTTGAATAGTTTAATCTTTCTATCAACAAACGATTTTTTTTAAGAAAAAAAAAAAAGAATGACAAATGAACTACTTTTAAATATAGAAAAATGAATTAAAATATTTACAAAACATAGTAAGATATTATAATATATCTATGATCGATCGTAAGACTACTATATGCATCTATTTATATCATAATAAACACATATAGTAGTCTATCTTGATTTATCACAGGTCAATTATAATATTTTATTATATTTATAAATAATTTCATAAATATTGTCATTTAAAATAATTTTTCAAGAATATGTGGAAAAAAAAAAGCTTAGATATTCAAAAGAAATCATTCAAAAAAAAGCTTAGATATTCAAAAGAAATCATTCAAGCAAATGATGGAGTTTTAATCAATGCTCTATTGGCGAGAAAATGTTTTGCTTTCCTACAAACCTCCAAACAAATCTATTTCACATAACATTGAAATCAGGGCAGATAGGGACGAACGGTTTGGAATCGATAAAATCACATATCTCAAATTCAAAATCACTCAAAAAACACATGTTTCACACTAATTTTGAGAATGGTCAAAATGCTTTTAACGATTACAATCATTCCCAAACACGCTCGAACTCTCAGAAAAATTGCTATATCTCCTCTGATCCTCGTGGGGAATCTGTGAGGATTGAGTTTCTTATAGGAAATTATTCTCCATTTGTTTTTTCTTCCCTTAAAATTCTTAAACATCCTAATAAAACAAAATAACATTCCATACCCTTCATAATCATCCAAAAATAAAGTTAAAATTATACTCTTCCGTTCACCTTCTTACACAATGGATTTCTTCTTGTCCCAATAGGGATAGGTCGAATCACAACTCAAATTGGGTGTTTGGAGGGTTGAGCTGAGTTGTTAAAGTTAGGAAGTTTGTGTTTGAAGGTATTGTGAAAATTAAGTTGTTGACTAAACATGAAAAGTAAAGAAAGAGGAAAAGATAAAGTTTAAAGTTTCTCCATGGATGATGACTATTAAAATTGGTGGAATTTAGTTATAAAATGTAAATTTCATAAGTCAGTGGGCCAAACACATAATCTATAGATTTTGAAATGGTATTTGGAAGGTGGGGAAAATTCTTCGAAACATTTAAACACTATTAAAAACTTCAATTATGCAAATCCTAAAGAAATAAAAAGAAAAAAATAAACAATAAATATAGTTGCAAGAGAATTTCTTCCCGAAGTTCTTGTAAAATAAAGATTTGACTCGAAAACACTCCCAAATAGGGGATTTTGGGTGTGGGATAGTGTCATTGGTTACTTCCCAGATTGGCACCTCTCTTAACAAATGCTAATTGATGATGATGATAAATTGACAATGATGCCACCATGAGACTTTTCTAAGTGAAGTGCTGAAATTAAGTGGCAAGGACCAAAGACTTCTTATAAAGTTCAACTATCAAAACTGGAAGACACAAGGACTGAAAGTTCTCACCAATATTAGACTTTTATACTTGGAAACTTGTAACAAATCACAAAATGCCAGGCAAGGTAAGTGTGTGTGTGTGTGTGTGTGTTTTATTCTCAAACGTACCAGAACTAAGTGAATTATTATCAATCGGCAGTCTGTTAAACTATGCTGCGAGATAAACCTGGCAGGTTAAAAAAACAGATGGAGAAAGCATCAATGGAAGAAATCTAAAATATTACTTGGTTTCTGTCAGCAGAAGAACAATTCAGTTGAGCTCTCTCAATCTTTTGTGTTCTTCAAGGCTCAGCAATGACTCCTTGACTTTCAACCAGTCTGCTGGTTTTGGCATAACAATAGCAATGTACCCTTCTCTGTGAGGCTGTAATTATATAAATAGTCAAGTTAGAATCTTGTTTTTACTTTTTTCCCATTTAAAGTATGTGAATCAAAAATGAACACTAATGATGATTGACTCAATCTTGTTGTCATAGCATAAGGTTACAAAGAAAGGATATGCTTTTTTTTCCCTTCTAATTTGCATTGATATAATTTCATTTTCATATTATATACTCATCGTGAAAATAGCAAATAGAACACCAATCTTCCTCCAAAAGTTCTTGGGGAACTTGTCAATTGAACATTAGTTAGAAATGTCAATAGTAGTTGCTTTTTGTGCCTGTGTTAGTGCAATAAAAAAAGGAAAAGCCTAACAAATATTAGTAATGTTTCAGTCAGCCAATCTAATAATATATCAAAATTATCTTCTATATGTGGTTTTAAATCTTTTAATTTAAACAAATATTAGTAATGTAGCATGCTCATAGGAATATAGAACAACCACGCTTTCACAAACTACAATAAAAGCAATCAATATCTTAACCCGCAAAAGGCCACTGATTTAAAAGTTGCACTCACCACGGTGTTGAGCAACTCTGGCTGCTTTATTAAGCGATCATTTACTTCCAATAGAGAACCTTTAACAGAACACCTAACAATAGCATAAAAAATCTGAGTTGCACTTGCAATTGAAGAGAAGCTGATGGACATATGTTGTTATCAGAAATAGGTGAATGAAAGGCAAGAAGATTCAACCTTACAATATAAGAAGCATCTTTGGTGTAGACTTTACATAGAGCAGAATTGGGCTCAAAGAATTGTGCATTCTGCAATAGAATACTAGTGACTTCAGCACAGAAAATAAAATCCAAGTATTCAGATTAACAAACAAGACAGGAGTTAAAATTAGAAACTGTAAAAAGAAATTTTTATAAATTTGGGCTATCATACAATGTAAAACATCCGGATGCCATTTCTTATGGTACACCAAAATTTCTACAAGAGAAAGCAACCTCCATTATGACAAAAGAACTCCACAAGCCAAGGCTGGTTCTGAAACATGTATCAACCATACAACCTAAGTTGAACAGGATCTGTTTAATGGGTTGTACAATTGTGTCCTTGGACATTGTCTATGAAATGGTGAATTATGATATAATTCATAAATAATTTTATAGGAAATTGACATAATCTTCTATATAATCTTCTATCTAGTGACGATAATTTCATTTCATAAAATCCAAGGCAACATAACTCACACAAGGCCAAATAAGCACCATAACAGTAAGTAAGGTTATACCACAATGTCTATACAGTGGTTAACTTAGTTTCTAGAGGACTGTTGTTTTAGAGCATGTTTGTGAGTGATGCTTGGACTAAAATCACTTCTGTCATTTTCAAAATCATTCCAAAATATATTTTTAATCATTCCAGTTTGATGATACGAAAATGATATAAAATCAAATATTAAATTAGTTTTCAGAAATTAAAAGCGAGTTTTAGAGTGATTTTAAACTCTTCAACATCACTTCATCAAAAAACAACGAGAAACAGTTCGCAAGTCTGCAATTACCATTTCTGTACCTTCTTGCGTTTTCCAGTGACTTTAAAGCTGCTGCGATCGGATTTCCCTACATTGAAATCAACGGCCGTGACCCCACCACTGTCTTTAAATGCAATATGCGTAGCAGCCAAGCCGACCACACACAATCTAGAATAAGAAAAGCAAGGCAAAATAGTAAATTTGATGAGCGGGAAATTGTTCGTCGGATAAAACTTAAAGAGATATCAAAATCGTTACCCGTTGGCGTGGCGGTAAACGTACTGATCATGACCTTCCTTGATAAAATCTGGAAATCAGATGACCAATTATTAAGAATAAGCAAAGGGCTTAGGGTTTAATTATAGCACTAAAACCTCCACTATGAATTTGAAAAGGATATGGCGACAGTGGACGTACCGGGAGCGAAATACGAGACGAAATTGGTCTCGACGGCGGAGGGAGGCACGAGCGGAAGATCCCTAACATCGGGAGTCAAAAGTTTACGTAGGTCTTCATGTTGTTCATCTTCTTGGAATGATTTCGGCAGTGGTTCTGCCAGTTGTTGTAGTTCCTGATTCTCCAGAGGCGGTGGTGGTGGTGGTGAAGGATTTTGAACAGTAACATGAACATCATTACCGGTTTCACCGTGCTCCATCGGAGATTATCCGAAGCCAACCGGAGGAGAATCAGAAAATTCCAAGTTTCGGACCGAAATTGCTTTGTTGCTGCACTTCGGTGGAGGAATTGCCAGCCCGGTATAGCAAATGCGAACAAAATTTTCGTCCACTAAAGCCCAATGAGAAAGAACCCTTCATTTAGCCATTTCAAATAGGCCCATCAGGATCTTGTACAATTTTAGGGATTTACGCATCAATTACGAAACTACTTAAAATATTCATAAAATATCATATTCTATCAATAACAGATACGAAATGATATACACGATAAAAATCAATCAATATCTATCATTGATATAATCTGAAATTTGTTATATTTTATAAATATTTTAGTTCATTATCGTATATTTGAAAAAACGTAAATTTGAAAATTAACTTTTAAGATTTAATTGAAGATTAATTAAATTTATGTCGGCTCTAAAAAAATTAATTACAATGTACAGCAGTTTTTAGAATAATTATTAAGTATGTAGCAATATTTTTAAAAAATTATAAATATAACAAAATATTTTGTGGTGAATTTCTATCGCAAATAGATTCTTATAATTTATAAGTGATAAACCAATATTTGCTACATGATCTATCACACTAATAGACTCCTATAAATTATATATTTTGATAAATTTTGCTTTGTAATTTTTAAAAAATATTGTTGTATACTTATTTAGAATCTAATTGTTATATTTGCAATTATCTTTAATAGAAAAAAATGTTTAATATGCTTTTAAACTTTTAAATGTTTTTTATAAAAAAATTTAAAAGGAAATAATCTATTAGTTTTGGATTTAAAATTGAAATGTAAATTTTAAACTTTCAATTGAGTAACATGAGTTTAAAAGATGTTGCATTAGTCTCTACACCAATTAAAGTTTAGAGATAAATGTAAACAGCTTTATAACGTTTAGAATCATGTTTGTATACACACAAATCCAATCCAACCTACTGTTTGAGGCCGATAGGTTCAAGAGAAAAGCAATATATAGGTAAAATTCATAACTCTAGAAATATAATCTGTAACATAAAAAAAATCCATTGCAACATAAAAATAAACAAATCTCACTAACATAAACACAAATATAAAATACAACATTCAAACTTGAATAAAATAGCCAAAATATTTATTTATTTTGCAAGTTTCGTTCATTAATGTTTCAAACATTTTTAGCCACATGATACATTAAAAAACTATCAATCACCAAATTATAGCGTTTCACTCCTATAAAAAAGTTGTAACTTTATTAACAATTCAAACATGAAATATATTGAATTACTTGTCATTATTATATAATTAGATTTTTTTATTTTTTTTTATTTTTTTGCTATAAGAAACGAAAATGTAATTTCTCAATAAACCAAATTAAAATTTTTAAAAACAGAATGAAAAGAACATAAAGCAAACTTCGTAGCACATTATTTAGCATAAGAGTGAGTGACGCAATACATTGCCCCAAATACAAAGTCCAATAACAGATGTTTAAAAAAGGTAGGATTACTATTATTTTGCCAACATTCAAGTTCAACCTTTAAATTTGGTATTGAAATATTGGAAAATAATCTATATAAAAATAATAATAAAGCAAAACAAAAACCTTCAAACATAAGGCAAATATTTCTCACGTACTAAAAATTTGAAAAAAGAAACCCTTTTTCTTCTTCCCAAACAACAACTGTGTCATCGCAGTAATTAAACAATGAATAAAAAGATAACTGTGGTGTTTGAGCCCGAGCCCCAACTTCAATCAAGACTATTGGCTATTGCCATGGTTTATATAAACTATTATAACCTGCTATTAATTACAACGTTACTATCTTAACTCCATTTTCTTACCCTCTGTGTAGTATTCACTATTTCGCCTAACATGGACTATAACCTAAACACTAATTATTATAAGTTAAAGAAAAATAGACTACACAACAAATGTCGACTATCATAACTATACACAATAGCTGATTTAACATCTCAAACCACCCCCTAATAGATAGAACTATTTTGTGCATTGTCTTTATGATACTAAATCATCTTAGAAATTCAAATCCTAAAACACAGTGAAACACTTGTAACAACCAAAATGACACCAATTAGTTTTTAATCAGTCTCTTGAACCAAATGGCAACAAGGAATAACTTAATTCGAGGGGAAAAAATCACAACAGAATAACACAAAAATGAGCCAACAAAGACCGAGGGGGACTATAAAAATAAAAACAGTAAGAATTTTTTTTTCCCTAAAATAGGGAACTGGGATGAGAAGGCTGAAAAACGCCAGTAGATCCTAAAAACTCAAATAAAGAATACAGTCCGGCCAAGAAATATTTTTTAAAAAATAGAATACAAACGTCAAGCAGCTCACCTAAATCTACAAGAAAACGAGTCACCACCATGTCACATAGCAGCACCTCTTTCAAACACTTCCATCTACTAATTATGACTCCAAAAAATAAAGCCAAATTCCTACTGTTAATATTATAGTTGTCCTTTGCAAATGGCAACTAAAAGAGAAAATCCTAATGATACATTTAAGGAGTCATTCCATCATATTGCATAATATTAGGATTTTAACCTTTCAGCACCTCATGCAGCGGCTTGGATCGGTCCTCCATTAGTCCTGAAACCACGGCCCCTCCCACGATATCCACCCCTTCCACGTCCACGCCCTGAAAAATAACCAATTTTACTGTACACCAACAAGAACAGTGGGACATGACAGTTCCATTTTACACAATTGACATTCAAATGTACTAATGTATTAGAGAAAGGGACACCCCAACTTAGATAAGCTTAAGATAAACAATGACCACAGTCGGCATATATCCCAGCACTGCTGAATAGGCTAATCAAAAGATCAATTATATGAAACATACAGAAAAAGGAAATAAGGAAATACCACGGCCTTGAGCTGGTGGCATGTCTTGGTTGTATCCTCCATCTTGTTGTAAATCAAATTGAGGTCCATTGTATCCTCCTCTTCCACGTCCACGGAAATTACCACTTCTCCCTCGACCCCTTCCTCTTCCATTACCACCCCTATTACGGTCCCAATCTCCATCATCATATTCATTAGCCACAAAGCCATTACCTGGGGGTCCTATAACCAGTAAGATTTAAGAACAAAAACGAATTGTTATGAGGGCGTACATACTCTCCATGATGCTAAGAAATTGAATCAATTACATCCATATTCCGATTCCTTGTGTTAGTACTGAAGTCTCTGACCAGCAATAAAAGTCATAATCTTCCATATACAGTAACATGACGAAGATCTTAAGAATGAAGAATGAAATTTAGCTCTACCTACCTCTACCCCTAGACCTTCCTCTGCCATTACGACCACGTCCTCTACCTCGTCCCGGACCCTGATCATGAGGTGAGCCTTCTGCAGAATACATCAACTATCAACTCTCCACTTTGCAATGCAAAAGAGTTTGATAATAAAAAAGATGATAGGAGAGGCCAATACCTCCCTCATAGTCATACTCTACAAATGTTTTCACCAGCTCCGCAGGAAGTGGAGGCTGATACCTGAAGCAAAAGTAACTTGTGAGACACAGCTCATTTGTGGAAAGCTTTTCCACTATTCAGAGATGAAGATTAACAAATCTAAAGACCACTATTCAGAGATGAAGATTAACAAATCTAAAGACTTCTTAAGCAAATACCATGGGAACTTTCTAAATTATTAGTAACACGTTCAACCCACAGAACCTTTATAATCAAAACCCTGCATATCTGAATATTTTTAACAACCAAATCTGAGAGAGCAGGTGAACTTAAGGTTTTGTTTAATTCAATGCCAGAGACCAGTCATATAATAAAAAAAATGACAAGATCCACATACGAGTTCAACAGCCCATCATCATTTCATTGAGCATGATTATTTTAAATTTTGAATTGAAATAATCATAGTATAAGGACTCACCCTACAGAGGATTTATTCAATTCCTTCTTCGAAAGGGTTATCACAATCATCGAGACATGCCTTGTTGTTTCCAATCTGTAACAACAATCAAATAACTCAATGAAATAATGAATGTGGTAATACATAGAAAGTAAAAGCCTGGAATAAATAATCCTTGCATTTCTTGTTGTTTAAAAGACTCTTACGGAAGAAGGCCTTCCTCCAAGGGCTCCCATGTATCAGTGATGTCTGTGGAGCCAATTGACGTGTTCTGATGAAGACCCACAATTCGCCTCTACATTTAACAACAAACATATTATCAAGCCCAATCTCAAAAGTAATCAAGTGGGTCAGCATCAGCAAAATGAACTATAATAGCAAACCTTGATTAATTCCACAATTGTCACAGTCTTGTTTATAGCCCTTCCCATTGCTTTGAAAACAATTTCATTAGAACCTTTTTCCTGCATTATTTATAAACAAGGGTAGGTTATAAACAACTAAAAAATGTCAAGTGTGTGTCATACATAACATACTACCGTGCATTGATTAGCATAAAAATGGAAAAAAGGGAATCTGATGTCGGTCTTTTCATCTACTTGTGCAATGCCTTCTCTGATTAATAAATATACGGACACGATCTTTTTGCATACTAGCATAATCATAATGCTTCATACTACATGGCTTTCTTTCATGACATCCCTACCTTTTGTTTAAAAAAATTTAACTCATCTCTTCAAGAAAAAAACCGTGAGGCTGCCTTAAGTTTTTGAAGCAACATAACCTAAAATAAATGCCTATGAAGACTCGTTACACTGAAGCGTGTAAAAGAAGACCAATATCGAGATTGATTAAACCCCAGAGAAATATATTTTAAGCTAGAAACCACCTAGAGCCATACATTAATAGCGGCGTGTCATATGTTACACCAAAGTGAACTTTCCGAAGTGTTCCACTACCAAACCCGAG
Source organism: Cucumis hystrix (assembly GCA_025688845.1). Classification (NCBI taxonomy): domain Eukaryota; kingdom Viridiplantae; phylum Streptophyta; class Magnoliopsida; order Cucurbitales; family Cucurbitaceae; genus Cucumis; species Cucumis hystrix. Next base: position 3,521,610 of record CM046886.1, on the reverse strand, counting down.
CAAGGGAGAGCATATCCCACCACAGTATGATAACACGGGAATATTTCTCAGAACAATGAAAAAAAAATCCCAAAGTACAGAGATAATTGCACATAACACATGGTAAAAATAAGCAAACAATTTATTTGTACCAAACAGCTCGATGTACCCAACACAATTACTAGTATCAGCACACCAGATACCCAAACAGAACCCAGAATTTGAAAATTTCATCGAGAGACACAGCGTTTGACATCAAGGAATTCACAGTATGAATGAATTAAGAGCATAAGAGAAAAAAAGAAAGAAAAAAAAAGTCAAAAATCTAAAAAGGCATCTGAAAGAAACCTGAAGTAGGGTCATGGCATAAGTGATATAGTTACGCATCCGTCCTTGGCTAGTAATCCGAATTTCATTCTCGTCAATTGGAGTCTCAGCCCTTGGCTTCTCAACTCTGTGGTACCGATCCATCTGAAGCGCAAAAAGAAGAATCCCGATTTAAAGAGAAATCAGAAAAAAGGAAACAAATCTGGAAAAGGAGAAGCATAGTTGAAGATTATGTTATGGAAGATGGATCTAAAGAACTTACAGCGATTGAAAATAAGGATAAAAATACGCTCCACAAAAAGAGAGCCCTCTTCTACGGCTTGTTTCTTCTGTTACGCCCTAAAATCGCCAACGCTGGTGTTTCGCTCTTTATATAGTAGCGGCACTGTTGCCAAAACTACCCTAACCGACTTCTTCCACCCGGTCCAATCAACCTTTCCACCCTTTTTTCCATCTCTAATATTCTTTTTTCCTACTCCCTTACCCTAATTAATTCATTAATATATTTTACATCTAACATACCTTTATTCATTCTCGACTTATAGTAGGAGCGTACAAATATGGGTTGAACCCGAATAATTTGGACTATCCAACCTATATTAGAAGGATTGGGTTGTGTTAGGTTAAAATATGGGTTGGATTTGGTTTGGTTAAAAAAATTTGATTTTTTCAGGTTGGGTTAGGTCTCAGGTTAGAGGGTTGAAAAATTCGATTCAATCCAACCCAACCCAAATTAATATAATATATAAATAAATAAATAAATATTATTTTAATAGAAAATAAATTAAATGTACATAAATCTTGAATTTATTGTCTGAAAGTTTGAATTATGTATGTTTGAAATTTAAATGTAACAATTTCAAACTTTTATAACCATTAGAAACTAGAAAACGGGAAAAAAAAATTTAAAAAAATTAGGGTCTTTAACTTATATATCCTAAATTGTTATATGATATTACATTAAGGACCCAAATTACTAATAAATTTCACAAAAATCATAAATGGGCTAGTATATTACATAAATGTAGGGCTCAAATTACTTTAATACTCATTCTATTATTTAATTGATTTATAACAAATATCTAAATGAAAAAAATCGTGGGATATAGTTTTGGAAAGAAGTAGAGCCCAAATTAATTTAATACCAATTTCTATTATTTAATTGATTTATAACAAATATCTAAATGGAAAAAATCATGGGATAGGGTTTTGGAAAGAATTGGAAAACCGTTCATGCTTTCCTTCTACGAAACGGTTGTTTCTTCCAACGTGAATTACGGTTTTTACTTCGAAATTTTAGGGAGTTCGGAGGTGAATAAGAAAACATTCGACGGCCGATAAATACAAAACTTCTCGAACATAATCTAGTTAAAAATTTTGAGGTTAATATTGTATATACTCAACACGTATGAAACATTAGATATATTAGGTGTATTTTATATATTCAAAACATATGAAACATTTGATATATTAGGTATATTTTAGATATTCGATTTAATAGGCAAACAAACAAAAATCTAGTTTTGAATTTGATACATTATAGAGTTTATTGAGAATTCAACAGTGAAGAAGAACTACATTTTGACCATCCTATCAAAAAATAATAGAACTATATGTCAGTATATAGTATTATTGTATATAATATGGGGTATATATATACTAAAACACATAACATAACTATTATAGATTGCGGATATATTAAAGTATGATGTAATCAAATACATTTATAAATGAAAAATATGTATGTATGATCATGTCGTTTACTACTGTTTTAGTAATATTTACTACATAAACAAAAAATTTAAACTCAAATTCTGTAGGAATTACGTATAAGGTACTATTGTATATAATATGAGGTATATATACTAAATAACATATATAAATTCGGACTTTTTACTGTACATAATTATATATGTCATATTATATATATATAATGTGGTATATGTGTGTAAGTGCTGCCGGCGACGGATGAAATTTTTCAGATTGTTCACGGTTATAATTAATTAACATAAAATTCCATATTATAAAAGATTTTGTGTTATAATTCATTAAAACAATATTTTCAATTTTTTATCATAATAAAGATACAAATTTATACAAGGAAGTTACGAAAATAATGACACTCAAATATTTCTCTATGATGACACTCAAATATTTCAATAAAACAATATTTTCAATTTATTACCATAATAAAGATACAAATTTATATAAGAAAGTTACGAAAATCATAATAAATTGAAAGTACTGTCAACAAGAAAATAATTTAAATATAATTACGAATATAATATATAATTAATAATAATTAAAAGGTTAGTATTGTCCAAAAATTATACGAATTCCTAATTAAGAAAATAAATTATACTTTAGGACATTTGTGAAAAATCATAGTCAATTTAGGTCTTTCGTCTAAATCTTTCAAAAATTTATATATACAACCCGACAACCTAACCCAACCCAACTCATATTTTACTGGTTGGGTTGGGTTATAAACTAAATTCGGGTTATTCGGGTTACCAACCCAAATAGCCCGAAAATATGGGTTGGGTTGAAAATGTCTCCAACCCAACCCGATTTCACCCCTAGCTTATAGGTTTACTAATTTTGCATTTATATTATTAAATAACCTCTAAATTTATGTTCGAACAAAATCCTCTATTTTTTTTTATTAAATACCTAAATTAAATCAACCGAATAATATTTATAAAAATGACAATAGTTTACCTATGTCATTGGTAATTTTTCTAAAACTCAATTTTGTCCTTTAGTTTCCTTCCTCTCATGCCATCATCACATCATGCCTTAAATCAATAATTTTTTTTAACAAAAGTTGCAACTATATCAATTTTATTTATACTATTAGTGGTAGAAGTTATCATATGGATATTATGTTATTAGCGATTCAAAGTTATTACTAATAGCATGCTAATCTAATCTCTTTTCTTTGTCCATTTATGCTAAAAACAAGCAACCGAAATTTCCATTTATAATAGTGTTACCTTGATATCATTGATATATAGTAGCCTATTATAAATATTACTTATAGATGTTATCATTGATATATTTTTGTTACTATCAACGATAGATAATATTAGCGATAGCAATAGAAGAATATCATTGATAGTAGCTATAAAAAAAATATCAATTGATAGTCTAATTCAACCTTGTCAATTCAAAATTGATATGTTTACCAATGAGATATCACTTATAAAAAATATTATTATAATGATATTGCTTATAATTGTTGTCAGCGATATTATTCTAATGTAATCATTGATAGATAATATTAGTGATATCATTTTGCGTTGATAACAATATAGAAAAATTACTTATAGTATCTATCGGGAATATCATTTGATAGTAACATCGCTGATAGAATATATCAGTGATAGAAGCCAATACCACATTTCTCAAATTGAAAGTTACCAGTGATAGCAATTATCAGTCATAACAACTATCTATATCAACTGATACCATATTTCTCAAATTGAAAATTACTCATACCCTTCAGTGACTATGATTGATAGAAGCACTTATAATATATTTTTCAAATTAAAAGCTTTAAGTGATAGCAACATATAACAGCTATCAATGATAGCTTTCAATTTAACAAAACTAAGAAAAGAGTACTTGTAATGGTGACAAGTTATCGCAAATAGCTACTATCAGTGATAACAACCAATAAAAGCCATCAGCAATATTCACTAATTATAGCTATCAGTGATAGCTTTCAACATGAAAAAATCATGAAGAAGTGTGTGGAATAATCTAATCATTTCTCAAATTGAAAACTAACAGTGGCATATATCACTGATATTATTGATAGTTGCTATTAGTGCTAGTTTTTAATTTGAAAAATTCGGCAAGAAACATTCAAAATGGTGGTTGGACGTGAGTATTTTAGTCTTTTACTACTTTTTTTTTTTTACTATATATGCTATTATTTTGGGCTTTTTTTTTTTTTTAATAATTTATGCAACTAACCCTAAGCCAAAAGTTAATTATAAAAATCTAATGTGCTATATATGCTATTAATTTCTTATTTATTTATATCCACCTTTTTCCCATGTTTGAGTCCTCAAATCTTCCTCCCCTATCATATCTTGTGGCAAACAATCAATAATTGTATTGAAGGTGTAGGAGTAAAATGATTAATACAATATATATATTGAATGCCTATGTACACGGATTAATCTGAATTTTTTCTCCTCTCTTCTCATAATTAATGTAACTACTCATTCTCAAACGTTGAAGAAGAAGAAAATATCACAACTAATTGTCAAAATTTAAACATGGTGGATCAAACCTTAGAGCTAGTTAGTGGTTTTTTTAGCTTTTTTTTTTTTTTCTCATTTTTCAATTTCGTAAATATAAATGCACACCAATTAATTTAGTTTAATGATTGTACTTCTTTTTCAAAATTTCAATTTTATTGTAAATACACATCAATTCACATGAGTCTTTGTTTAAAGCAAATCATACTATTTCATTGCAAAGATTTTAAACAAATCATCCAAATAACTAATAGATAATTATTATAAAATTCTTATTTAAAAAATAGAGAGGTCACAAATTATTTTAGAAGTAGTGTTTTTAATTTAAATTTTTAATTCACATATAACAAATTTCATTTTTATTAACCAAAGCTCTACTAAGACAAGTTGACCGTGAGTTCCACCATTCTTTGTAATCACCTATTTTTTTGTGTCCAACTTATAAGATATTATCTCCCTTCTCCTACTCAATTACTCTTTTTTTCACCTATAAAATGTCTTTCCTCTCTCCTTTCCTTCTAGTTCATCCCTCCTTTCGCATCTACTTTCCAATTACTTTCTCTTTGGCTTTACCCCTCTCTCTCGCTTTTCTTCTCCCCTCTTGATTTTTTGTCTTTTTTTCTATCTCTCGTCCTTTATTTTTTTCTTAAATTTTCATTATAACACAAACGCTATTACCAATACCTTATTTCTTGACCGAAATTATTGTCATCCTACTGCTTTTTTTTTCTCTTTAGGTATCAAATTTAAATAAGAAAGTTTAATTATTCTAGTTCATAAGCACACACCAGTCAAATTATCATTTAATCAGTTTTTTTAAATAAAAAAAAAAAAGGAAAAGCCAAATAAATTTTGACACATGAATTACAAAGTTTTAGATATATTCCAAAAAGGAATATATCTTTAGTTCAAGCATTATTAAAGAGGAACATTAGAAAGTGGGTGGGCAAATGATGACTCAAAATCTATTCTATATAATAAAGTTTGTTATTATCATTTGTTATGTTTTAAACAAACAACAATTGGTTGGTTGTGCACAAAGTAAGCACAATTAAAAGGTGACTTACTAACATTACAACATCTACCTATTCTATCCCATCTAAAGGGACGCGGTGTTAAAACATTCGTTTTGATTTAGATTTAGTATCAATCAAAGAAATTATATAATTAACTTAAATTTTGGATTAAATTTTGGTTTTTCTTTCTTTCTAGTATATTGGTTTATCTACACACAAAAAATTTAACCTAATTCAAGTTTAAATCACTGAATAATTAATTTAAAAAAAACTATAGAAATTACACCATTCAAAACAATATTGTTTTAAATATGAGTAAGAAAAATAAATTCTTTAAAAAAACCCCTTTAAATACGAAAAATAAGGAGGTTTTGAAAAAAATAGAACAAAGTGCAAAAATATTTACACTGTATAAAACAATTTTAAAAAATAAAAAAGCTCACAAGCCCACAATGTACAATAACAAAACTACCCCGTGGCTAATGAGTCACACACTCATGAAAAATGATTTTGTACTCAGGCTAAACGATCTCGTACCCAATCTAAACGATCTCGTAGCAAGTCTAAACGATCTCGTACTCAGTCTAAACAATCTCGTACTCAGTCTAAACAATCTCTTAATAACAATCTTGTACTAAGTCTAAACGATCTTGTAGCCTTGTACCCAGCCTAAATGATCTTGTATCCAGTGCAAACGATCTTGTACCAAAATCTAAACACTCTTGTATTTAGTTTAAATGATCTTGTACCAAATCAAAACGATCTATTAGTGATAGTGGTCTATCTCTATCTATTTGGAATAGACAACTGATTGTTTAGATATTGATACACGATCAGTTAAATTTTGTACCAATATCCTTTTGATCTGTACTAAGAAGGAAAAAAAAGATGAGAAATGAAGAAAAAGGAAGAAATTATGGAAGAGGAAATGAAGAAATTGGTAAATATTTACATAAATAACCATAATAATATAAAATGAAGAAGTAATAATATGAAGAGGATATGAATAAATCACAAGGAAGAATAAGAAAAATATGTAAAAAATCTTCAGCATATTCAAGGGTAAATCTGAGATTTATGAAAATATCATGTACTCTTTTATTTTGGTACACGATCTGTCAATATTTTGGTGTTTTGGTATATTTATGAAAATTAACCATAAATAAATATGAAACTTTTTACAAAATATAGAAAAATTCATCTATATCTCTCGTCTATTTAAGTCTTTTTTTTTTTTTGTTATATTTTGTAAATAGTTTCATTTTTATTTATTTATATTTAAATAATTTATTTTTCTACTTATATTTTAAACAGTACTGTTTTGTTAGTTTTTTTTTTTTACTTTTCTTTTCTAATTAATCTAATAATTACATGAATGTCAACATGAACGTAGCTTAACTAGCATCTTCTATACCTGAGAACAAGAGGTCCTAAGTTCAAATCCCTACATTCAAGTTGTACTTAAAAAAACATTTTTAAAAAATAATTATTACATAAACTTAAAAAAAAATTAAATGAAAATAATTTAAAACAGAAACAGGAAATTTTTACGCACTAGACCCAATCCCTAAACAGGGTTCCTCGACCCTAACCACGACTCCCCAAAACGAGAAATGGGACTTTTGTCCTGCGAGACCATATCCCCGAACAATGTATTTGTATAGTTCAAAGAATGAGGTAGAATATCACAGGTTCACATATATATTTGCAAACAACATTCAGTTTTAAAAAATCTTAACTATGATATTTTCGGGTTGGATAAGATTGCACCATCCCCTAAAAATATAGTTGTAACTTCTACCAAATTTTCGAATTCTTAGGATTTAAATCAATTAAAATACAGTTAGTTTCTATAATTCATAATATGATAAGGATTTGAATTCAAATATTTTTCATACCCCTCAAATAATGACTGAGATAATTTCAACAGTTTCCATTTCATTATATTTCATAATAATTTATTATATAATACATAATATATATTTTTCCTATTTCTAATAACAATTTGAAGTTAGATTTTATATCATCCACTAAAATTGTCAATTTGAATTCTTTTAATCAATCACATCCCTATATTATTAGCAAACATAAATTCAACATTTTTGGATTATTTATATTTCAAAATATTTATAATACATTTGAATTTAAATACCTTCAAATTACGTATTGTTAATAACAATTTAAATTTAAAATTTTGCTCCCCTAAATTGTGCTATTTGGTTGATATATTAAAATAATGACAAACATAAATTCAACATTTTTGGATTATTTATATTCCAAAAAATTTATAAAATACGTATTGTTGATAACAATTTGAAATTTGAAAATGGAATTTTATTAGTTTTGGTTTTTTTTTTTCGTCACAACCATTTAGTTTGATATATGAAAATATTTTAGTGCCGATGAAGAGCAACCACGTCGGGTTCCAACGTTCCGGCGTTTGTTGAAGCTGAATTTAATTGACTTTCACGAATTTAGTCGCGAGAGGAGGATATAAGGGTCGATCAGCATTTTTGGCGAGTTTCACGGTGAGTTTTGTCGTGGGTATGGTGTTCTTTTTTCAGTTGTGGTTGTTCTTGGGATTTACAGTAGGTTGTTCGACACGTGAGTCTTCAGTCATAGGAGTCGACAAGAAAAAAATCCTTTGATTTGCGCCAAATGTATGAAGATTTTGAAGGGTTTAAAGAAGACAAAGCTGGAACACCAATTAGTATTATTAACTTCTTCTCTTTTTTATGATTATGCGTTTCTAATTGAACGTTTGAATGCCTGAGCGCGCACGATTTGAAGAATATATGAAACGGCTGCAGAAATTATGTGGAGTTTTGATGATGATAGGTGTTAATTGTGTGTTTGTAATCTGATTTTAATTATAGAGTATTTGTGGTTTCTTGAATAATTGTATTTATGATTCAATTTTTTCACTTAGTAGGGGCATTTAAGACGTTCCAGCAATTTTTTTATTTTGTTATTTTATCAATTTAAATAAAAATTTGCTATTTATCCAAAGTAAACCCTTATATTTTACTATTTTTCTTGTCAACCCTTCATTTTGTGGGAGAGAAGAAGAAGATGGGAAGTACCAAAGACCAACTGAGTTATGAAAAAATATAACTCTTCTCAAGCTTTAAAAACCGAAACTCTAAAAGTTATCAAAATCTAATGAATGAAGCTATGAAGATATGAAGAATATAACTTCTATTAAGTTTTGAGAATAAAAACTCTAAAGCTTTCAAATTTTGAAGACCAAAGCTTTTGAATCTCCAAAGATCAGAAGACGTACTAAAGCTCTAAAGATCAAATGACATGTTAAAGCTCTGATAATCACAAAACATATTAAAGCTAAAAAAAGATTTAAGTTCCCACGAGTGTTGAAGCTCCCAAGTCTTGGAAATCAACGCTTTCAAGCTCTTAAGTATTGAAGATCAAAGTTCCTCAAGTTGCAAAGATTGAGACACTCAAGTTCTGAAAAACTAAAGATCTAAACTATTGAAAGTACCAAAGATTAGAAGATTTCAATAAATCAATTGTATCTTCATGACCTTCACGTTGCAACATGCGAACGCGACTTGAGCAGCCCTAGCGTCCTTGAGTGAAACGTAAGAACATTCAGTCTTAAACCTTTGAATCTTACACTTAACTCTTAGATTGAACTTGGACTCTTAGAACTACTAAGCGATAAGAGAATCCATAATGGAAGATAAATAAGCAAACTCCTTTAGTAACTTAGCAACATGCGTTCTAGAAACATAATACATGCTTTCTTGAAGACATTAACTAAAAACAAAGACTTCAAGCGCAGCTTCTTCAAAAACAACTTAAAACGTATGGCTAACTAGTCAACACGTAGCAGCTTGCCTTACCTTTCTCAACTTGGCCTCAACGCCTTGTAACCTAGGAAAGAGAAACTTAAACCATAAGTAAAATATTTTGTGAGTGAGGTTTTAGCAATCATTTTTGGGTAACAGTTCAATCACATAAATTCATTTTCATTAACAGATTCGCAACACCTCATTCAAAACGTAAAACACACATTAGTCTTTTCTTATTCATTTAGCCAAGAACATGAACCATTCCCATGCATAGACTACTATGATGATCGCATCATCGTCAACATTCCTTGGAGAATTTTTCGGTTCATTTAATTTCCTGTTACTTAGGTTGTTAACTTGATACACTCCTTTAAACGCATTGGTCAGATTCTCACCGTCATGTAGTCCTTTCATCCCATAGTTGTCTTGACCCATTATGTCCACATAATAGCTAGCTTATCATAGGAATAACCCTAATGGTTTACTCGAATACATAGAATCCATAGAATCATCAAATAAAAACTTTCTTTCAAACATTCATATTTTCTTGTGAATATTTACAACATTAAACATGTGTTACATAGCATAACAACACAGTACTCAGAAAGAATGCTTTAGAACATTGTTCCTTCTTTTAGAAAATTACTCACAAACTAAGTTTCCTTCTTCTAAACGCCTAACCCAAAATCTTTGTCCTCTCGCCTAATGCTTTCCCAGAAGATCAACACTTAGTACTTTTTCTCATAAATTCCAAAATAAAACAATTATTAATCCCTTTAATCCAATTTATATTAATTCTAAATCGGATTAGTCACTCTTTAAGCTTTTCTTAACTTGCCAACTCCTACTTAGTACTTAACACATGTAGGCTTATTAGTTTTTTAGACCATGTTTTAGTTTAAACCCAACACGTAATCAGTTATCTAATCAAGATTAGAAATTCTCTCTGAAATTCTTAACTCTCTTCGCCTGTCTTATTCTCATATTACTACACCAAAACGCCTACTTGACTTCCTCGCGTTTATAGAGCTTGGACATTTACTTCTTCATTGCATTGCCTAGTTCTTAACGCATATTAACCTTCAAAACGCCATCTACTACTCAAAACGTCTCTCCTCTCAAAAGCAAAACCCTTTTTTTACAAAACCTACAAATCAAAACACGAGCCTCACATCAGCCTCCTCAAATTTAAGAAAAGACTTATAAGTCAAATGCCAGAGGTCAATCGAAGTTGATCAACAAGACGAAGGCACATATATAAAGAGATTAACAAAGTCGAAAGATCAATCATTCGAGAAGAGCAACTAGTTTAGAGGTCGATCAACCAAGAAGTCCGAAGGTCGATTCTCCAAGAGATCAACAAGCACAAAGGTCAAGAAGATCATGAAGCCCAAAGGTCAATCATCCAAAAAGATATACCAAACTTAAAAATTAAAATATTTTTTTTTCAAAATAAACATAAAACGATAGTGCATTAGAAACTGTACTCACTATATTATAATTAAATGAATATAGATGCAAAATTCTCATAGTCTCATCGAACAAGACTATCATGAGTGACAAATTTCAATCACAATGGACAACTAAAATATATTTTATCTTTTCTGTCACAAATAAATTACAAACAAATATTTTTCTCATAATTTCTCTCTCACTTTCTTCCTCCAGTTTTGTTTTCTCCATCTCTTTTGTTTTTAACTTGACAGAATATTCAAAACAATTTAATACAATATATTTCCAAAACAACTCTAAGAACTAAAAACAACTAATTAAATTTTTATCGTTGATATATTTCAAATAGTATAGATTTATAAGTCATACATATAGAGAGTCGATTGATAATAATTCTATCGACACTATTTTATCAATGTTATAACTTTAATGGTGATATATTTTGTTATAAGTGGTAGAAATCTATTATTTGATATATTTTGATATTAATAGTGATAGAAGTCTATCGTTGATGTATTTGTTTGAAAGTTCATTTTTTGTTATATTCTGCTAATATGTTTATATATCGGTAAAAATCTATTATTACAAATAAAAAAAAGGGTTAGAAAAAAAAACTATAATAATTTAAATAGAAAAAGAGATAATGTAAAATAAAACCTAAAATTTAGTACTTTATTTTAAGAATTTAGATTGGTAGAAAGTAAAGATGTGTCATAACCTATGGCTTAGCCCACTCCAAACACTCTACACCTAGAGGAACACCAAACACAATTTATAAGAAAAATAATAATTATAAACCAAAATGAAACATTCTTTAACTACCATATTTTTTGTTTTTAATTGTATAAAAATGAATTAATTTTAATTTTAATTTTAATTCATTTTCATAAATATAAAAAATCTAAAAAATATTTAAGTTCTTTCATCTAACAAAAAAAAAAAGACCCCAGAAAATTGATCACTTTGTCATTCTTCTTTTCCTTTTTTTTTTTTTCTTCTTTTATATATTTTATTTAAATAATGGTCTTTTTTTCAAAATTTATGTACCAAAAAATATTGAGAAAGCCAAATCTAAAGCGATTGGCTACCAAAACATTACGCACCCAAGTGAACAATTTTGAAATTTTTCAATAAATATTTTGCGAAAAACCCCTTGTTAATGGTACAAAAATGAGAATTTAGTTATCTCATCTTTCTATGAATCTTAGATAAATAAACATAGGAAATCCTAGCCAAATAGCTAATTTTGAAAAACAGAAACCAAGCGCTTCGATAACCAATCTTCTGTTTTCGTCAAACCAAATCTGAAAACCTATTTTTATCTTTAGAACTTCGCTAATTGAACAAACCATGATAGAAATTACAAAACTTTTAAAATCAAATTAGCTATAACTTATAAAGGAACAAACCTATATTTAGAAACAAGTTTATCTTTAAATTTCGAGTAAAAATTTAAACATTTACTAAAAATTCAAGGATTAAAAAAATTAAAATAAATTTGTTAACTCAAAAAATCATTAAAAAAAAATAAAAAATGAAAGGCTTAAATTTCAAAATGACCGAAGGAGCATTTGAGACTTCAACTATACTTAAACTCAAAAAACTAATGTAAATACTATTTCATTATCATAAAATTATTAAAATAGTTAACATTTCAAATGCATGTTATTATAACTCTACCAAACTCCTTCAACTAATACTACAAGAACCTAAATTATCATTTGGAGGGAAAAAAAAAACTCAAACAAATTTCGAGTAAATAAAATAAAAAAGAACGCATAGATGCAAAAATATTGTAAGTCTGATAGACTGTATATGGTCTAAGTAACAAAATCAGACGAGTTTAATATAGAAATCAGTCATATTACATATATATAATTATTATTCTCCGTTTAAGTACCCACGAAAAAACTAAAACCTAAGTCCAGATCTCATACAATTCAACAAAAAAAAAAAAAAAAAAAAAGTCATGGCTCAGTTTCACGAAGAACAAAAAGGCACACAAACATTCCTCGGTAGGAGGAAAAATTGGGCTATAAACACGAAAGGGCCTCCGTGCAATGAATAACCCATCGGTCCAAAAAGGAGAAGTTATGGCATATGAACGACACGACAGTCACTGAATATTTCAGCCAAAGCATTGCTGCACCACATTACGAGAAGTCAAGAAGAATCCCGTACGATCCTATTTTCACCCTTTTAAGTTGGACCACCAATACAAAAGAAAGCCGCTCATGTCTATTTTCAATCTTGTCTATCTTATCAATTCCTCCGATTAATGTAAAACTACAACAAAAGTACCCTCAACAATTTCAAATCCTTCCTTCTTGAGAATGAGGCCGAGCATTTTCATTTTTTAATAACCAATACATTCTTGAAGATTGTGTAAAAACCAAGCAGCTCCTTCCATTAAATAACATTATCCATTAAAAGCAACACTATGCAGTAGAATAGTGGTTATCGCCACAAAACCTTTTCCTCTATTCCATAGCTAAAAGACGAAGATAGAACTCATATTGTTGATGAAAAGACAATCTGCTTGATAATAAAAGCTAAACAAAAAAAAAACGTTCGTAGGCGTTCACTACACAGAATGCCAAACAGAAAGGTAACAGAAAAGTCATGAGAGCCTAAGTTATATCAGCCTAAAAGCAATGGTATTAAATCAAAAGATAACTACGGGTGAGCTTAGGTAAGAGGTAGGAGTTAAACTTCACCGACGGGACTTTCCTTCGCCGGAGTACCGATGAGCCAAGTGAAACCGAATGGATCCTTCAGCTTGGCAACGCGATTGCCGACGTACGGACCATCCCCTTCAGCAATCTTAGACTCCACCACAGCTCCAACACTCACTGCCTTTGATACAGCTGCTTCAATGTCCTCCGTCTCCAGAAACAGAACAACTCTCGATTCGGCAACTTTTTCGCTGAAACAAAAGGCATAACAAGTAGAAACGCTAGGAATGATACATATGCTTGAAAAATCATAGAACCAAATGGAACGACGGTCGATCTGCTGAATGACACTGAGCGAATGGACATGCAGAGTAGGACATCAAAACGAAAGAAAAAAGTTCCTAAAGCATCATCTAGAGCAGATCTTTGTAACAGACCTTCAAGAGAATAGCCTAACAAATAATACAAAAAGTGTGAATGTAAAGTGCAGAATGAAAAAAAAAAAAACGAAACAGAACATAACAATCACATGCAACTGTTTTATTCAGCGAAAGAAAACATAAACGAAAGAAAACGAGAGACTCACGCCGAAGCAGAATCGTCAAAAACATTGGAGACGAGGAGGGAGAAATCGGAAACACGGAGCTCGACAGAGAGGATAGCCGGAGTTTCTTGCTCAGCCTTACGTTTGGGATGGAGAGTACGGTTAAGCTCCTCGGCGCCAAAGGCAGCCTTGTAGAAGTCGACAGCATCAGTAGCCTTGGGAGCTTGGAGAAGCAGTTGAGGCTTAAAAGCCTTGAAACTCAAGGTCTTCTCAACTCCATTTTGGACATCTAATTCCGCCATTGGTGCAAAGAAAGCAGATAAAGAAGAAGAGGAAACGGAAAGAAAACCCTGAAAAAGAGAGAGAGTGATGACGTGAGGAAGAAGGCGTGAATGGAGACCCTGCAGTGCATTTATAGAGAGAGGAAGAGAAGTGGAAGCGGGAAATGGTGCGAACGGGGAAAATCGAGGAGTTTTGTTTCATTAATACCCCTTTTCTTTCACGTTATTTACGATTCCTACCCCTACTCCAATGTTAATCGTTCTAATAACTTTTTTCATTCTAATGGTATTTCATTACTTAGAACCATGGTTACACATTTGGGCATCATACCCAATTTTGTTGAACCACTCCTATGATGACACAAGGTCCAATCTATCCCACGAGTATAACTATGTGAAACCAAATCTCTATATGACAAACAACAGAGTTAATTCAGTGGTCATCAATCAAGAGAAATTTGTGAATAAAGTCACAACAGTAAATGTCACAAAATTGAATCTACCAACTTCTAAATCGGTTTCATGGAATATGTGAATCGATTTCAACTTATAGTGTAGAGATGACCAACTTCAATAGCTCTATAGATATTTTAACAATGACCTCTACAAGCTCAATACACCATATCGAATTAAAGTGTCTCTCCATTTGAACTTCCACTTTGGACATAGGAGGAGTGGCAATAGTTGCATCATGCTCAATGTAATATTAACAATCTATATATATTTCTTCTTCAATATTAAAAATGTCCACCCGACTAACTACCCCATTATGAGATTGAGAAATAAAAATCAAACAAAAACGTAAATATAAAAATCATTCATTCTCCATATATATTTGCCGAGAACTGTAGTTCAATAATATAGTGTAACGTTGTGTCCAATTGTCCAACGTCTTCATTTTATCCATAGATACAGTAGGAACATTTCAAAAACCAAACTTCTTGTTCTCTCCAACGTGTTGTTGGTTTGCAATTTACATTTTGAAAAAGAGTCAAAAATAAAATCAAGTGTAATAAATTTTATCTTTTAATAATTTTGTTATATATTATGTAAATAGTGTATAATTTTTTTTTTATTTTAAAAAAATACCTCTTACCGCTTTGCATTTTCATATTCTTCAGTTCATTCGTCAACTCTTTCATGTTGACATTATCGTAGTGTATACTTTTGTCTATGAAAAAATTGTTTAGCTTCGTTGCAAATGGTTTTGATACATTATAAAGTGACAAAATTATTTGTATATTTTAATCCACAAGGGTTGAATATTATTATTTAGCATACCATGTTTTTCAGTGTTACGTGAGTTGGTAAATATACTATATACGTGTGCTCTTTTATATTCAATGATACATCATGATCTTACGCTTGTCAAATATGTCATGCTTAATTACCATAATCTAATAGTGTATTTTATATTTATTTTTACACTTAGCCTGAGATGTTTGTTTGTATATGGTCTAGTAATTTCATTAAGAATGATGTGAAAATGACTGACAATTCTGATATGAAATGGGCTACAGAGATTGAATGCACCTTCAATATCAACATGATAATATGTAGTATATAAATAGGTTCACTATATCTTTGGTAATTCAACGCAAATAATTTTTCTTTATCATTTAAAAAATATATCATATAGACACACCAACCAAACAAGCCCGTTAATTTTCTATGGCCCAACACAGAAGATGGCTCATAGTACGGCCCATTTGTTTTCAAAAGCCCCACAACGCCCTGGCGAACCTGTATCTTGAAGGCCCAACAGGACGTTCTCGTACCCAAACTAAATTAATCTACATCATAACTAAGTACTATTATATATTCATAACTCAATTCTTACCCCAAACACTTCATAAACGTTTAAATTAATAAAATCATTAATTCATAATTTAAATTAATACAACTTAATGGAACTTGAAGTGGACAATACAACAACACAACAACTAGGCGTTTGAAATTTTAGACGCCTAGAACAAAAACGTATGGATAAAGGTTGTTTGGAAGATGATCGCCTGGACTGAACACTTAACTGCAAAAGTAGAAACTTGTTAGATGCGGGCCAAGTTACGGAACATACTCTCTTTAAGATATTTCGTAGCCCTATTTGAAGTGCAAATAATTATTGGTGTTGTCACATCACATCGTCCCCATGATAAAACAAACATAATGCTTGATCAGAGATGCACCAAAACCGTTTAGAATACTAATCACTCATGAATGACTTTGCTCGAAAAACTAAAAATGAGAGAAGAAGTCTTTGAGAAAAAATATCATTTACGCCCTAAACTATAGGAGTTGTCAAATAAATGAATTGAGTGGTGGGTGCAATCAAAATATTCATTTTAGTTTAGTGGTGGCTTAGTTTTTGCTTACTCCATATCTACTTTTGTCAGTATATATGTAATTGTAGTACCTACATTAGTATAATAATAAATGGTTACACGTCAATTCTTAAATAATATACACATTGTTTTTCATATTTATAGGTGGTTTGAGTCCATTTACATTCTTTTCGATTAATTTCACAAAAAAAAAACGTCTTTTAAATATCAAGAAGGCTCGTAAAGCATTAAATCTGATATAGTGGTTATTATGGATTGGAGTTTTGACTTTTTGTGTATTTTGTAAATAGTTTTATTTTTTTTATATTTATAACAATTTTTCCAAAAAAGATTATTATTAGAATAAGATTTCAATTGAAACTATTGCTACCCCTAAAAAATTGCTCACAATTGTGTGTGTTTTTTTAAAAGAAAAAAATTACAAACAAATTTATAATTTATAGAAAAATCAAGTATAATAAATTTTATATTTTAGTAATTTTGTTTTATAAAGTATAAATAATTTGTTCATTTTTTTTTATTTTTTCTAAAAACCCTAATAATTATTTTTATATAATTTTTTTAAAGTTTAAAAGTTGGATACGCTAAAAAGAGAATAAAAAAGGCTAGTAAATAACTAATTTTAAAAAAGCTGTGAAATTAATCCTAATTTATTTTAACAAAACACACTAACAAAACAGTTAAAGATTTATTTTTAGGGTTAATTTTTATAAATATAATGCAAAATATTTTAGTGTCGTCTAACAAAATAAAAAAATCAGGTCATTTTTTAAAATCTTTGAGGTTTATCTTTTTTATCATATTTTTTCTTCCCTTCTTTTATGTAATTTTTTTTATTTGTCCATCTAGGGGCGGATTTATTAAGGGGTTGGGGGACACATGTCCCCTCTCACTTTTCCTAATATTTTAATATTAATTTTAAAGTATTAGATTACAATATATATTAAATAATGCTTTATTATTAGTAAATTCTGCTTATGGTATTGTGGTTGTGCCCCTCCTCAAAATCACAAGGTTTTAAGTTCAAATTAAAATTGTTTTATACAATGTAAATATTTTGTTATTTTTTAAAAACCCCATATTTTTTATAATCACGGATAATTGTTCTAAAATCATTTCCAAACAAAGTCTAGGAATTTAAATATAAGAAAATAATTTAAATCTATTTATAAATATAGCCAAATATTTGCAAATTGATGACAAGCAACAACATTTTTTATATTTAAAAATATTTATAACAATTTTATCATTTAAAAAAGTAATTTTTACTATTATTGTTGAATTTTAGAAACCATCATTCATTTAAAAGAAAAATAATTTTTTCTGTACTTATTGATCCTTTTATTTTCTTAATTATTGTTCCAAAGTTTAGAATGAAAACGTTCCATCCAGGCCGAACACGTTTTGACGTTATAGGTCTATTGTTTTGGTCACAACGAATGCTTGTGATGGTTTGATTGTTACATATCTAAAATCAATTTTATAGATTTGAAACATCTATTTCTTTTTTACATTTGGTTAAAAAAAAACACAAACTTCTTATCCTCTCTATTTTCATCTTTTTGTTCTATTTGAAAGAAAATTTTCATAATCCAAATTCGTGTATTAAAACTTTTGTATTAACCATGAAATGCGACTGACATGAGATGATTAGCACGAACCGTGCTCCAAATTAGTTCTTAGAGAACCATAATAATAATACTATAGAAATGTACTAACATGCTTTATTAGAGAAATGAATAAAAAAAATTATCCATCTTGAGTTGTAGATTAAAGAAAGTTACAAAGCATATGAAACTTTTACACCATACGATTCACTATTAAGACAAAAAAATAATATATGGCCAGTTTGGTAAAGTTTTTATTTCCTGTTTTCTGTTTTTGTTTTCATTTTTTAAGAAACGGAGGTGTTTGGTAACGTTCCCTGTTTCTCGTTCTAAAAAAAAGTAAAAACATTTCTCATTTTATAAGAAATTATTGGAAACAAAAAATAATAGTTTCTCCCGACTCACTCTCGTTTCTCAATTATTTCTATTTATTTTTTTTTTCATTTTTTTCAATTATTTCTATTGATTTCCTTTTCCTGTTTCTCAATTCTTTTTATTGATTTTCTTTTCCTTTTTCTTAATTTTTTTTGCTTTCTTTTCATTTTTTTTCAATTATTTTTTTTATTTCCTTTTCCTTTTTCATTTTTCTCTCGTGAATTTCTTTTTCTTCCTCTTATTTCCATCTTCTTTCTCAAATAACCAGTCTTCACGTGGTTTCCCTTTTCTTCCTCTTATCTTCATCATCTTTCCCAAATAACCATCCTCTTCCTCGTTGTCTTATCATCTTCGTTGTTTTCCTCTTTGTCTATCATCGTCTTTCTCTACACGACGCCTTCATCGTCATTTGATCTGGGTTTTCCTCTTCCTCTTTGCGTGAATTGTGTTTTCGCTGTTGGTTTTCACCGAATTTGTGTTTTAGTCGTGAGTTTTTGTCTTTCTCTTTTGCCGTGGGTTTCAATCCTCCTCGTCGTCTTGAGTTTTCGTCTTCCTCTCACTAGCTTTGTCGTTCCAATCCCAATCTTCACCTCGTTCTGCATAAGATTACAAGAAGACCTTCATATCTAGGTTTGATAATTTTATTTATTTATGTTTAATGGATGACGTATATTTTTGTTTGATGTTTAATTGAATTAAATGTGAATAAAATAAAAAATAAATCTAAAAAGATCAAGAAATAAGAAACAGTTATCAAACACATTTGATGTTTTTTTTTTCTTAAAAAAACAAGAAACAAGAAACAATTATCAAACATATTTCTGTTTCTTATTCTAAAAAAATAAGAACAGACAATCGAAAACATAGAACAAGAAACAAGAACCAGAAAATATAAACGTTTGGTATATGTCTATGAGATGAAGTTGAAAAAAATAAAAAATCACAAAGTTGATAAATAAATAGATAAAAATGAAGATATGATAATTATGAAGTGTTCCCTCTTCCCTGTCGTCGTGGCGTAGATACCGAGCTAGAACGCCAGGTGTATCTAAAGGAGAGGAAGAGGAGGCAAAAAGGCCAGCTGGATGGCAGGTCACGAAGTTCAATCACGCTACCCTTTTGGCCTTCTGGGTATGTGCAAAAGGCGTGAGGAAGGAGAGAGGGAGGGAAATGGGGCCCATCGCCTTTTGGCTTGCTCTTTCGTTCCAACACGCCATTTGCTTGGACACGTGTCCTTCCTTTTATTTATTGTTGGGTCCCACTGGATTCGCTACATATTTAACACGCCCCCCTCCCCCCTCCCTCCTTCCTTTACCACGTGTATTACTTATTAAACGAATAATACCATTTCTTTTCCCTTTTTTTAATTGTTTTAACCAATTTTTCAATTTTTCTACACTATAATTTCTTTCTTCTAAACTTTATTTTTAAATATATTTTGACATTTAATACAATATGTAGAATGCTACCATGGAACCAACTCATTTTTTAATCTAAATTCTAAACTTGGCTCACTTATCTAATTAACAACTATCAATGTATACTTGAGATGATAATAATTAATTAAGTGTGAAAACATAAAGAAAAAAAAGAAAGTGTTTGGTTGAAAGAAGTGGAAAGAGAAATAATAAACCATGCCCAAAAGCTTATTATCCAAATATGGTTGTGAGATTACAACTATTGTTATTAGTAAAACCAATATCTATCTTTATCTATACTATATATAAAATGCGGAATACTTATCTCTATTTTGCCTCTATTTTTTTTCTTTTTAGTAAACTGATATTTTATTCATTGTATATGGAATTTAATTATTTGAGCATAAATGTTTATTGAGTCTGAAAAGTTATAATTGGTAAAGTAGAATACAACTCTGCGACATGAATCATTATGTCAATGTGTTGAGCCCTTTAGATTCAATTGATATCAATTGATTACATTTGATCAGGTGAAGATCACATATCAAATTGGTGTATTCCGTGAGAGATGCAAATATAACAAAAAGTACAACACATTTATTTACCTATCTTAATCAGAATTTAAAAAACCATGTTTTTGTTTACCGTCTTAAAAAATAATTTTATATTGTCAACCTTTAGAGAAAAGATACAAATTTTAAAGAGAGAAAATTAATTTAAGAACAAAGAACTTTTCTGGAAAAGCAACCTTCAAATTTTTGCAAGAGAATTTTTTATAAACAACAAAAATAACGGATTACAAAATACAGTAAAAAACTTAAATCAGTTAAAAGATAATTAGATAAATTTGAATTTCACTTTATCACCATATGCAAATTGCAATGCCAGAGAGAACATAAAAAGTGGATAAAATATTTTGTTTCAAAAAAAGTTATAAAGTTTTGATGTTGACATAAATATTAATCAACACAATTTTAGGTGCAAGGTGCCATCATTAGATGGGATTGGGACGATAGCATATAGTTCAATATTGCAACATCTCGTGTCCTTTTTGTCACATAAAGGGCCCTAGCTATTGGAATTTTATATAATATATAAAACAATGTAATTTCGTTTGTTTATTATTACTTTATAGCTCTAAAATTAGGTTTAACTTTAACTAACATACATACAAAGGGTAAGCTAAACAACTCTGAGATATGTAATTCAAAATATAAATCAAACATCTGTGGTGTGCTTTACAATGTAAATTTGGAAAGTCTTCAATTTAATAGATTTGTAAATCTATTGCATGTCAAAATTAATTACATAGTTTGGATTGTTTGTTTCCAATTTTATTTTATGTTGGTTTTGGTACAACCAAAATGGTCTATTTTGATATTTATCCTTATTTTGGTCCCTGTATTTTTGGGAGGGATGATTGAAAATAGAGCAATTAGACTCAAAGCTACATTTAAAAAAAATTACAAACATAGTAAATCATGTTAAATTCTAACCATGAATAGCGAAGTCTATCATTCATAGACGATGTTGCAAATATTTGTGAGACCCATTTCTAATTTGAGTAAAGAAGTAGTAAAATTTGACTAAGTATAAAGAAGTTGACATTTGAATAAATCTGCGAAAAGGATTGAGCGTGATAAAATTTTTGATGGTTAAGTATATGTTTTTTCGATTAAGTGGGTAGTTTGTGAAAGAAGTTGTGCGATAAAAAGATAAAAAGTTTTCGCATAAGTTAAAAAGTGAAAGTTTTGAGTAAGTGTTAGACTAGCTGTTTTAGCGGCCTAAGCAACAAGGACGAATATGTAAGTTCTATGATGTTTTTGATACAGTAATCTAAACGCGATGTATTGAGACCAAGCGTAGAGAACGATTTGGGATCCTTGGTGAAATGAAATGATTTGTTAAACATAAAGAAATGTTTATACGAAATGAAATGATTTGTCTATATGTTTAAAGGATTTGATATTATTTTTGCGAAATGATTATGAAAAGGTATTACGAAAAATTTTCATAAAACCACACTAAGTTTTTTAGACTTACGTTTTTAAAATATATATTTCAGGATCAAGCGTTAAGGCTAAGTAGATAAGAAGGTTGAATAATCTGCGACGAGGTGATTCAAGACGTTTTGAAAATGGTTAAGTATTGATTATTTGGTCAAATAATTATGTATGAAACTGCTATTATTAATAAAATATACGTTTTGGTTTGTATTTATTTTGCTTGGCGTTACATTGACCACCGTTGCGTTTTGAGTGTTGTTAATAGTTTAAAAGTAATTAAGAATAAGATTTGCAATAAGAAAATTTCAAAATTGTAACTAACCTGCATCCTATTCCCATTACTTCGACATTTTGGTCGCAATGCGGTTTGAGGTGTGAAGATTGCAACTAACTTGTATCCTATTCCCATTACTTGGACGTTTTGGTCGCAATGCGATTTGAGGTGTGACAATATTGGTCAGGTAGGTTTTACTATATTTATAATATTTTTAAAATGTTGTCATATACTTAATAATTAATCATAAAATTGTTATATATTATAATTACCTTTTTAAGAGGTAAATTTACATAAATATAACAAAAGTACGACCAGTATAACTATTTAAGAAAAACACATGAAGGCAATTACGTTTTCATAAGTTCCATATTTTCCATTGTTGAATCTTGATTATTATGGGATGATTTTTCAGTTATTTTTCTTCTTATTATTGGTAATTTATTCTTCTCTTCTTTATATTAATAACTTCTCATTCTTCATATTAATTTCCACTTCTTATTTGCATTTTCTTATTTCCTCTTTCAAAATTTCTTCCTTCTTCTTCATCTCTTATATTCTTTCAAACTTTTTTTTTTTTAAATTGTTTTACATAGTTTAAATATTTGCGCACTTTATTTTATTTTAAAAAAAAACTCATTTTAAAAACTCATAGTATGTTAATTGTAATTAAAAATGACATAAAAAAAAAAAACAAATTGGGGTCATAACCAAAACAAACCAGAAGCAATAATTTAGGAATGAAGTAGTACTTTTATGGAAAAGAAAAAGAAAGAAAGAAAGGTTTTTTAATGCTAGTTTATAAATGTTAATATTAGAATTGTTTTTAAATATAACAAAATATTATTATTTACAATAAATAATACTTATAGATGTGACATGGTAATATTTTTATAAATATTTTAAACTTCGTTTATATTATATTTTATGTAATATTAAATTTTTTTTACACAAAACAAGTCAAAAACTTAGTATTTCTTTTAAATGAAACCTAATATTCAACAGACAACTACATTTGTATATTTGAACTAATTTTTTGAATATCTTATTTTGGGAAAAAAAAAAAGAAAAGACAAAAACATTTAGTAGCAGAGAGAAAAGAAGGGAATTTGAAATTATTGAGATTGATTAAAAATAAAGAAAATGAAAATGGTAGTAAAATAAAAATAGTTTGTTGTTGAAGTACAAAGTGGAAGACTATTCTCTGCCCTAAAAAGGGAATAGAGTGTATAAGATAAAGCCAAATGGAGAGATATAGATCGTTGGATGAAAGATGATGTTGGAGATCTGATATTCCGTCATCCACCACCACACCTCACCTCGTACGTATATAAATCCCAAACCATTTTCTTCACAAAAAAGAAAAATTAAAAAGATAGGGGAGAAAGAAGAGGGACAGGTGTCTCCTTATTTTTTGTTTTTCCATTCACTAACAGCACATCAATTCCAAGTCTTTAATGACTACACGGACCTCACCCATTTCCCACATTAACACAAAAGCCATATTCCTCTGTTTTCTCCACCATGATTCTCCATTGCACCCGCTTTCCGGATCCCTACACTTTTCCTCTTTCCTCCACGTGGTGGGTTCTTCTTCACCAGCGGTGCAGCATTTTGAGATGTATTTTAGAGGAGGAGTAGAGGATGGGGATCTCGTGAGTGCTACGTGTTCGAAAGTTGATGCTTGATGTGGAGTAGCGAAGGGGAGCAATGATGTGGAGAAGAAATGGTTGTTGAGAAATGGAATATAAAGAATGGAGCGGTCAAGTTGCTGCAGGCACAACCTTGGTGGCGGCGGCGCTGGCGGTGGCCGGAATTTAAAGAAGAATAATTAATTCAGCTGGTTGGTTTTGTTAGTGTTCGGAAATGAAGGATGAAAACCGAGCTCTGACGAACGGTGGTTCTTGTAGATCTTCCAGATTTTCCTCTCTTTTGGCTTCTGGAGATCGCGATTATCTTCTCTCACCCACCGGAGCTCAGGTACCATTTATTTTTAAATATTTTGCTTACCATAAAGACACAATATTTAAGCAGGAATGGTTGAGCAAACAAAAAGTTTAGAGTTATTACTTGAAGGAAATGGAAGCAAAATAGAACGATGAGAGAAGAAATAAACGTCTCCGTACCGTTTTTGGGTTGAAGAGTAGTGACGACATGAGTATAGATGATAGTTGGGAGTTGATAATTTTCATGGTAGTAAATCCAAGAAAAAAAAAACTGTGTAATAGTTCATATTAATTATACTACCAACCTGGAGGTTAGATTCGATCTGGTTTCGTGAAACCTAAAACGCGACTGGATTTGGTTTAGTATTTGCTCAAGGGCTTTTTTGAGTAAAAAACTACGAAAAAACGTACATAAAATCATACCATAGCACACACCCAAAAAGTTATATTTTGATTTCCTTACTTGTTGGATTCATTGTTTGTGGATCCAATCTTAATCTTAGACATATTTGTTTGAAGTTTATGTTCTGATAACAAAGAAGAAGACGATGTATGAATGGAATACTCGGATAGACTGTTTATTATTATTATTATTGTTTGGGCATTATTGAGTGTTCATTTGGCACGAGCAGCACGTGGCAAATTCGTTGTACAAATTTTGTTTGAAGGGAGCGAGAGGGAATTTGATGCTTCCTTTTTGTGACACTCAATTTGAAAGGACAATTGTCGTTCCATTAAACATTCACAAAAAAGAAAAATTCAAGATGTAGTTATTAAATTGAGAAATTATTCTAGAGGGCCGAGAATAATAGTGATTTTATTACATGAAAACAAAAGTAATTTATCAAAATTTTGCTTACGTGGTGGGGTTTACGTGGAATAATAATAATAATCTTCCGCTACCACATCGCTTTCACACAAATTAACACCTTCCCAATGGGATTCCCTTTTCCCGGCGGAGATTTTGATTCTAGTTTTAAGTCCGGCAGGTTGAAGTATCCAATCTCGACGGCAAGGTTTTGGGCCTTTACTTCTCTGCCAACTGGTACCCACCGTGTCGGAACTTCAACCAGATTCTTGTCCGAACTTACGAGAAGCTTCAAGATAATGGATCAAATTTTGAAGTGGTTTATGTATCCTCCGATGAGGATTCCGACGCCTTCAATGAGTATCGTGCGAGTATGCCGTGGCCGGCGATTCCATTCTCCGATTTGGAAACTAAAATTGCTTTGAACAGGAAGTTCGGGATTGAAGGGATTCCGTGTTTGATTATATTGCAGCCGCGTGAAAGTAAGGATGAAACGGTGACGTTGCATGAAGGTGTGGAGGTTGTGTACCGTTATGGAGTGGATGCATTCCCATTTACACAGGAGAGATTGGAGCAGTTGAAGGAAGAGGATAGAGAAAAGGAAGAAAATCAGACTTTGGTCACTTTGTTAACAAATAACTACAGAGATTATCTCTTGGCTCATTCTTTCCCTAAACAGGTCAGTTCGAATTATCCCTAAACTTATTTGTATACTTGTTACCATGTGATTTTCAGTTTTATAATCTTTCGAACGTATATATATTTTAAATCGCTATTCCAATGTGAATGCTGTTGTTGTGTCGCTTGTATATGATCTTTCGACACTGTATATATTTTGAATAGTTGTCACAGTGTGGTTGTCATTTCAAAACTATCCATTCCATGCTATCCTCCATTCGAATTGTCTAATTATAGTTTGTCACGTGGGAAATTCTTTAAATGTGTGTTTCTTTCAATATTTTATTTATTTTCTTTTTGTTTGTGTGGTGTGGGGGGATGCAAGAATAGGTGTTACGGTGGGGTTTTCGCTATGTACTTTTGAAACGGTATATTTTGAATAGTTGTTACGATGTGGTTGTCACTTTTATAGTCTTGAACGAGGACGATAAGAGTAGTTAAGTGGCTATGGGTCACGTTTGTGTGTGATTTTAGGATTTCAGTTTTTTTACTTTGAAGCTTTTCATACCATCAAAACTGATTTCAAATGATTAGATGTTTAATTAAAAAAATTATTTTGAATATGACAAAACTAATTTTCATCCAAATCAGTTTCAAAAATGCAAGTTGTATATATTATAGTAATTTTCCTTTTGCTTGATAGAACATCAACAGTGAAAAAATTGATGGATTAAGTCATGGAAATGGTAAGATTTTTCCTTCAAGAATTGAAAGTGAAACAAACATGGAAGAGGAAAAGATGGGCAAACTTTTTTCACTTTTTCTAGAAAAATGAAAAATGATGAGAATGGACAAAGGGAAGTGAAACTAAAGGAGGCCTCAAATTAAAAAGAGGGAAAAAATTTCAATGCTATCCGGAGATCTTTTTTACCTCTACAAAATGGTAAAGCCATAGCCACTCGCATTTTGTCATCAATGTTCTATGGATATGTTTGAGGATAGTACATGTGGATCCCATACCTTTGATAACTTTGGACCAATTGATTTTTATTGATGTCGGTCTCTTTGATGTTCGATGGACCCCGATACTCAGCCAATTCAAGTTAAAACATTATTCTTCCTTCTACTGTTATATTCCTCTCTCTTTCTTGCTTGCTATTTATCTTGTGATTGATGGGATTCCTTTCTTCAGTTGACTGCTTTTACGATTCGGTTGAAGATTCGATATCTGGCAATCGATCTTCCTTTATTCTGTCATGTCTTTCTCAGTTGAGTTGTTCTTACATAGATTTTAAGTCGAGTACTCTAACACTGTTGCTTTTCAGTCATTCTGTTGAATTTTGGGATATGTATGGTTGTGAAGGGTTGGGAAAGTTGTTTACACTTTCCATTCATCTCTTTGAGTAATGAACGGAGCAATATTTTAGTGGAAAAAATGTGCTTCATTGTCCGTCTCGTCGGTTGAATGGATTCAATCTTAGATTTGAAAATTTTGTTACATGTAATTTATGTTCTGTAGTTTGGTAACCAATTTGACTATAGTTTTTGGTTCTTGAAAAGAAATAAGAGCTTACTCCAGCCTTTCATTTTTTTTTTTGTTTTTTGTTTTATTTTTGAGAATTAAGTCTAAAAACACTACTCCACTTCTGGCTTTATTCTTTTGTTATCTGTTTTTTACCCAATAGTTCAAAAAACTATCAAAATCTGAAGAGAAAAAGTCTTTATTCTAATTATTGTTTTTAAATTAAGCTTCAACCATTGTACTTATGAAAGATGCAAAGAGTTGTACGAAATGGAGAGAAAATTGGCTTAATTTTCGAAAATAGAAAACAGAAAACGAAATAGTTACATCAAACGATGCCTTAGAAGATTAAGTGTTTCTTTAAAGATGGGTGAAAACCATTCAGAGTAAACAAGTATGCATTTCAATAACAGGTTCTGTTTAGTAGTTATTGTATTTGTTTTCAACCACCAACTTAAGTTTTTGAGTGAATTTGTGGTTTAATAGTTATATTAGTCTACAAACACTGTATCCATCTATTGATTTAGTTTGTATGGCTGGTTGTTCCCATCTATTGATTCGTATGTTTTTCTGTTTATGTTTTAGTCTTTTCACAATTTGA
This sequence comes from Cucumis hystrix, assembly GCA_025688845.1. Taxonomy (NCBI): domain Eukaryota; kingdom Viridiplantae; phylum Streptophyta; class Magnoliopsida; order Cucurbitales; family Cucurbitaceae; genus Cucumis; species Cucumis hystrix. The sequence goes on along the minus strand of CM046886.1, from coordinate 3,493,736 downwards.
GCTAAGTTGTGAAAATTTTAAATAGCTAGTTTTGTTTTTTTGTTTTTTTATATGTAGGAATTTGGCTATGAGTTCATATATTTACATAGAAAATATGAAAATCATCAAAAAAAAAAAAAATTGTATGATATAAGCACAATTTTTTAAATACACAAAAAACTACATGGTTATAAAACGGAGCTTAAACGGTTATCAAATGAGTTTGGTTGTTGAGATTAGATATTAGATTTGATGCATAAACTTTATGTATTTAAGTAAAAGAATATGTTGGGATCATCAGAGTGCCTCGTAATTCTGCCTGTTATTGTAAGTATTTTGTAGACAATTCTTTTCATTGTAGCTTGTAGATGGATCATGACTTTGGAAATATTGCGCATTGAACTCGAGTCAAAATACTGGTATTGTTTAGAAGACATGATCGAGATGGGAGATGGAGTTTTTGTGGTTTTGGACATTTGATACCATGGTTCAATTGTATACCTTTAATTGGATGTTGATTGTGCAGGTGCCTGTTGTTTCATTAGTAGGTAAGACTGTCGGGCTCTACTTCTCGGCGAAATGGTGTCTTCCCGGTATGTTCACGCCAAAGCTGATTTTGGTGTACAACAAGATAAAGCGAATGGTAGAGATGAAAGAAGACGAAGATTTTGAGATTGTTTTCGTGTCAAGTGATCGAGACGAAGATTCATTCCATTCTTATTTTGGTTCGATGCCGTGGTTAGGATTGCCATTTGGAGATCCAATGATTAAAGAACTTGCCAAACATTTTGACGTGCAAGGCATTCCTTGTTTGATAATCTTAGCTCCAAATGGCAAAACAATCACCAAACAAGGTAGAAATTTAATAAACTTGTACAGAGAAAACGCTTATCCGTTCACGGGAGCAAGATTGGAAGAGTTGGTAAAAGAAATGGGGGAAGAGGCAAAAAAGCTTCCCGCGTCGGTGCGCCATGCCGGGCATCGACATGAGCTGAATTTGGTGTCGGAAGGAAATGGGGGAGGACCTTTCATTTGTTGTGAGTGTAATGAGCAGGGTTCGGGATGGGCGTATCAGTGCCTTGAATGTGGATTCGAGGTGCATCCAAAGTGTGTTGAGATGAACAACCGCAACTCTCCCATCAATTAAAGGTGATGTGGGAGCTATAACTGCTTGGTTATTTTATTAACTTTCTTTCTTACCTCTATCGAAGAACACACAATCTTCCGCAGCTTGAGAACAATTTGATCTGTAAATTATTCTAGCGAGGGATTTACTAATTCCATTTTCAAATGATTATGGATGGGTCATAATGTCTTGACCAAGTATATAAGTTCCAACAAGCCACGCTCTTAAGAGTTATGAGTTGACATATACGTGTTTGATTCTTTGAAACTTGAAGGATCTTTGAGCAAGTTGTAGTCTTTTAGGACCGAGTATCTCGAGTTCTTCTCGGCTTTCTCACAATCAATTACTTGCTCATTTCTCTTGAAGGTCTACAGGCTATGGAAAGCCGAAGCACAAAGTTTTGTGATATATGGGCCTATAAATTGGGGTCAAAGTGGTGGGTACGCTACCAAAATCAGTATAGTCTAACGTGTAATTGGGTGAATTTTATATCTTCCAAATTTTAACTACAACTAAGAAATAAAGATGCATGTGTAGAAGTTTTCCAAAAAAAAAAAAAAAAAAAAAAGATTGGTGTAGAAAATGTTAAATAGTGGATCTTATAGTTAGTTTCAGGTTGGTGACTCTGACACTCTTTAAATGTGGTTTTAATATTTCTTACAATAATTTTAGATTTAAAGATTCTTTTTTGAAAAAAAAAGTTGTGTGATTTTTGAGAACAAAATGTAAAAAGTTAGTAAGGTGTATATATAGTTTAAAAGTTTGAAGATAAGTGGAGTATTGTTAAGGTGTATGTTTGAGTTTTGGTCTTTATAGTTTGATAGTTAAAATTAGGTTTTTTTAGATAAAAAAGTGTAAATATTTTGTATTTTGACAATTTTTATAAGATATTTTAGATCTTATGATTATTATTAGAATTTAGTGTCTACGTATTTTAATTTTGTAAAATTGGATTTATAACATGATATATTGATTTATAATCTGATATATTGATTTATAACATGGTATATACAATATTATAAGTATTTTTAAAAATAGTAAAATAAATTAATATATTATCAACTATCATAAAATTTTAGATTCTATCAATAATGATAGAAATATATTAGTGTTTATCAATGTTTATTATTAATAGAATATAAAATTTTGATATATATTGTAAGTGTTTTGAAATCTATTGCTGTTTATTAATGATTTAGATAGTAGTCAATCTCTAACTTGACTGATTGACTCTAATCTCGAGACACTAACATTCTTCTTTTGGGTTACACTTCGCTGCATTTACATTTTTCAGTACCATTTCTCATGTATGATGCACTGCACACGCAATATTAATGGTATGTTAATTTAAAATCTACATATTAGAATAGTCAAAATAATACTTTACCATTTCTCTTTCGTATATTTAATTAACAAAGCAAACTAGTTCAAGATCAAAGATGCTTTGACATCACTTTCTTATCAACTAGTTGGGTACGTTTCATTTTCATTTTCTTTTCCCTTTTCAAATTAACAAAACTAAAGTAGTATTAAACTTTCACCTTTACTTTTTCTCTTTTAGGGGCAAAATTTAAGTGTCTATTACAAACTATATGTTTGTGATCAATTGCTACCAAATGAATGAGGGAAAAAAAACACCTAAGCGTGCTATTTCTTACACGTTAAATTATTTCTTTTCCTGTCTAATGTTTTGTTTAATTTCTGTTATTTGATATTACTCGTAAAGAGTGTGTTTGGACCTCCCACTCGAAGTTGGTGGAATGAGTTATTATAGTTTATTAGTCGTGTATGACTCTACTAGTTATAATAATTTATGTTTTTAATTATTATAACATATCATTAACTACATTATTACAATTTTTTTGAATTCCTAATCTTTGATTATTGTGTTTACTATATCTTACTCATTCCTTTGTTACAATGCTTATGTTTTTTACCACATTAAATTTATAACCCAGGGTAAAATAGTTTGTACATTATTTGTTATAACCCATTGACTATAATAACCAACAAGTGTAAATTACTTAGTCTTCTTTCAGTCGTAAGCAGACGTGGGGCACACGTTATTACAATATGATTGAGAAATATTGTAGTTAACAAATAGGCGAGATCCACTATCTTTACCACTTCCTTTAATGTTATCGTTGATATTGTAACTACTCTAACAATATGAAAATTATGAATTTACAGTGTTTATTGTTATGGACAAATAGTAATGTTAGTGGTAATGATAACAATAAAATATGATAGATTCATAGTTTTAAGTAAACGTGATAAACACAATCTAATTTGTTTACGATTAAGACTTATTATAATTCATCGATCAATGGAACCTCATTTCGATTACACCAAATTTCATCACGATTTGGTAAATGTGACCGTATTAAGAGTGTCGTATATTCAAACCAATTAAATAGATAAGACATCCACTATCATCTCTGAAAGGTATATAGTTTTTGAAAAAAAACAAATCGAGAGTCACTCTATCACAATGAACAAACATAATTTGAAAATAAAAAAAATATTTTTCATCCTTAAATTTGAGGTTTAGTTTTTATTTGATCAGTAGACTTCAAAATAGTATAGTTTCAATTTAGTTAATAAGTTTAAAAAGGTTACAATTTTAGATATTTTAATTTTGTTTCTAAACATAGTTTTGATTACAACTTACATTTTTAACTTCAAATATTCAATGAATGCTAATTTTTCTATCTTTAGTGCATGTTAATTATTTTAAAACAATTTTAACAACTATTATAACCAAACACATTTCATTATTTTTAATCACTATTGAAATTAAGTTTAAAACTCCAGTTCACAATTATTTAAATATATATTAATATACATATTGACGCCAATGACAAAAAAAAATTGAAGTTAAAAATATACGCATTCTTAATCTAGAGACCAAGTTGAAAAAATACAGAGACAAAAATTGTAACATTTTAAAATTTAAAAATTAAATTAAAACCAAATAAAAAAATTTGAAGGACAACATGTATAACATTTTAAAACTTATGAACCAAATAAAAACTAGATTTAAAACCTAGAGACCGAAAAAATAAACACGAAAGCGAAGTTGTTGTGTTATAGACACAAGTATAAAGGTTCATATACTAAACTTGTGATATAACCTTTTGCATTTGAAATTTATATACAAAATTTAAAAAAACATAAACTTTTTAAAAGCGTGTGGACGAATAACAATTGTAGGTGTTTTCTTTTCATACTTGTATAGAAAATTTGTCCGGAAAGAGATTAGAGAATCTTATTATTTTTTTAGGCTAAAGTGTGAAAGTGCTTTTGAACTTTATCATTTTTAAAAAATATCATACAAGGATAATTCTTCTTAAAATTTTAGACAAAAATTGAGATATGAAACGAGGTGAACAAAAAAGAAAATGTAAACTTAATATCTTAAATCATAAGGTATTATGGAAGATAAAAAGAAAAAGGCACGGTCGTTGGGTTGAAATTGGGAAACTTGGACAGAAAGTTGAAGCAGAGGAAACATATAAACACTAAAACAACACTATGACCACCTTTGAGAGAAACTATCCTGAAATTTGGTTTTAATTCTTCCAAACAAATCGATTCTTCTTCCTCTTCTTCTTCTCTTTCTCTGTAATTTCGTAATAAGTCATTTCTCTGTTTTCGGCAAAACAACAAAAAAGTGGAAGAGAATGATGCTGAACACCAACCCATATCCCAAAGCAAAGCACAGAATAAAGTAACAACAACAACTAAAAAGCTTTACAATCATCTTCTTCCTCCATTCCCTTCGAATCTCTTTTCTTAAAACCCTTAAAACCCCATTTCATCATAACAACAACAACGACGACAATAGCAACAACCAAAAGGGTTTCTCCATGGGTCTCTGCTTCACCAGAACCCGCGACATTCCAATCGATTCCTTCTCCAATGACTCTGACACCCTAAATAATCCCCAGATCAAACCTCAATCTCAAAACCCACCAAACCTAAACCTACCCCGATCCCCACCCCCACCGCCGAAACCGCAACAGATTCCTTCTTACAAGTCCGTTCCGCCGTCGCAGATCGGTCCAATCACCGGCCGTCCTTACATCAACATAACCACACTCTACGAACTCCACAAGGAACTAGGTCGAGGTCAGTTTGGGATTACATATCTCTGTACTGAGAAAACCACGGGTCATAAATACGCTTGCAAGACGATTTCCAGGAGAAAAATGACGAATGCGAAGGATATTGAAGAAGTTAGAAGGGAGATTTTGATTTTGCAACATTTGACTGGGCAACCCAATATTGTGGAGTTTAAAGGGGCTTACGAAGATAAGAGGAACTTGCATCTGGTTATGGAGCTTTGTTCTGGTGGAGAGCTTTTTGATCGGATTATTAAGAGGAAGAGTTACTCGGAAAAGGAAGCGGCGTCGATTTGTAAGCAGATTTTGAATGTGGTTCATGCTTGTCATTTTATGGGGGTTATGCATAGAGATTTAAAGCCTGAGAATTTCCTGATGGTTAGTGAAGATGAGGATTCGCCTATAAAGGCTACTGATTTTGGACTCTCTGTTTTCATTGAAGAAGGTTAGTCAACAATTTATTTTCTCAATTGATTGTTAGCTGAAATTGTTTTGTAGTAGTGTGTATGTTTTAAGTATGAACTTAACGTGGGAGCTCTTAAACATAGCGTTCCAATTGGAATGTGTGTATTAACTATTAAGCCGTAAGGGGTACGTTGAAAATCACTGTTGACCATGTCAACCACTTAATTTAGCTAAATTCTCTAATTTGTTCTAATATGTTCTAATATGTTCTAATAATTGTGTTAAATAATATAATATTAAATTTGTTTGGTATTAGCCAATTAAGTTTTCTTTTGAATCCATTGGTGATTTGAGATGATATCAAGTAGGTGATTTAATGATTTTTTTTTTTTTAATAGTAGGGTGGTTTTGAATTTAAATTGATTAGTGATTTAAGACATCCAATAAATTTTCGGTTGATTAGTGATTTAAGACCATAAAAGATAATATAAAATTTCGCTTAGCAAACGAAAACACCCGGTTATTTATGGTTTTTAAACTAGTTATTTACGTTTTAGGAATCACTTGGTATGCATTTGAGTTTTTCTTTTTAGATTTTAAAAATTAAGTACATATTTCCTTCAATGATTTGTATTTTTTAAGTCTAAGAGTTAATTTTTGGGTATTTTAAAAATAAAAATAAAAAACAAACTATTTACATTAGATAAAAAAGAGCCACTAAAAGAAAAAATTCATTGTACTTGATTTTGCATGCAAATAGTTATTTTTTTATTTTTGACAATTTCTCTTAATTTGTCGTCATATTAAAAATAGAAACATATTTTTTAAAAGGGGTTATTGTAGATGATAAAACTAGTAAAAATATTTACAAAATATAGCAAAATTTCAAAATCTATGTTTGATTGACATTGATAGACTCTAAAACTTTGCTATATTTTGTAAATATTTTGCTATTTTGAAAACAACCCAATTTAAAAAGCATTTTGATTTTTTTTTCAATTTTTTTAAAGTTTTCAAAAGTTGGTTTGATTTTTGAAAACAATTATAAAAAGTAGATAGGGATTGAGAAATTTAGAAGTAAAAAGGGTATTTATAGACTTAATTTTCAAAATTAAAAACCAAATAGTTGCAAAATACAGAATTAAATGTTTTATTTTTTATTCCTACAAATGCTCCAATCAATATTCTAGTCAAGGATAGAGTTATTTTTCCTATATCTTTAGTTAGGGTTATATGATATATAGAGTTATTTTTCGTTATTTTTTTCTTTTTTGAGTTTTAACAATGGGACGTTGGATTCAAACTATCAACTTTTGGATTAACAAATAGTAAGGTGCACAATAAAAAAATTTAAATAAAAGATTCCAAAAATTTTCTATACATCTTTTAACCCAAAGTTTGACCAAAACTTAAACATAAATCAATCCATTAATCCATTAAGATTATTCCTAAACCAAAGGTATTCAAATTATTTTACCTCATATGTTGTCCTAACTTAAAAAATTATTACTAAAGAAAAGGCATAATAATCCACATTCACGAGATATCACACAAGAATTTTATTATTGTATGTAATGTTCTTTGGACAAAAATTAAGATTTAACTTCTTTTTTTTTTCATTAATCATATTAGGGTTCTCAAGTTTCTTAACAGTTTTTTATTTAAATGAAAATGATTTCTCAGGCAAAGTATACAGAGACATAGTTGGAAGTGCATACTATATTGCTCCTGAGGTTTTGCAGCGACGGTATGGGAAGGAGAGTGATGTGTGGAGTGCTGGAGTTATTCTCTATATTCTCTTGTGTGGGGAGCCCCCCTTCTCGGGAAGTAAGTGATTTAAGTCTTTACCTTTACGTCTGAGTTGAATTATCTTAACCTCTGTTTGATAATCATTTGATTTCTGAAAGATAGTGCTCGTCTTCTCACCCCTCTTTATGATGACTTTCATCTTTCTTAAAACTACTTTTAGGATAGATATTGAAATCGTTGTTAGAAAGTTGATGACAAAACAAAAAAATCATAGATGAATTGTAGTATGCTCGAAAATGAGTTTATTCTGAAAACAAAACAGAGCTAAGAAGTCTAATGTTTGAACACTTCAGTATTCTGCTCTTGAGATTAGACGACATGCAGTTGGCTTTGCTTGGTGTTGGAAAAACTAGTCTTGATGTCTTTGTGTCTGACTTTTTCTCTTAATGAATTCGGTTAGAGACTGAGGACGACATATTAAAAGCAGTTCATAAAGACAGATTAAAAATGGAAGATGCTCCATGGCCTTCCATATCCGATTCTGCCAAGAATCTTGTCAGGAGAATGTTGACGAGAGACCCAAAGAAGCGGATCACCGCTACCGAAGCACTTGGTAAGTAAGGCTACTTTCCTAGTTTTTAAAGATCTTGATTGAAAACAAAAACCACTTCTCATTTTCAATGTTTGTGTTCATCACACAAGTTGAATCTGTTCTTAAAAGTGATAGAATGTCATTCTCCATTATTCCTAAAATTCATGGACCCCCCAACCCATTTGATTCCTATTCTTAGTTAATTTCAATGGACATAATGATAACATAAAAATATTTTCATTCCATCAACTTTTTTTCATTCTACTTCTGTCATTGATGGATCAGAACATCCTTGGTTGAAGATTGAGGGTGAGGCTTCTACTAAGCCCATTGATAGCGCTGTTCTCATTAGGATGAGACAGTTCAGAGCAATGAACAAGTTTAAGCAACTTGCTCTCAAGGTATTTCACATACTTTAGATTTCCCCTTCCTTTTTTAGTATTATAAAATAGTTCATGAACATTGTTTTAATTATGGCCACGAATTGAAGGAGAAAAATTTGTCATAATTGAGAATAATTCGTATAACAGACGAGAGACACTCTTGGATTAGAAAGCTTATATAACACACTTCTTTAAACTCTATGTAAAAATGGTAAATAACTTAAATATGACAATTACGATTACAACTTAGGAACTTAGGAATGGATAAATTTCAGTCCACTTGATATTAAAATAGACTGAATGTTTGTTTGTAGGTAATGGCAGAAAACCTTTCTGAAGAAGAATTGAAGGGTCTGAAACAAATGTTCACGAACATTGATACTGATAGAAGTGGTACCATCACATTTGATGAACTGAAAACAGGTTTTTCCAGGCTCGGTTCAAGGCTTTCCGAACACGAAATTAAGCAACTAATGGATGCAGTAAGAAGTGAAAATTTCCTCTTTTACTTTCCCAACTGGTTGTGCATGTTCAAGGCATTGCAATGCTTTTTAGCTTATACATGAAAACGTTACTTCTCTACTTTTGTCAGGCTGATGTCAACAGAAATGGAACAATTGATTATGCCGAGTTTATTACTGCAACGATGCATCGACATAGGCTTGACAAAGAAGAAAACATATACAAGGCCTTCCAATTCTTTGACAGGGATGGAAGCGGGTTCGTTAATGCAGTATTTTATAAGCACTTGCATTGGAAAGCTGATTCATTACAAAATGCTACTGACACTTTGTTTTTGTTGCTGAATTTCAGATTTATTACAAGAGATGAGCTCAAACAAGCCATGAGTCAGTCTGACATGGGAGATGAAGATACCGTAGACGAAATTATCAACGATGTCGATATCGATGGAGTACTATTCTTTCCTCTGATTTTGACAGCTGAATATTCTTGCAATATCTCTGATAGATTATGAACTTGAAAGATTCAAACCCTTTTCGTAAAATTTCTCTTTCAGGATGGAAAAATCAACTACGACGAGTTTGTAAACATGATGACAAAAGGGACAATGGATGCAAAAGTGAACTAGAATTACAGATTACAGCTTGTAAAAAGAAAAAGAAAAAATAAAAAGAGTTAAGTTTGTTGTGCATAGATATGAAATTTATGGATGCAATGCAAGTGTAACTACATATATATATATATATAATACAAAGTGAATAATGTACATTTATACTAAAGAGGTTTTCTATTTATCAATGTACGATCCTGTATTATTTGTTTTTCAGTCCATCTGGAAGGAAAATTAAAAAAAAAACTTGGTTAAAATTACAAAAATTGGTCTCCATCATTAGGAGAAAGTCTTAATCTAATCCATATGTTTAAAAGTACGAATTCATCTCTATAATCTAATAAAATCATCGTAAGTTGTCCATCTTGGTAGCCTATTTTGTTTGACGTTTTTGAGTGAGGGTTTGCCTCATTCGGTTGACTTTTGCATAACAAGAAAACGAGTTGGTCCACTGTAAATGAATAAGAAATCACTCTAAAAGAAATCTTAAAGTAATCTTCGGAAAGAATAGAAATTATTTCTAAGATTTTATCAAACCTTAAAAATAAAACTTTAACTTTTAATTAATTAATAGAGATTAGCAATAAAATTTGAAGCATTATTTAATAAAAAAATTAAAGTTAAAAAAATATAAATTTGGAGAAAAAAACAATATTTTGAAACCTACAAACCAAATTACAAAATTTTGGAATTTTTTAAAAAAATAATGTTATTTTAGAAACACACTTAAAAAAAAAGATTAATTTTAAAAAGACCTGAACCCACATGTAATATATAAAATTTGAAAGTTTTAACCAAATTTTGTAAGAAGCGCAGTGCCAGTGGCAGTTGTGTGAATTCCACTAAACTAAACCCTCCAAAAACCTTCGTCTCTGCTACCGGAGCTGACCAAAACTTCCAAGATTCCATTGATGGCTTTGATCAAATCGAAGCTTAATCTTCCTCCCTTTCTATCATCTCTCTCCCACCGTATTCAGAATCACCGTTCCTTCTCATTCTCTCCTTCAATTTCAGACTCTCCACTTCAAGACGACCTCGCCAGCGATTCACCTCAAAATGCCTCAATTCCTCTCCTCTCGCCGGAGCAAATCCAGGTTTCCCACAAATTCCACGCTCTAATCAAGGAATACTATCGAAGAAATCCCGGTCCCGATTCAACTCCACCATGCCCTAATTTCACTATTTCCTCTCTTTCCAACGACCTATCCCAAATCTCAGCCCCTCATTCCGTCTCTCCGGCCGTCGTTCGTTACGTCATCGAGAAATCCGGTGCCGTCCGCCATGGCATCCCTTTTCTTCCAGCCCTCGCATTCTTCAACTGGGCGACGGCGGGAGAGGGTTTCGAGCACTCTCCAGAGCCATACAACGAGATGATTGACCTAGCCGGTAAGGTTAAACAATTTGGATTAGCTTGGTATTTGATTGATTTGATGAAAGCTAGAAATGTAGAAATTACTGTTGTAACTTTCTCGATGCTTGTGCGGCGGTATGTGAGAGCTGGATTGGCGGCGGAGGCAGTTCATGCGTTTAATCGCATGGAGGACTATGGCTGTAATGCTGACATCATTGCTTTCTCCAATGTTATCAGCATTCTGTGCAAGAAGAGAAGGGCAGTTGAAGCCCAATCATTTTTTGATAATCTAAAACATAAATTCGAACCTGATGTTGTTGTGTACACTAGCTTAGTTCATGGATGGTGTCGAGCAGGTGATATCTCAGAGGCTGAAAGGGTATTTAGAGAGATGAAGATGGCAGGTATTAGCCCTAATGTTTATACTTATAGCATTGTGATTGATGCCTTGTGTAGATCTGGTCAAATTACTCGTGCCCATGATGTTTTTGCTGAGATGCTCGATGCTGGTTGCAATCCAAATTCAGTTACATTTAACAATCTTATAAGAGTCCATCTGAGAGCTGGTAGAACAGAGAAGGTGCTGCAAGTTTATAACCAAATGAGGAGATTGCGTTGTGCTGCTGACTTAATTACTTATAACTTCCTCATCGAAACTCATTGCAAGGATGACAATCTTGGAGACGCTATAAAAGTTCTCAACTCAATGGCTAAGAATGATTGCACCCCAAATGCATCGTCTTTCAACCCTATATTCAGGTGTATTGCAAAGTCGCAAGATGTAAACGGTGCACATAGGATGTTTGCTAGGATGAAGGAAGTAGGTTGTAAGCCAAATACAGTGACATACAATATCTTGATGCGAATGTTTGCCGTACCAAAATCTGCTGATATGATTTTCAAGTTGAAGAAGGAGATGGACGAGGAAGAAGTTGAGCCTAACTTTAATACATACCGAGAACTGATAGCATTATATTGTGGGATGGGGCATTGGAACCATGCTTACATGTTCTTCAGGGAAATGATTGATGAGAAATGCATAAAACCCAGCATGCCTTTGTATAAGATGGTTTTGGAAGAGCTAAGAAAGGCAGGACAGTTGAAGAAGCATGAGGAATTGGTGGATAAGATGGTTGAGAGAGGGTTCGCCTCAAGGAACCTGTAGAATAACTGTCTTCTTTTACTTTCAAATTCGTATTTGCAATCACAAAAGCTTCGAGATGAGAAGTTATAGTAGTTGAAAATGGTGTTGCTGATATGAATCAATGTACAGACAGAGGCATATCTCGTATTTCTTCGGATCCTAAACATGAAATGAGGAATTGGGTTGAAGCCACTCGTCTGTTCTATGAGAGATCTCTACGGTAAAATCAGAATCAGAAAGGAAAATGTACCGAGATTACTAGAATTTGATTGCAGCCTATTATTTTTTGCTCGGGTGAATTTTGAAGATCCAGTATGATCAAATTGTAATGGACGATTAATTACCCTTTTAAATTGTTTTTAGTATTGCTTGTTCTTAGATTGTAAATTATTGAGTATGTGTTTTTTCTGTTTCTTTACGGGAATGGTGCTCTCTGCTCCACAATAATATTCATCTGGGCCTGACGTACGTAGTAAAATCTAAAAAGTACATTTTGTTTAATCTAATTACCATGATTTCCATATTTCCCAACTAAAAATAATCCATCATTAAAAATTCATGCAAATGGACATTTATAAGTTTTGTTTTGAAAAAAAAAACCAAAAAATAAAATGATTAGTTTAAGTTATTAAGAGTATTAATCAATTTTAGAAATAATCTTTACATACAAGGAAGGGTAGGTTCAATATTTCATAACACAATGGGCAAATTTTTGGGTCTCACGTCTCAGCAACCCTAAACTCATATCCTTCCCCTCTGACATCAAAAACAACATTACATAACATTCTTCTTTTCCCTCTCTTAAATCTCATACAAAAAGTAAGAGAAATGGGTATGTAATCTGAATTACTTACTGAGAATCAGAAGAATGTACGAAATTATAATAACTCAAAAGGCTGAATCCAAAAATGAATTTTGTAGTACATTGCAAAACTCTATTACGGGTGTTTCTAAATACTCCAAAATGATACAGAGTCAAAAGAAAAAAAAGAAAGAATCTATTTGGTCTCTATCTAATCTAATGACCTTGCATATCCAACATCTCATCTAGACGCTTCAATCGCTCTATTCCTTCGCTCAACAAAAATCTTATTTTCTGTCTATCATTACACTTTCTGTTCTTCTCCATTTCTTCTCTCATCATATGCCTCAATTCATCTGTTATCATCTAATCCAGTTAGATGAAATTTCAATAATCACAACACAAAGTCATTATAAAATCCCATTAAACACAGCTTTACCTCGACCATCAACAGGCGCTTTCCGAGCTGTTCTTAAACCCTGTCTATACAGTTTCAACACTCTTGCTCGAAGAATAAATTCACGTAAATCATGGGAGAAAACCATCGCGATCTCTCTTTCCTATGCCACAAATTCAAACAGTTCAGCGCAGAAATCTTAGGCAGGTTAGGATTTATTATCCAACTAATTCTTTGAAGAGTTGTATGAATTGGTAAAAAAGAAAAAAGAAAAAAGAAAAAGCTAGGGCACAGTGTAAATTTCTTCGAGAATGTACGAAATTACCTTAATGATCAAAATGAAGAGGATAACACTGACAGTGCAGATTAAAGTGAAGCGAATTCCATGCTTGATTCAATCGGAGGTATAATCATTTCTCTCGTTCGGTTCCGTTTTCTTTGAGGATTCAACGACGGAAGACCGATTTTGATCTTGAGTAGCCTGGCATTGGGCGAGTGACTCCTAAATAATGGGCTTTCTCTGAAAAATTATTTAGGCCTGGGGGCTTCTGTTTCTGTTGGGCTTCTTTCGTAAACAAATTTGGGCCGAAGCTAATTATTGGGCTCTGGAACAGTGGGTTTTAACCCAATGGAGGACTAAAATGAGGAACTTGACAAAACAAGTGAAAATTATCTGCAAAATTAGTGTTAGTTTCTTTTTTTTTTTTAATATATAGAAAATGTAAAATAAAGTGATTACAAATATTGAAACTTAGTAAACTATTTTTTTCTTAATTGTTTTAAATTAATTAATAGACATAAAAACTATTAGCTCTACTTAATAAATCATAATCGAGGACTTGATATTACTTGGTTGAAGACAAGAAGCAGTATGGTTTAAGAATGAATATTTTGCAATTAACCTTTAAATGTTGACCAAATTAATTTTTTTATGTGTTTATAAAAGTAAGAAATGAGGCATGTGGGCCACGTGGCTTTGTACTTTTCTTGCCGACTTGTCTTTTTCTCTTCTTCACTTATTAATTTTATATTATTTCTTCCATTTTGTAAAAGCCTTTTCCTAATCTTTTTACTTTTAAATTACCTAATAAACGTTAACTTTATTTATTTATTTATTTATTTGAGAGGGAAGATATTTTAAAATTTTGTTTTTACAATTTGGAATTTAACCAAAAATTTAATCACTACCTAACAAAGATGTAAATTAATATATAAAATAGAGGGAAAAGAGACGTAATTTCAAATACCAAAGAAACAAAAACAAAATGGTCAGCTAATGGAATCTTAAAAATTTTAAATTTTGTAATTATCTATTCTATTTAAAAAGCCAACATTTTTAGACAAATGTGGCTTAATTGTTGTTTAATTTCAATTATACCATGCATTAATCGTATTTTTAAATCAAATACTAGTTAATAATTAATCTAAACAATATACCCTACTATCATATATATATATATATTAATTGTTAAATTTAAATTGAGAAAAACCTTAGCTAAGAAAATGTTATGAATCTAAATAGAATTAATGTTTTTAAAATGGTTTTGGAAGCAAGTGATTACAAAATATAATAGTGGGTAACATTACATATTGCGATAAATATAAATTTAAGAAAAAAAAATTAAACCAAATGATAGAGACTAAGTCTCTTCTCCTTTTCTCTTTAGACGTTTATAAACAAAGGTGGAGACTCTATTTCTAAACCACCAAAATTAGATAGAGACTAAGTCAAGTTTAATGTATGTACCAAAATCGATTTGATTAGTTATCCACTTCTCTCATCTTTTGTTTTAATTAATAATTTCATTTTTTTCACTTCAATCAAATCTTCTCTTTGTAAGAAGATTTTTTAAAACAATTTATTTACATAATCGTGATGTTCGGTAGATATGCAGTATATACAATTGAGGTGTACTACAAAGGTGATATGTATATTATAATTAAAGAGTAACAAAACAATTAAAAGAGAGTTACGACAATTCTAAAGTAGCATGCATGGATTGTCGTCCAAATATATAGATATGATTTTCTCGAGTGGAGCAATACATCTTTTTGGTGACTTATAATGCAACTAGCTTTTAATGTAATTCGTTTGTGTTGGTGTAAATCACTTTGAAGGAGTAATACGTTGAAAAGATATAACGCCCAGACAACACGCGTGCTAAATCGCCTTATGTTTCACTTGGTGGAATAAGTATTCGCCTTGTCTTGACAAAATGCCTTGACTAACCGCTTGATGTCTCGCCTAATGTAGTGATCAGAACACCTAGGAATCAGCTAACGGGAACTTTTCACGTACTACTCAAATCGTCTAAAGATCAGTTTGCCTAGTCAAAATGTTTACTGCAAAACAGAAACTTGTTAATCAAAAGATGGCTGAGTCGTGAATCTCCCTTTCTTTAAGACGTTTCACGACTCTGCTCCTTTGTGCAAACAGATTAGTGTAGTCTCGTCGTTTCCAAGATAAAATAGTCGTATTCTTTAATTAAAATTGCACTGAAACTGATTGAAATACCAACATTCAATAGACACTTTAGTTAAAATCTTATTTTTGTTTAGAATACCAAAAGATTTTAACGAAATTCTAAAAGAATTATTAACATTATTATTTGTTGTATTTATTTTGTCAAGTTATACCAATACTCTACTATTTAAATTTCAAATTTTAACGAAAAATATTTATTAACATTATTATTCATGTATGTGTTTTTTTTAATTATACAAAAAGAATCACTCTTGAAATTTGACATTTTTTAACAGAAAATTTTAGTTTTATTTAGAGCATCCCAACAGATTTTAGTAAAATTTTAAAATAAATATTAACATTATCTTGTGTTTGTTAATTATTCAAATATTCCTAAATTTTTTTTTTTTTAAATTAGTAGAATTTTTTTTTAAGAAAAAATTATATGAAAAACTAAAAAAAAAAAAAAAGAAAAAAAAAAAGAAGCATTGGGCGAGTCTCGAAGAAGAGAAGAAAAAGAATAAAAAATATTGTTATAGATATCTTAGCAAAATTAGTGTTAGTTTCATTTTTTTTTATTTATTTATTATTAAATAGGGCGAGTCTCTCATCCATTTTTTTTAAACGTTAAAATCAACAATATTTAGGTAAAAAGTTTCCAAACTACCATATTTTGGTAATAAGTTTTCAAAATAGCATTATTTTGGTATTTAATCGGCCTCAAACATTCTTTTAAAATAACAAAATAATATTAATAACTAGCTGCATATTATTTTAAAATTTCAATAATTAAATTAGAGATTAATTGACAATTTGAAAAAAAATATATATTTAGGAATTGGATTGTGCACATGTTTTTCATCGTTGGGTTTTTTTTGCTTGAATAAATATCCATTAATTTGCACTTGTGTGAAGTCGAGTTTAATGTACTACACACTTTGATACTTAAGTTGGTATAAAGAGTGTCAACAAACGCTTAACTCAATGAACATTAGTGCGCATTGAAGACCAAAAGATCTATAATTTGAATCATCCGTCCCAATTTGTACTAAAAAAATGTTAGTATAGAGAGTGTGTAATTTAGCTAACATACAAAATTAAGCTTAGAATTCTCTTTTAAGATAACTTGTTCTTCATCTTTCGAGTCATCGATTAGGATTATTCACAATGCTCTTTCTCTAGCCGTCACGTGTAAGTTTGGCAATCTTAAAGTCATTAACGAAACTCGATATTGCACGACACTATATATAATAGAGCACAACTCGATCAGGCTATTCACTCTGACTTTTCCTCACTTCTTGATAATTTTTTAGGCCTTTCCTAGAGCAACCCTAAGTGAATACTAAAAATTATATGGAAAAAAAGAAAAGTTTGGAAGTTGAGATGATGGGAACTTAGAAAGAAAAAGGGGAATGGATTGTGATTTCTGCCGGCGTCTGACTTTAATTTAAAAAGAAAATAAACCCAATGTTGAAAATTCATTTGTTTTCAAAAACATAAATTATTTTTCTTGACAAATTCAACCAAATAATACCTTATCTTATATATCAACAAATAATATTTTAGTTTAGTTTATATCACAAATTCTCATCCTCTTTCAATTCAAGGTCAAGACGAGGCAGTAACTTAGCGTTGGATCTCTGATCTCTTAGGAAATCTATGTCTTTACGTTAATGCTATACATTTTCTTTAGACACAAACTCTCGATCTCTTTGTCTAGGTTTATCAGCTTAACTCAATGTTAATTGTCAAATACTCTTCCTCTTTGGATTAAAAGTTTGATTTGATTTTTCCTCTCTGTAGTTTATTGAAAACATATACAACGTATCTAGTAAGATTCTTCTTTCAATGAATGAATTATGTTAAGAAAATTGAGTAGAAGCATGAAATTGTTATAGGATTAGCCCCATAAAAGTTGTATGCTTCAAAAGGAAGAAAGACATTGTCTCGTTCATTCCACAATAATCCGGGCGAGGTTTAGAAAAGTTACCCTCTAATTATAAGAGATGAAGGCACTCTAGATTAAAACAAATACCAAAACATCTATTTCATGACTAATGTCAATAGTAAATTATTGAATTCTTAAATCACTAAGAAACCCAACAATTTAAGTTTGTGGGTGAAAACGATTTGATCATTTTATAATTCAACAATCTCTCTTCTTTCTTGAGCTCGATATAAAAAGAACACCGAAAAATTAATTTTATGCTTTTTGACAAGTTTAATATTATACAATTTTGACAACTTAAGCTTTACACTACTTTTATACTACTCGCTATGCTTATTCCCAAGTTAGACATTAAATAAAATATGTTAGAACAAAGCACCACACTACTATGACATACTACGGACGAATTATGAGATTCAAAGAAAATAAATCAAATAAGAAAATCTTATAACCATATTAAATTTTAAATGAAAATTAACAAATAGGATTCAAATTGACCAAACCAATTCAAAAGTTTCTGATTTCTTTGGGTTTTCCATCAACCAAATTAAATTACTATATAAAGTGAGTGAGTACAAATGCAATCAGTCAAACAATGTTTGGAATCGGCTCCTCTTGTTATATATATGTAATATACAAATAAATAATTTAATTTAGGTTAAAAATTAGGAAGAATTAATTTATTCCAACTACAAAATTTAATCCCTAAATATCAAATTTCTCATAATTGAGATTCTAAATTTTACATTTTACTATAAAACTATTTAATTAGCTATCTCTCGAATAGAAATGAGTGAAAAAATTTATTGAAATTTCTTTTATAAGTAAATAAAAAACTAACCCGAACCTTGATGTTTTTATAAAATACAAGGTCTATATCATAAAATTGTAAAAATTGACATTAAATTTTGATAATTTTATTTATGTTGAAGACCAAAAACCCATTTGAAATGACTTGAAAAAAAAAAAAAGTGTTTTTAGAAAAAAGAACATTTTATTGAATTTTTATAAAAAAATATTCGAAATACACGTCAAAAACTAAAATAAAGGACTAAAAGTGTATTTCAAATACTCCTAAAATTGAAGAAATAAATTTTAAACTTGAGGAATAAATAAATACAAAATGCAAAATTCAAAGTACCAAATCGTTGAAAAAGTAATTTAAAAGAGAAATGGTTATTTTTATTAAAGTTTGATAGACTAAATAAAAGTGTGTTTTAAAGTTTAGTTTAATTTAAGAAAAACAAAACGTGCCGTTACAATTGAGGGGCGCGTGCGACACGTCGTTTCAGTGCACTTCTTTTTATACAGCCCGCGTTAATCGTTATCACATAAATCGACTAATTTCTCCCATTTAATATTTCTTAATTTAATTTCTCAAGAAACGAAAAGAAAAAAAAAATTGTCATTAAATTCGTTCCATATTGGCTTCTTGATGACTGAGATGGGGAAAATAAAATTTGAAACATCACAGGAAACTCTCCAATCCATAATCCAATTGCAAAACTTGACAACTACATACAACTAAGTAATTATTATTAATAATAATAAATTAAGAAATAAAATGAATAGATTTGAAAATTTGCTCTATTATATAAATTTTAGTTCATTTTGTTGTTCTTAAAAAATATATATATATATATATTTTTATTTAAATATTATAGGATATAGTCTAAACTTATTCTCAAGAATTATTAGTCTCATTTATAGGTAGGAAGTAATAGTGAGTTGAAACTTGCTTTACATTATTTCTTCCACGGAAAAAAAAAAGATCCTTTTTTCTCAACAAATTTTGGATGTTTCTAAGTTTAGGAGGATTGTCAATTTCGTCCATGTGTTTTATTTTATTCTTTGAGATTCCTCTCTATTTGATATTAAGGTTTCAAATTTTCAATTTTAGCTATTTTTTTTTATGGTAATGTGACGTTTTGAAATAATTATATAGTAAATTTTTAAAGTTATTTTTAATTATAAAAAATTAAAATTAGTTAAAAAGTTTTTTTAAAAAAAAATATAACAAACCAATAAAATATTTATCAAACAATTTTTAAAATAAAAAAAATTCACATGTCCACAATAAAAAAAAATAAAAAAATACCTTAGATTAACACGCAATTAATTAGCCATTCGCGGACGTAATATATTTATTACTCGATTTGAAGAATGACATTGACTAATATATTAAGCACGAGAGTGAGCAATTTTTTTATATTTTTTCATTGTGTGACTGTAAATGTTTTTCGTTTTTAAAATTGTTTTATACACGATAAATATTATTTATAAAATCTATAGATTTTATAGGTACAGATATAATAAAATATCTAAATATTTATAGATATAAAATATAAAATTGTATGATTGATAATAGACTTATTAGTGAAGATGAATGTGTGGATAAAATTTTATTTATTGAAGGGTGAAAAATAAAAAGGAAATTAAAGTGGTAAGGAATGTTTTTGGTTGTTTTCTTTATAATAATGATCGAAAATTACGAAATAGGGTTAGCCGGAGAAGTTTTCTTGGTCAGACGTGTCTCGTTTGACCAAAGCAACGATGACGGAACTACCCTTTATTAATTCCTTCTTTACATAAAATAAATAAATAAATGTCAACTGATTTCCAAAAAAACTAACTCTTTATTCATTATATATATATATCATTACATCCTCAACTCAACCATTTCAATTTACACTTAAATGATGATCATGGAAAAACATTCCAATCCAAAATCCAAATTCATGAAATTTCTTCCCAGAGCCGCCTCCGCCGTTAATTTCCACAACCCACCCGTCAGTCCCGGTAGGGAAACTCGACCACTCGCCGGTCGAGGATTTTCCGGTCCCATGAACTTCTCGATCATACCACGGGAAGCGCGAATTACCAAATCCAATAACTCCGGTTTCGAAACGCCGGAGCCTACATCGCCCAAGGTGTCCTGCATCGGCCAAATCAAGCACAAGAAGAAGTTGAAGGACTTGGCTAAGACAGCTGCGGCCACGGTCGAGTCCAAAAATCGGCTTCCTCCATCGAGGATTAAGAGAATTTTTACAGGTGGGAAAGTACTGGGGAGGGCAAAATCCAGCGTGGCGGGGGCTGCGGCTCAGTCGGGGAAACCGCCGTTGCCGGGAGCGCCGGGGCTGAATCAGATGAAGAGATTTTCAAGTGGACGTGGGGCTTTGGCAAATTTTGATTGGACTGCACAGATTGCTCCGGAGGATGAGGTGGAGAGAGAGGGGCGGAGAACGGTGTGGATTGGTGAAGAAGTTGGGCCATTTCAACCGAGAAAAGAAGTGAATATATGGAAGAGAAGAACCGTAGTTCCCCCAACACCTCTTCAACTCAACTCAACCATTGTCAAACAAAAATGATACTGTGTATTCTTTTCTTTTTGTAATTTTACCCAAAAAGAGAAAGGAGAATGTAAGAATATTTGAATACAAATCTAGAATGGGTTTCTAGTTAAGTTTTGTAAATTTATGTTGGCAAATTTCATTTTCTGTAAAGAAAACGAAAAAAATTAATTGGCAACTAATTTACACTTAAAAAGTATATTAATTTCTGGATTGATATAGATTTTAGGTACTTCACTGGGTTATACACGTATTCGTGCTAGGTTCGGGGAGAAATGTGTTTTATGAAGTTGAAATTGTGTATTTATGTTGGTTTATGTTGGCATAGTTTTATTTCTAGTATTACATATCATTCGTCTTGTTCAATGTGTAATTAATTAACTTCGAATGCTTTGGGAGTCCTATAAATTTTTGGAAATCTAGTGTAATTTTTTTTAACTTTTCAAATGAAAAAAACTTCTGCCACGCCCACCTTGAGGACACCTTTACTAGTCATGTGAGACGTGGCGTGACTTGAGTGTTTTATCGTGTTTAAAGGTCAAAATACTCAATCTTAGGATCTTTAAGCTTTGTTTAATCACCTAACTTATTAAACTTAACTTAGAAATTTCTTAGAAGTTTTCTTACTTCTTCTCGCAAAGCTCCTTAGCTTCTCGCCTAACACCATCTCACAGAATACTCTTCTTCGCATAGTAACACTTAGTCATTAAAAGTCTTGGCGATTAACCTCTTTCGTGAACTTCCTTAATATATATATTATTAACTTCTTATTGCGTAGGACTTCTAACTTCTTATTTCGTTAACTTAAGTGCGGGGGTCCTACAATTTCTCTAATTTTATAAATTATCATGTGAATTTTTGTGAGTTTGAGATTGGTTAGTCTATGAACTTAAGCTTAGTTAGTATTTGAGAAAAATTAAGTTTGTTTGTTCCAACGGTCATGATGATAACATGTGCGTGACATCATTGTAAAGATCAGTTAGATTTGTTGACTTATGTTTTTTATTTTAATGTAGGGCATATGTCAACTATTTTAATTAGTCTCGATTTCAAACTTTGATCAACATATGTAATTTCGTCGTTATTTTGAAAAGTTATTACATAACAATTTATGATTAATCCAAAATTTAACTATTCCACGATATGATTTTTAAATTGTTTAAATTTATTTAATCTAAATAAACTAAACTCTTAAAAGTTATTTCAAACATAATTTAATGAATAAAATATTTAGGATTACTTAAGAGGTGGAATATATGATTCACACTTCATCATTATTGAAATACTCTTGTTAGTGAGATTATACTACTATATATTGAACAAAAACTTCTAAACTATATTAAAAAAACGTCTCAATTAATTAAATTTTGATTCAAAAATTTTAATTAAATTTTGGATGCCATGGAACAAATAATTTAAGCAAGTGTTCAACACTAAAAAAAATTATAATATTAAGAGAAACGTAGATTGAAATATTGAAACACATACCTAAATTTTAATAATTTAAGATGTTTTGTTAACCATTTAAAATTAGTAGTTAAAAGTTTATAAACATAAATAAGTTCCTATAATTTATTATATTATTCACATTTTACTAATATTTCTAAAAAAACACAACAAAAAATTTGACACCAGAAAATGAGTACTTTTCAAAAACTTGTTTAGAAAACTTTTCACTGCGCAGTTCGAGCAAGATGAGGATGGATACAGATGCTTTTATCCATGATGATAAAGGGAGAAATATTGTTTTGCTCGACGTGTTTCTTTGTTGGGAAGTGTGTGGACGGAGTCGAAGGCTAGTGAAGCGTTGTTTAATCAAAGGCTAATTAACGTTGGGTTTGATGGTGAAGAGATCCATATTTTAAACCCCTGTGGAGTTATCTGTGCTTATAGATATAAAATGTTAAAATTATTATGAATATGAAATGTTTGGATTTCTTCACAATGGATTGAGAATCTGTGTGGGTTTTCACAAGTCAACACAGAGATAAGATAACGGTCATGTTAGCCTCTTCATTTAAGAGATAGAATTTTAAACAAAACTACTAAAATACCCATAGCTTCTATACTTGTTTTAAGGGAAAGCTTTGAAACTTAGAACAAATGAAGAGTTTGAGTAAGCAATGTCATTGAAGATTGAATTAATCTATTTAATTATAACGGATAAACAATAGTTTTTTGAAACCCTTTTTTTTTTCTTTTTTCTTTTTAAAAGAAAAAGAAATCCCCCCAAAATTCCATTGAATTTGTATTGATTACCAATCATAATTATGAGAGCAAAAACAAAAATTTGTAACTTTGAAGGTGTGTACCAAAAACTAACTTTTAAAAAATATGAATAATACTAAAAATGAAGAAATAATTAAAAAAAAAAAAAAAAAAAAAGGAGAGTACATGGACCAAAATACATCAGGAGAGTTGTATCATGTTTTGAAATTGATTTCTTACGAATTAGATAAGAACATATTATTGTTTAATTATTCCAAGCTGTCTAATAGTGTGAAAATGAGATATATTGACTTAATCATATGAAAAATAATGACATACAAAATTGGTCAAAAAAATGGCATACAAATATAGAATATTGAACTGTTTAAATTAATTTCATGAGGTGACATCACAAACACAAAACCCCTCCTTTTTATTATTATTATTATCATTTGGAATTCAAATTTGAATTAATTGGGTTAGAGACAAAAACTTTGATTATTGCAAAATATTGAATGTGGTATACTATACTTGATTTGACAATATATTCTAAGTTAAAGATATGAAGAAGTAAAGCAAACATGCCTTTGTAAAGGATAAGAAGTCTCCAAATTTGTATACTGCAATATCTTTAGTTGTCTTGCTTCTGAGTACTCAAACTTTATTTTGTGTTGTTGTCCAGATCAGACTCAAAATAAATAAATGAAAGTGAGTCTTTCCTTTAGAATTACTTACTTTCTCCTTTGAGGTGGGAAATTACTTACTTTCTCCTTTGAGGTGGTCAAGTGGAGGTATAATCTAAGGTGCCAATCCAAGTTCGACTCGGCTATTTCTCGATTGGTATATAATCATTGGTTCCCACGGCCTCATTTTAACTCTATGGGCATGGATTTGTTGTGGGCTATGACCCTTGACTTAGAAAGATAACAATATATTAATGAAGTACATTGATAAACCAAACAAAATTATGATCTTATAAAAATATCTAATCAAATTGGTAAGTTTTTAAATTTTAAACTATTTTTTTAGAAAGTGTTTAAAGAAATGTATATTTTAAAAACGTTTTTTCTTAAGTCAATATGAACGGATCCTTAGTTGGAATTGGGTCATAGACAAGTCATGCCCAAACCTTCATAAGGCCCATGGAATGGATGGTTTGTAAGTAGAAGTCTCTTATTCTTCTTTTTGATAGGTTTGGAAGAACTAAAGATAAGAATTCTAATAACTAAAACTCCAAAGGTTAAAAGTTTTAAGATCTAAAGAAAACAAACTCCTTGTATGCTTTGAAGATCAAAAGATACTTTAAAATCATGATCGAGTAAAGCTCCAGAAGATTTGAAAACTCTTGGAAGCTTTTGAAGTAAAAAACTTGAAAGGTCAATCAAAGAAGATCAACATGCTAATGGACGATCCAACTTATCAACAAATTAAATAAGGGTTGACCCAAGTTCGTCAACAAACTATTAGTTGATAAAAGCAGTTTCAACGAGATATAAATCGGTCCAAACCAAAATCAATATGACAAAGGTCAATTAAACCCGATCAACAAACCAATGATCCAACCCGCTATCAACAAATTAAAGGTTGATCCAACTTGATTAGCAAGTTCATAGGTCAATATCCAACTCTATCAATAAGCTAATTGTCGATCCAACTCGATGATAACATAAGTCAAACTTCGTTTCAAACTAATCAACAAGTTTAATGTTCATC
Source organism: Cucumis hystrix (assembly GCA_025688845.1). Taxonomy (NCBI): domain Eukaryota; kingdom Viridiplantae; phylum Streptophyta; class Magnoliopsida; order Cucurbitales; family Cucurbitaceae; genus Cucumis; species Cucumis hystrix. The sequence continues at coordinate 3,468,929 of CM046886.1, read as the reverse complement.
GTTCAATGGAAGATCATTAAACCTAAAAGTTGATCATCCATGAAGATCAACAAGTTCTAACACTTATCATTTACTTATCATTTATATGAAGATCATCAAATTTGAAAGTGTTTCTTCCAAAGAAATCATTATAAGCCCAAAAATAAATTATCCAAAAAGATCAATAAGTGTAACCAAGGATTAAATTTTATTCTACGGTGACTATTGGAGAGAATTAACAAAATATGATTTTATGAAAAGAAATTAATTAAATAATAAAACAAATATATTCTCCTCTATAACCTCTAAATTCTCGTAGTTTTAATTTAAAGTAATTAAATGTTTAGTTTGTTTTTTAAAATCATTTTCTCCAATTATTTGAAATTTGTTTTAATTATTTAAAAAATGAAAATGCTTAATATAATTTAATTTTTAAAAATTAAGACTATATTTTAACTTTTTAAAAACCAATACAATACATGTAAAATTGTAATTTGAAAAGTAATAATGAATAAATTTAACTCTCCGATTTTCTTTTATACAAATTTACTTGGTTTATTTTTATAATTGTATTTTTAAAAGCTATTGTATTGTTTTCCTAAGTTTTAGTTATATGATTTTTTTAATGCTCTAATTCTTATATTTTATATATGCATTTCACACCTACACGAAAAAAGAATATGAAATTATAGTTTTAAAATTCAACTTAGAATTTTCATTTTGAAATAATTGGCACTCGTTCATATACCAACGGTGGCATAAATTTTATGGTCATATGTGAATTTCTGTCCCATCTTGATCTCTACTAATTTAGAAATGGTTTCTTAAAAATAAAATTCCTTCAAAGGCTTAAATACAAAAGCAAGTTGGAGTTGTCATTGTAGAATGGGATATGGAATCTTTTCTTGCAAAATGGTGTTTCGGTGAAAGAGATTGATTGATGAGGTGAGAAAGCTTGAATCGAAAGAACATAATAGGGAAAAATGGAGATTGTAAAAAACTGGAAGCTAAGGGAAAAAAGGAAAGAGAAATTAGGTCTTTTTAATATAGTAGAGATAGGGATAATCATACAATAGGATATTCTTATAAAAAAAAAATTAAACAATCGTATAATTAGAGGTCTATTTATTTAAGTTATGTATGTAGAAAGTCGATAAAAGATTATAAGTTTTTTTTTTTATAGATTGAATGTTCATTTCATTGTGAAACTAAAACATATATTATAGATAATATTTGAATTTCATTAAGGTAATCTTTAGCAAATGTGCTAATAATGATAATATTTAAAACAACGCATCTTTATTAATTTCTTTTTGTGAAAAATAAGTTATATCCTTACTAAATTGAACCTATAAGTATTCCTAAAGTTATGTGATGTAAAAGTGTGTAAGTAATGACTTTAAAATATAATAATCTTACATAATGCACAAACCCTAACGAGACTAGCCGTGATTGTTGGAAATCACAATGCCATCAAGTGTTTTCTTATTTTTTTGGTTTTTCTTTCTATTGATGTTTTTGGCTTGAAACACAAGAAAATTGACACACGTCTTGTTCTTCAAAGTGCTCTTCCTAAAACCAATAACACACCTTCTTATATATATATGCACATAAAAAAAAAAAAGAATCAAACCATTTTCATGACAAGCCCACCTCGAGAGAGAGAAAAAAGAATTCCCAACAATACATCCTGATCCTGTGTTTAAACTCACTTAAGCTTTTAAATAATGATCTTTGTTAGAACATTAATTTACTGTAACATTTTATTTAAATCCATGATATATTAGTATATAACATTTAAGAAAAGCAGTTTGACGAATATGTAAATAACAGCTAGCTCTTATTCTTTTATCATATTCACTTTTCATTATATACTTTAGACATCAAATCAACCATTTAAAAAAAAAGGTTGTAAAAGCCGCTTTGAGGGCGCAAAGCAATGCGACATTAAACAAATGCTTCCCATTTTCTTTCTTCAGTTCTTCATCTTTTTCTTTAAATTAATTATATTATATGTCATTGTAATTGCAAATTTTTATATTTTATATTTAAATTTTAGTTAAGAAGTTAAATTAAAACAGTTCCTTTTGGAACCAGTTCTATTAATTTGATTATAATTTTCTTCAACAATTACGAAAGTACTTAGAAATCATAGTATGTATAAGTTGAAATTTGGGAAAAAGTTAAAAAGAAGAATATAAATTGTGATAGAAAGAAGCAACCAAAATTGGTTGTCACATAGCCAAAAACGAATTGAAAAAAGGGTATAGGGAGACACAATGAAGAAGCAGGCACATAGCTTTTCTCATTGAAGTCATGTGCAAACCTTGGGTTTCTTCAATATTATTATCTTCCATTTCTATTTCTCTGTCCCATCCTCTCATTTTTTTTTTCCAATTCTCAGGAATCTTTGTACAGCTCAGTCTTCACCTACCACACGTGTCCCACGTGGCTCCATCTCCAAAAACTATATCTCTTTGTTTTTCTCTTCAACCATGTTTTCACTTTCACAAAAAAGTCTAAAACTCAAACATTTCCATTTTAAATTAAATACAATCATTTTTCAGTATTAGGTAAAGCATCACGAAATTTCTTCCAACCATAGTAAGTGAAGAACTGATATTTGCTATACACTTACATAAACTTATATAAACTAATATTTATAATATAGTCTATTAGATTTTAATCTAATAAATTTGGTTATATTTGCTATTTTTAAAAAGTTGACATATAAATGCAATAATTGCATGCAGCGAAGGTAGAGGGGAACGCCATTCCCGACAAAACCTCGCGAGTCGCGACTCAATAAACTACAAACGGAATTAAAATATTATATTTTATTCTACAGATATAATAAACAAAAAAAAAAAAAAAAAAAAAGAAATGAAAACCATTTTTTTTTCTTTTTTTCTTTATAAATAATAATTCCAATTACATGAAAGGAAAAGAAAAGAAAAACTAATATTAGCCGAAGACGACAACGAAGACGAAAACAAGAGAAATAATAATAGTAATAATGAACAAGAAAATAAAAAAGATATGAAAACGACGTCGTACCGGAGAGCCCCTTTGACAACTCTTCTAACAAGTTTTAGGCGATTCCGGTTTCCTGCAAACGATCAAATGCATAGGCGAGAAGATTCCAGCATCGCCGCTTCGAGTCAAATAATCAGCTGCTTCCACTAACATTTCATGAACATCCAGAGTTCCTTTTGGAGCGATTCTCAACGTTGCCAAAATCGTCACTAGTATATGATTCCTCCAGTATGCAACTCGCCCCATTTTCAACCGCTCCCACCACGGCAACGCCGGCGGTTTCGCCAGATCCTCCTCTTTCAAGACCTCAAAACCAACTTTCTTCGCCGATTTCGCAACGTCACTGTACAATTTAACCCCTGGCAAAGCATTCCCTCTTGCAATCTCTTCAATAATCTTCACATGCTCTGGATTTGCGGTATCGTATTTATCGGTCGAAACCCATTCTAACGATACGAATAAGGAACCCGGTTTCAGTACTCTGTAGATTTCGGAGTATACATCTTCAAGCTTCGGCGCGTGACACGTCGCTTCAATAGCGTAAGCCCCATTGAAGGTTTCATCGGAAAAGGGCATTTCTAAGAAATTTCCGCATACCACTTCACAGAGCGAGTCTAATCCAGCTTTTCTGTTGTGTAATCTAGCACGTTGGACTTGGTAATCGTTGATTGTGATTCCGACTACATTGGCTTTGGAATGAGCAGCGATGGACCGCATCGGACCTCCAACGCCGCATCCGACATCGAGGATCCGATCACCTGGTTTGGCTTTGACTAGATCGGCGACCATTTCTTCGTGGAGACGGGTGGCTTCTTTGTAAGATTTTCCAGGAATGGGGCGGGCGAAATGGAAGGATTGGCCCCAACCCCACTCGTAAATATCAGTGACTAAGTTGTAAAAGGTATCGACATAATCGGGGACTTTTTCGGTGGTTTCAATCTTCTCAGGGCGGCGGAAGAAGGACCAGTATTGTTTGTACTTGTCTTGGATTTTCTCGGAGGAAATTGAGCCGCCGGAGAGGTTGACGGCAAGTTTGCCTTGGCGTTCGGCGGAGCCATAGATGAAGAAGAACCAGTAAAGGCCGGCAGCAAGGAGAGTCCCGGTGAGGAACAAGGGGAGAGAATCCATTAGAGTAGTATTAGAAAGGGAAGAGGAATTATTTTGTGAAGAAAATAAGGAGGGGTTGAGAATGAAATTGTTTAAATGTTTGTGTGAATGCGTGGAGACACGTGAGGTGCACCTGCGTAACAATTTTATTTTTTATTTAGAAATTGACAGCGAAAAAACGATAATTATTAATTTGTAATATTATAATAAAAGAATTAAGTGATGAGTGAGTGGGAGGTTGGGATTGGGAAGTGGGCCCAAGCAAATCCCTAATGCATCACTCCTTTTTTTTATTATTATTTCCTTTAAATAGAAAAATAATATTTCTCTTTTTATGGAACTTAATTTTACGTTATACCAAAATCAAACTACAGTTATTATTATTATTATTTATTTTACACATTTATACACACACATTTTCTTCTCAAATTAATGCTCATTAAATTACATTACATTACACCTCTATTTAGATCATTAAAAGAAAAACAACTATATAAATAAATTGAGTTCCTTCAATTTTAAAACTCTCACTATTTTATTATTCAAATTTGAGTTATGTATATATTTTTTTATTAAATAAATTGACTAAATCCAATTATATCAGGAATGATAATTAATAATGCTAAATAAATTACCAAATAAAAATGTCTATATATTTATGCCCCATTTCGAATAAATGTTTATAAAATGGTTTGTATGTGTTGATGAAAATTAGTTATAATTATTATGTTTAAGTTAAATTAATAGTCTTTCACTTTGGATACTTATTTCACACTGTTTACAAGCTTTTAAAATTTTCATCTATTTCTTCACATATGGTTTTTTTCAGTAAAATTAAACTTTTTTTTTTTTTTTTTGCTTGAGTAATAATTTCATTTAATATTGTTATGGGTAAATTTATGGAAATAGATGGAGACCATGAATCTAGGTCTTTGGGGGTATAAGAGATTAAATTGGTAGACCAATCCCGGTAGAATCCACATCTTATCAATAACCATCGAGGACCTTAGCAAACAATTCTAGTAGATAGAGGAGAACTCGGATATATTTGAGAGAACTCATGGAGAAGTTTGATGATAGCTTAAATAACAAATCAAAAACTTAGATAACTCATGGATATCTTGGCAAAATCTATTTGCAAAGTCTATTGTTTGGGAGTGTCAATCTTTCGAGTAGTGGTCCACTTTCATAACGATTGAACATTAGTAAAAACCCAAATGAACTAAACATTAGTTACCACATGAACGTGATTAAAATCTATTCCACTCCAACTTATTTTATTTATGTTGAATAATAAATTTTGAAACCAATCACAAATTATCACACCATTTATTAAATTAATGATGAAAAGTACATATAATTGAATGTGGGACTAATTAAAATTGACATGTGCCCCAAATTAAAAATTGAAAACATAAATTGGCCAATTCTAATAATGCCACATGTTTTCATCTTAACCGTTGGATCAAGTTAATTATTTTGGTTCAATTAAATATTATTTACTTGGACTAAGGTCAATTAAGCCCAAAAATAAGTTTAATTGAGCTCAAATACTAAATATAGCATAAATTCATGTGGTTAAGCTCATGGGTCTGGTCAGTCCATAAAGCTCACCAGAGAGCTCTATAAATACAGGATCTTCCAAGACTCCAACTTCTCTCGAAAATTGAAATTTTTTTAAAATATAAACTTTCTTTCAAGACTTCAACTTCAAGAACATCACGCGCTCCGCTTTCTCAAATCAAGCGTAAGCATCCAATCGATAGAGAATTAGATGATCAAATTTTAGAGATCGACCCACATCGTATCAAATAAAAAAAAAATACAACATCAATTCAAGTTCAACTCTACGAATCAAATTTATATGGAAATTGCGTGGGAACAATCACTGCTAAAAAAGAGTGGAATCATATACTATAACATATATATATATATATATTGTTTTTTGTTGTTATTTTAATTTGGTCTAACACAATATCTAAAGTGGAAACAATAAATGGGATTTAAAAACAAAGGAATCAATTGTAAATCAAAAGAGATTTAAATCTTAAATAAAGAAATGTAATAATATATATAGAAAATTGCATGTGGGGATGACTGACAGATCACGAGGTTTGTTTGATAGTTGGGTTAAGTTTTAATATATTGTCGATGAAAACGGAGCGTTTTATTAATTATTGTTATTTTGTTGGAAATTGCAGTGGTGACGTGGGTGAAGGTGTCCGGACTTTGATGTCTTGGCAATCACCTGGAAGCTTCTCCCCCAAATTTCTCTTTTTTAAAAATACAAACTATACATTTCCACATTTGGGAACACACAAATCATTAATCATAATTATTTTTTATTATTATTTTTTAAATTTTATATTCCAAATTCAATACATCAATATTCATATATTTAATTTACCAAATAATCGTAGTTTTCGTAAAACAATGTTTAGTAATTTCTTCAAAACATGACTTTCATTTTCAACATTTTTTAACATTGGGTCGTTATGTGCGAATAAATTGCACTCATGTTTTTTAATTGGTATTCTAAATGCAACACACAAATTGTGAATATTTAACGGTTGATTTAAATTAATGACTGGTAACATAATTTCATTCAAACGAAACGATATAAGAAGAAACAAAATAGTTTCTAAGAAATGAGTTATAAACTAAAGTCAATTACGTGGAACACAATGCAAGAGGAATAATTATTAATTTTTTAAAATTTCATATTCTAAATCCAATACACAAATTTCGTATATTTAATTTACCTAATCATCCTAGTTTTCATAATGCATGAGTAAAAAAGAAAAAATACGAGTCAAACGATGTAATCACAATAAATTGCCTAATTCAAGATTAAAGAAGAAATGAAAATTTTAAATTCACGTAATTGTACTTATTTCATAACTTCAAAGTAAGCTATATTTTTTTAAATAAAAAGATAAAAATTAACAAAACTCATAAGCATATAAATCATAAATAAGAAAAAAAATAGATTAAATAATATTTAAACCTAAATGAATTAATTATAAATAAGAAATAATTGAGGAGTCGATAACCCTTCCTCCAAACGTAGACGTGGAAAATGTTATATCCCCCTAACCCTTTTCCTCCCCCAACACCCCCTAAAACACTTACATCCAATCACTAGTTTGAACGGTGCTTCCCTAATTTCTCAAATTATAATGTACGGTGTGATAGTTGCTACAATTATCTACTCTATTTGCCATTATTATGAATGTTTTTTTTTTTCGAATTGAAGTTATCATTAATAGTAGTTAACAGTGATAATAATTGATAGTTGTTATAAGTTACAATCAGTGATAACTTTTAGTTTGAGAAATGTGTTATCAGTTGCTATCATTTATAGTAACTATCCATGATAGCCTTTATCGATAATAGCCACTAAATGGCAGATTTTGCATTTTAAACATTTTTATCAGTTAATTGGTCTACATTTACCATATTTTTCTAAAATTTGTTATTTGATTTTTCAAGGAAATATTTGATGCTACTTCCTTTAAAATATAAGTAAATAATAGAATATTAAAATGAAGATAAATGACAATTATAAAAATTGTACTATAGTCTTGAGGATAGAAAATTGATTTTTCAAACTTCTATATTGTTAAAAAATAAAGAATAAATACTAAAACTACACGCATGGTTGAATTAGTTTATATGAGCTATAATTGATTTTATAACGATTAGAATCACTCTTTATTATGTATAAAATTACGTTAAATACACTTTTGAAATCAATTCAACGTTTGGTTTAACTCATTTTATCGTATTTTTTATACTATTAAGGTTGATCTTTAATCATTCAAAACATTAAGTGATTTTAAAAATGATAAGAATTGATTAAATCACTATTGATTCACTCTCAAACGATGTTGTTAAGTACTTGTTGAGTACAATTACTTAATAAGCAGTTCTATGATGTGTTTGATAAGTTTTTATTATTGGGCTTTGACCAGCCCATGCATCATGAATTTGAATTGGCCCAATATTGACCTAAGAAATTGAAGGGATTTGTACTTAAAAGAGTGTTAAAATGAGATCTCTATTACATTAATGTCTTCAAGTTTTTATTTTTTTACACAGAGTTTATTGAGTTTCAATTTAATGTCACTGTAGATTCACTCATCAATGGTGGTTGCAGATGAATGATAGAGCATAGGGCGAAGCTTCTAGCATTGAGCATGAGATGAAGCTTTTAACGTCATTTTTTTATTGGTCATTCATCTTGTTGACAACATGAGTTTTAGACGAGACGAATATGGAAAGAAGAAAAGATAAAGATAGTTGGTTTTTAGACACACAATTTAAGAAATAAATGTACATATAATGATATATATAATCGTTTATTTTATATAAATTATGATGATTTTTGTTGTGAAATATGTTTTATTTGAGTACATATCAAATATACTTACATGTACCTTTCATATATTTGTTTAAATATTTTCAAATAAATAATTGAATATGATTTTCTATTTTCAAATGAAAATAAAAGGAAAAAGTTTTATATTAAATGTCTTTTCACTCTCCAATTGGAAATAAAAATATATTATATTATATGCAACTTCTCTCTCCATAATAAATGTGTATTTCTCTCTCCATCATTAAAAGAACTTTGAAAATAGACAAATATATATCAATAAATATATTAAGTTGTAGTGAATTCAATTATATTTGGGTACATATCAAATATATTTACAATAGGTTCTAGGAGGAGATCGATCTTACCTTTCGATTTTCCTATCATCGTCTTGACATTCTGAGCCCATACAAGTTGTGTTGGATTAGAATTGCAATTCTAGAGGGAGGGAATAGGGTTTAATTAAATTTTTTAATAAATAAATTTAAATTAAATTAATTAGATAATTTTTAAATTAAAAAAAGAATCTTTCTAAAATATGTTAAGTAACAAGATTGATAAAAAGATATGAATTGGAGTATGCAATCAAACTCAACCAACAAGAATATGTAACTAACGTTAAATGCAAAAATAATTAGAAAAGAGTTAGAGAAGAAGACACCGTAATTTTATAGTGATTCTGTTAAACTTAACCTAAATCCACTTTTTCGAGCACCTCTTGGAATTTTGATTGAAAATCTTCTTTTGACTCTTTCCATGGATTAAAGCCGAACAGCTACTTGCTCATTTTTCGGGTTCAAGAGCAAACTCGATCCTTTCCACGGGTTAAGATCCAACAGTTACAATATGTTAAAGTTTTAAATCACACAAAAGAAAACTCTATAAAAAAGTGAGTATACAATTTGAAGTTCTCAATCATTAGTCCTTACAATATAATAAGAATTCTCTCAAGGACAAGATGAAAAGAATTAAAATTTGAAACTTCTGAGAAAATTACAATGTTGGCTTTTGCACATTTTGAGGATTGTAAAGTTTAATAATGTTGTTGAAAATTTAGAAAAAATGAAGTATTTAAAAAGAGGGGAAAGATAAATTCAAAATCATTTTGGGTCATTTGATGTAAGTAAAAGAAAAATGAATGATTGAAATTTAAACTCAATTAGCCGTTAGACACAATACAAATAATAATATAATAATATGTATTTTCAAAATATTTTGTTTAAAACCCAATAAAGAAACTTCACCATCTTAAAAAAAAAAAACTAGCCGTTAAACCCAAAGATAAATAATAATACTAAATTCATTTTCTTTATAAAAACCAATAGAAACAAAACCAAAAGCCACATTTGTTACTCCTCCAATGCTCCAAGTGGATTTTTATACTTGGTTCAAATTGAATACTTGACCACCACGTCACCATCTCGGGTATTTTTCCGTTAAGCTTCTTTTAGCAATATTTTCTTCATTTGAACTTTGATTTGGGTGATTCAAAAGGCGTCAAAATCATTGTTCCAAGCTCTACGTTATGGACTATTCAAAATAATAAAATTTTCAATAAAAAATTAAATTTGTTATCATCAAAACATTAATGAATTAATTAATTTAAGATTAAGTGCCCAAAAGACAACAAGTTGTGTACAAATGAGGGCCCTTACAAGTATTTATAGATGCTCATAACCAACCTTGGGCCTTAGAAGGTGGGCCATGGAAATTTCTAGGTCATACAAGATGATTTAGCCCTTTACAAATGATTCTAGAACATTCTAGACAAGACTAGACCTTTTATGACACTTCATGACCGTCATTGTAGCTTTTTCAGATGTTCCAGCACATTCCAACTCTCTTCAGCACGTTCCAGGGCCTTCTCAAGTGTGTCTGGACCATTCTACCACGTTGTGGTATTGTCTAAATGCTTTTCGAGCTGTCTAGGCCATGGGTGGGCAATGCAGCACGCACATGGACGTGTCTGGGGCGTTGTAACACCCCAAACTATTAGGATTTTTTTAATAATTATTTTATGGAAGTGAATTTGTGATTGGTGAATTAAATTATGTTGGAGGTTTTATGGGAAAAATATAAAAGAGGTGATATAAGGATTATTAATGAAGAGAGAGGGAAAATTAAATGGGAATAGGAAGAGATGAAGGAAAAGATGAGTTATTTGGGGGAAATTTAATAATAATAATATTAATGGTATTATTGTTATTATTATTATTAGAATTTTATTTATTTAAATACACCATCGGGATGCGTGCCATAGTACTATTCATCATCTTCTTCCTCACAAAGAACCCTAGCCGTCGCAAGGAATCTCTACCGTTCTCATCTCCGTCCGTCCCTTCATCCGGCAGCCGCACGTCGAACATCACCGCCGCCGCCGTCTGACCTTCATCGCGTCGTCTGAATCGGAGTCGAGACCGGCAGCCGCACGTCCGTCTTCTCCAAATCGCAAGCCGCAGCCGCACAGGTTCCAGCCGTACGGGTCCACGCCGCGTTTTCGGGTCCAGCCGCACACGTCCGCAAGCCGCTCGCATCCGCAAGTCGTTCGTCGAGCCGCTCGCGTCCTGCCGCACGCGTCTGTCTCCACCGAGCCGCGTCCGAGTAGCAAGCCGAGCGTCTCCACTGCTTTGAGCCGCACGCGTGAGTTCTTCTCCACCAAGCCGCGTCCGAGCCGAAGCCTCTTCTAGTCGAGCCATCTTCTAGTTTAGCCTCTTGCAACCTTTTGAGCCATTTGGGTGAGTTTGTATGGGTTTGGTACACCCAATTAAATATTTTTTTATCATAAATGAGATGGTATTTGGAATAAGTTAGATCTATGGTTGCTTGAAGGTTCAAGTGAAATTGGTGGAAATAGGACTGTGAATTTTCCAGTTAAGGTGGTGTTGGATTCATCCCTAATCTTGGGATAAGCTTGGATAAGTTTGGTTGCTTAATTAAACTGTAGGGTGATGGTTGACAAGATTATTAATGTTAATTTTGTTTATGTTTAGGACTGAGTATTGTGAGGAATTGACTGCCAACCTGTGAATTATTTTAGCAGATCTCCTGGTAAGAGATTTTTCCCCCTTTTGATTGAGATGCAGTACCATTGGTGCATGATGTGATTATATGTATTTCTGAGATTATGTGTGTTGAGCTGAGATGTTGATTTTATGATGAGCATGTATAGCCTACAGTGTTCTGTTGGTCTGTTGGTTAGAGTCACGAGGGGTCCATCAAGGTCCTCCCCTATATATGTTTGAGTAGTTATTGAGACGTGATTCGACGGGATCACTTACAGCCCGACTCTCCGGGTGATTCCTTCGGGTTCACCGAGAGCCCAGTTCAGTCCCGGTGGGACTACTGGATAGTGTGCGTTCAGGAGCACCATAGAGACTAACAACACATAGGGAGACTAAGTATGGGTCTCTTACTGAGTATAATTTTATACTCATTCTTTTAAATGTTTAATTTTCAGGTAAGGGTAAAGGCAAGGGCAAGTTGGCGAATGATAAGAAGTGACTGTGGTTCGCCATAGGGAATAGTTCAGCTTTTCCGCATTTATGTTTAAGTAATTATCTTTTTTTTTTTTTGGATTTCAGAACTTTGGTATAATTATTTTAATGTATTTTTTTCTTTTATGGGCCCAAACTAGTATTTTGTTTTACCACTTTAATTACTTATTTATTTTCTTATTATTTAAATTTTTTTCTCAACTTATAAATTAATTTTCCTTTAAAAAAAAAACTATACTTATTTAAATAGTAATGACCTCAACCTTCTAGTAAAGTTGGGTTGTTACAGGCGTTCTGAAAGCTTCTGGGGATGTCTCGACCTTGAGCATGAGCGCTTGTCGCTTGCGTGTGCTAAGCTGGACACACGTTGCCGCGTACATGAGGGGGCACGCGCATGAGCCGTGCGCGCCATGCTTGGGTTGGCATGTGTGACCTTGTGGCACGTTTTGGTGTAAATTTTGGATTTTTTTTCGTGGGATGTGACACTAGGTTCCAGAGGGCCAGTGCGCCTTGGGCATTTAAACACACGGATGGTTGATTAATCTGGTTTTAATCTCAGTATCTCAATATATTATCCCATTTATGTGAGCAACGATATATCAATTTTTCGTAACTTAATGTTTATGAAATGCAAATATGTGTATATCTTAAGTTTACTATGCTAGGCTAAGATAGTCATCGTTGCACCTATTTCACATGTGTATTATGGGATAAGGTCAAAATTTGGTTTATTGAAGTAGTTATTCTCGTACTCCTTGAGTAATTTCTTACTCGTAAATAAAGTGGATGTAAAAGTTGGTACATCATTTAGATTCCACTTTCTTGCTTCAACATGTTTCAGACTCTTAGATGTTTTTGGTAACAAGAAATTTGCACTTTATCCAAGTTTAATCTATTATGATGTTTCCTCTTCCAACTAATGGGGAGTTGTTTCAAGAGAACTATCGATATCTTCTCTGTGTATTTGTTCCATGATACCCTAAAGTTGTGGTTTGATGGTTTATTAGATTATATCCTTGGTATTTGCATCATCTGATTTTACCATCATTTTTTAATAATGATATTCTTCCTTTTCTACTTATCAAAATAGCACTTTTGCACATCAGTGACAAAATACATGCAACTGATATGTGTTCCTAATTTATCAGATTGCTTCTTTGGGAGAAGGTGTTTTGTTAGAAGCTAAACTTTTGAGCAGGTCAATGCAAATTTAAGATAATTTTATTTGACTATTTTCCTTCCTGATCTGTATAACATGAGGTCTGTGCTATTAATAATGTAGGAAAAGGAAGCTGCACATCAAAGAGAGGTATTTACAGCATCAGATGTGTAAGATTTTGTATTGTGAACATATGGAAGGTTGGATTTACGAGTGTTGAAGGTTGAAGGCTGTGAAGACGTTTAGAGTTTCTTATTTAAGTCTTGTATTAGGATCTTGTTTCATGAATTGCTGTAGAATGTGCATATAAACACAATATTTAGATTTCATTTTGTATATACATATGTAAAAGAGAAAGATTGTAGTTTTTAAAAGAATATTAATTTTATTGATTTGTTGAGGCAAAAAAAAATATTTATCTACACAGATCCATAATGTCAATTTTTAACTATTTGGCGTCATAAAAAATGGACAACAATGCAACAATTTAATAAAACATAAATTTGTAAAATCGAACCCAAATACAATGCTTTAATGTTAGTTTTAAAATGACATTATTGGAGATCTATGATATCGATTTTAAACCGACATTGTTGGCCTCTTTAATGTCAGTCAAAGGGCATACCTCTTTAATGTTGATTTTGAACAGACATAAAGGCCTCTTTAATGTCGGTTTTAATAACACTATCATAGATATTGGATGTCAACCGACATTAAAGCCCATTTTTGTACTAGTATTTATATGTTTCCTTATACTAAAAGTAATATATGCACGACTCTACAAAAAATTAAACATACAATTTTAGTCCATGTTTGACAAATATTTAAGAAATCAAAATTTAAATCTTCCAAATAGTTTTTAAAAAATGCAGTAAATAAGAAATTTGGTAGTGAACAAAAAAGTTATTATGCACTGAAAATTTGTCATAAACATCATTGGCAAGGTTGCTCATTTAATTAATCCTATATACATAACAAACTTTAAAAAGAGAAATGTTTTAGTAATCTTGGTATTATATAAGAAGTATATTTCTATATCGGTATCATATAAGAAGAAATATATTTCCATATCGGTATCATAAGAAGTATATTTCTATATCGTATCATGCAAGAAGTATATCTCTCTATATTTTTTGTTTTAAACTAAAAACATGTTGAATAGAGTGCCTTCTTGAGATAAATGAACTTTGTTGTGTCTTCTTTAAAATGAAGGAAAACTAATATTTTGTATTTGCGTCCGACACTATTTGAATTTACTCATTTTACTCTAAAAATCATCTACGTTTTTTCAAAGTTAAAAATTTGTGGATCCATACTTGATTATTATTGTTGTTTCTAGTTGATAGTATTTTATTAGATTCACCCAAAAGTAGGATAATTGATCCAAAAGGTAAGATATTTACCCAACATTTGTATACTTTATGCTATATATTCGATGCTCAATGTTCTATGTTTCATTCAAAAGTTCACTCAATGTTCATTTATTGTTTATTGCTCGATGATCATTGGAAAGGAATGCAAGAAAGATTGGAAAGGAATGCAAGAAAGAATAGAAGAAGAAATGCAGAAAAAAGAACCATGTAAAAGAAGAAAAGGCACAAGAAGTAATGCATAGAAAAGTTCAGGAAAAAGAATCTCAAAAAAATGAAAAACGAAACTCAAAAAGAAGAAGAAAAACACTGCAAAATAAAGAAAACAGAAGAAATTTAAAGGCATTTAGGGTTAGTGTTGGTGTTAATTTCACGTAAGGATAACATATGTAGAATGCCAAATTCATTGGTCTTAAAAAAAAACCTATTTGTCATTTGAATCCCTTATTTTAGGCCATCTATGCCATTTTTCCCATTCCTCCAAAAACAACTTTCAATGTCGTATTCTTAATCCCCAACGTTGAAACTCAAAGTATACTTAGATATGAATAACATAGTACAAAAATGTAGGTATAATTAAATTTTGATTGGATCCTCCATTGGTGAATAGTGATATTATTGTCTAATAAATAGTGATAATGGTTGAGAAGAGTCTACCAACAAAGACTACTTAGAAGCGCTTGTAGATTTTACTTCAAAATTTGAAAAAAGAATGAGTGGATATTATGACGGTACTCTTGCATTGAGGGAATATATGAAGATTGGGCCAGAAAGGAAGCCGACGAGGAAAAGACAGAGAGAACAAGGACAAATACCATTTACATCATTAGTGAATTATTAAATCTCCATTTATGAGCTCTACGGCCATACAGTCTCTGAGTGGAAGAGGAAAACCAAAGACATTCAACTTTAAAATTATTATACATTAAATAAAAAAAGAAAGAACATTACATAGAAAAATGGAATGGATGGGATCATCAATTAACCGTAACTTTTCCAACCATTCCAGCGCCTTGATGAGGCGAACAGTAGAACGAGTAACTTCCTTTTTCAGTAAGCTGAACTTCATAAACCTCTCCGGGAGCATTCAAAAGATTCTCCTCATCCATCGAGATCTTTCCCGCATCAACTCCGCTCGGAATTTCATCCTCATCGAACACCACGTTGTGTGGGAATCCCGCGTTGTTCTTGAACGTGATTTTCTCCCCCGACGCCACCGTGAAATTGTTCGGAACGAATGCCAGAGAACCGTCGTCCCCACCCAGCAAGATCTCGATGGCCATGGCGTTTGAGGCCAAAAGAGCGCTGGCGGCGGTGGCGGCAACGGCTACACCGACGTCCTTAAGAGAGGCTTTGATGCTTAGCTTTTGGGATACCGGGGAAGGGAGGCGGATGGGTGAGGTGGGTTTGGAGGAGGATGTGGACTTGAGGCCGGTGAAGGAAGGGATAGCGACGGCGGCGGAGGTGACAGCGGCCATGGTTGTAAGAAAAATGGGAATATTTGTGGGTAATGATCAAAGAGGAGAAGAGAGGGGAAAGTGGTATATAAGGAAAAGGGAAAGAGATTGATTTGATATTTTTGTGTGGTTTTGGGATTGGGAGTGAATGGATGAGCAATGTGTGGCTTTTAGTTTTAGCTTCGGATAGTGTATCATATGGATTATATCTGTTTTCTTTGGGTGATTCTCATTGGTTCATTGGATTCCAACCCTATGACATGGCATTGGATAAACCAATACTCTCTATATCTCAAACATTTTTCATATTACTAATACTAACTATAAAACAAAACAAAAACATGTGCCATGCACCTGACTAACCATCTATACAACTTCAATTTTATGTATTTCAAATGTTATGATTGCAATTTATTTTCATCCTATAAAAATAGATATCTCTTGTTATTACAGTAAATTTGAGAATAAATCCAAATAGAAAAGTTAGATTTATGTATGATTTGATACAATTGTTTTTAAATCTTTTGAATCTATCAAATTTCACAGAAAAAATTATGAAAAATTAAATGAAAAGGTGTTAAGTAAACTTATTCGTAATATTTACCTAAAATTTGAAATGGTATCTCACTCTCCTTCACATTAACTAAATTAATATGGCCAATTGGATCATAATCATCCGATCGATGACAATATGACATGGAAGAGAGGAGACCCACTTATTTTACTATATGCTTTGAGGTAAAAAAAATCATCTTGCATTCCACATATTTTTTTCTACTTTGAATAACTATTATTACATATAATAACGATTAATGAAGACCTATGTCGAGTAATTAATTACATTCATTCATTTACAGTGAGTATTTGGAATATGTTTGCTTTAAAAGAATAAATCTGTTCGATAATCACTTTCAAAAGAGCTTTTAAGTACTGTACAAGTAAAAATGAATTAAAAACACTATTTTGTTTAGAGTGAATCGAATCCAAACAAATGGTTAGAGTGAAAGTGAGTTTGGAGTTTAATGCTTGTAGTTAATGGTGTTTAAGTGGAAACTAAATTGGGTAAAAGAAAGCCATGAAAATAGATTAATGATAATTATGAGTGTGGAGTTAGAAGTAATTAAGGAGATTAGGGTTATTGGTGAAAGCCATAATACGCAATGGGGTGATGAGGATGGGTGTAGGGTTTTCCAATTGCCATTGTTGTTGGACAGTTCAAAAGCTCTACCTCCTCACATGGCTATCTACTTAATACTAATTAGTTAATTAGTAAATATAACAACTATCCCTTGATATTATTTTGAGTTAAATGAAAATTAGTGTTGTACTTGTCACCACTCCAACAACAACAATCATACCAACGGTAAATTTAATTTACAAAAATGTCGTCTAAATCATTTTTAGGGTGTCAAACTCATATTCAAACTTAATTTTGGACTTCTTAAATCTACCCCCATCATCAAACAACTTTATAAAACTATTCTTAAATTTTTCACTCAAATTTGATATGAATAAACAATTCAAAAACTTCATTTTAGAAGGTATGATACATTTCATATTTCCTTAAACATTAGGATTATCAAGATTATTCATCCAACAATTCTTTTAAAAAATATATCTTCCATTTTCTATCTAAATGAAATACCCACTATTTTTTAACATGCAATATTTGAATTAAAACCATGCTTATAATAGTGAAAAAGAATTTACAAATATAAAAAAACTTAGTTTTAATTTTCAAAATTGATAAAGTCGGAGTCTATCAACGTTAATAGATTTTGGTATAATGTAGTTAGACACTTAATTATTATTCATGAAAGTTTAATAAATGCAATAATCCAAAATTTTGAAACATTAAAAATCATTTGTGTTTAAAATTAATTCAAAATATACCTACAAATTTAAGAAGTTATAATTTGAAGTTTGAATAATTTTCACCTCACCTCACACACACATTATTGTACAATATGGTCATAATTTATGAAGTTGTTGATTATATTTATGAGAAACACTGTTTGTGTTGTGACTTACTACTAATTAGAGGTATAATAATAATTATACTTATTGGTATATGGTTGGGTAGTTGAAAAATATAGTGTTTTCTGTGGATGGTAAATTAAATGCATTGAATTTTCATAAACCATTATGTTATCGTTTGGAATCTTTTGTGCACCTGCACAAGTAAATATATTCTTTCACCCAACCTATTGTTTGTATGAGTCGAGTTGAAGCACTTATCAGTTTTTAGACTCAATTCAATTGTTTGGTTGTAAGTTTCTTTATCCAAAACAATTTGGGTTAAATAAATGAAACCAAACTCAACTCATTTACAAAACATTTGAATTGGAGTTTGGGTTTGATTGTTTTAAAATGATATATATATAAATAAAGATTTAGAATTTTGGAAAATTGGCAAAAATAGAAAAATTGACAATTATATGTAATAATTTTTGTTTTGTAGTGGTTTTTTTTTCTGTAAATAATTAGTTTTTTTTTCCTATTTTTGAAAAAAGAAAACCCCAAGATTTATTCCATTATTTTTCAAATATGTATTGAACTAAGGTTAAAAGAGCTACTCAATTTCTAATTTATGCTTTTGAAAATATTCATTCTAAAATGCCAAAAGCCACTCAATTTCAGATAATTAGGAGTTGTTCATGAATAAATTATCCCCAAAAAATCATCAAATTAAAACAAATATAAGTATGTATACTCTTTTAATTACTTAACTTGAGTAAAATAATATACAATCGTAAATTAAAAATAAGTTTGATTTGAGTTATTTTAGAGAATCTATGAATTAATAATGTCTAACCCCTAAAATTTTCGTTTAAAGATTTGAAAATGATCTTAAACATTTTTGAAGTGAGTAGATTAAGTTTTATAAATAAAAACAAGATATTATTGCTATTCAAGTATAAGTTAACCCATAGATTGAAACACACATACACACACTTATAAGCAAATCCATGTTGAAATATAACCAAAGATGAACCAAAAATCACATAACAATAAAATTAATTGTCCATCTCATTATTTTAAAAGAAAATTTCCCCCTACCATATAGGTATTTGAATCACTTAAAAGAAAGTTTAGATTAGTCTGTGTTCTTGCAAAAACATGTAAATTAATTTTTTAAAAATAAATATATGACATATAATTAAAGTAATAAAGGTGGGCGTACCTTCAAAGAAATATAGTGTGTTTTAATCCGATATAGCAACGGGAAGACTTGTAGTTTGAATCTCTCTACTTTTATACTCGAAATGAAAGGACTTTGAATATAATGAGCTATTAAACAACATGAATCTAAAGAGATGATTTAGAAGTTAAAATCTTTGTAAGAACAAATAATAATAAGAAGAAGAATGTTAAAATAAGAAAGAGATCGACAAACCTGGAATTCATGGAAATTGAGAGTTTGAGAAGAAAACGAAAGAGTATACTGAGATATTGGCACGGCTCAATCAAATATATCGTAAATGATGAATACGTATCTAATATCATATTTATTTGAGTGAACCGGGCCAATATCAAAGTAAACTATTTCAAACAAGAAGAGCTAGGAGAGCATATACCAATTGCAAATACACACAAATTAGGGTTTGGAAAGCAAAGACAGGAAAGAAATTGAGTAAAAGTAGATGAAAGGGATAAAATGAAGAGAGTTGTGGTTTTATGAAGAAGGGATAAAGAGGGTTTTAGGGTTTTTTTGAGAGAGGGAAAATGTTAGGTTAAATATTAGGTGGCATTAAAAGCGCTTTCACTATCAAACTTCAACACACACAGGACCAAAGCATTGAATTTCCATTTTTCTTTTCTTTTCAAATAATTTCCCTCCAACGGTCGCGAGTCTTAAAAAATTTCTAAAACTACAGTTGTAGTCGGTAATATAAAAGATTTTGAGGATAAAATCAATTGATACCCTAAAACTATAATTAGAAGACATCAAACTAATAAATAATTTGATAAAAACTTGAAACATTTGCAAGCATGTATATTTTCTTATTCAAATTTCGATTGATAAACACTACCATGGTATTATAATTGATCATAAGCATGATATATTAAAATTTCAATAACACGTTAATATTTCCACATTTTCAAAGGTTTGACATCTTCATATGTAAATTGACGTTTTCATTATTTCATTAAAAAAGATCTTTATGTGTAACGTAACAAGATAAGCAACAAAACATCACGATCATATAGACAATACACAATTTATGTTATTTAAAAAGCACAAGATGATTGTGTA
This sequence comes from Cucumis hystrix, assembly GCA_025688845.1. Lineage (NCBI taxonomy): Eukaryota > Viridiplantae > Streptophyta > Magnoliopsida > Cucurbitales > Cucurbitaceae > Cucumis > Cucumis hystrix. The sequence goes on along the minus strand of CM046886.1, from coordinate 3,448,691 downwards.
TAAATTTTCTTTTATATTGTCTAACAATATCAACAAAACAAACATAGAGTTCAACCAACATGTTGCTTGTATTATCAATCTCGAGATGAAATGTATGACGGTAGAATTCTATTCGATGTTTTGTTTTTTGAGTATTAATGATGATATTTTTTTGGGAGTAGTGGTGGCAAAAAAGCAGAGAGGACATTAAATAAGGGAATGGTTTCGTTGGGGAAGAGGCAGAGAGGCATTAAAGTATTGTATTTAGAAATGTATTTATGTGTGGATTTACACACTCCATACCCTTCGTACCTTTGCATGCTTTTGCAATAACTGCATGTGGGAAAAGAGGAATCTTACCTTTCTAAAATTTTATCACAAATCCAAAAAATAACACACAGTTACATTCATCCTACAAATTTAATCTCTCTAACTTTTATCTTTGAATTGATCGAAACTACATAAATCATAAAAAATGTTTTTGAGTATTTAATAAGTTTGAAGGTCTAATTTGACCAAAATTTTAACACTTAGTTTTGAGTTTAGTTTAAATTTAATCACTATTTTTTTAAGACGTAGAACAAGAAGTTTGAGTTTGGTTTATTTTTTAAGTAAACATTTTTAATATAATTGATTTAATATTTAAGAATATCAGTTTCCTTACCTATTGTAATTCTTAGGTTTTTTATTTTATAATTTCAATTTAGTCATCATGTATAAAAAATTGTTATATTTTACCTTAGTTTTGAATTTTTTTCTAAATACTTATTTACTGTTTTTAGTGTTGATGTCTATATTAATTAGTTTAGAATTATTAAAAAAAATTATAACCAAGGAAGTTTTACTATTTTTTTTTCACTGATAGTAGATTGAATTTAAAATTTTACTTTATTATTTTAAATTAATTATAAATATTGGCCCGAGGGTTGTGTTTGCATTCGAAATGACCTATGTAAGAGATTCTCACATTTGTGTGGTGGAATATTACACTCAAATGTCTAAGTTAGTATAGTGGTGTTATATTGAGGATAGCTCAATTATTATGTTCAAATAATTGGTATATGTTTAACAAATTCGTTGGTTGATCCAAACTACGGGACACTTAATTTTTCTTTTTGGTAATGAGCACATTGACCAATTGTAACTAAATTGATTTCTTAGCAATCAAATTAGGTCTTCCTCTTTTCTTTCACCTTCACGCATGGAGTATGAATCGTGTCACATCCCTTCGCTCTTTTCTCACTATTTTGAACTTTACAACCATTAGAAAAAGTAGAAACGAAAAGAAAGAAAGAAAAAAAACGACCCGACAACCCAATTCAACCCAACTCATATTTTATGGGTTGGATTGGATTGGAAACTAAATTTGGGCTGCCAACCCAAATAATCCGAAAATATGGATTGGATTGAAAATGTTTCCCAACCCAATCCAATCCAACTCGATTACACCCCTAATGGATAGGTACCAATTTAAACCTTCAATAAAGCATATTTGGGATACATAAATATGACTATTGTTTTATTTCTGTCTATCAGATTAGATAGACATATTAAAATGAAAATATATTCTTATTAATCTAGAGTTCAAATTGATACAAATTTCAAACTTCATGATATAAAATTATATTTTCTCATATTAAAATATTAAATGAAAGATTCTAATTTTTAACATTTACTTTGAAATATGTAATAATTATTGTTTTATATTACTATACGACTATCGCTACCTTCTAAAGTGACAATTTTTGTAATTGTTTGATGTAACAAAATTTACTTTTTATTTGTAATAGATAATGATATATGCAGACGATAGACAACTATCACTTAAGTGATAGGCAATGATATAGATGTCTATTGTATTTATAGTAGTTTATCACGAATAGAAAATAAAATGTTGCTATATTTGTAAATATTTTTAACCATTTTACTTAATTTTTTTAATTAAAAAAATCGTTTTTATTTAAACTCTTTTTTTTATAAATGTATTTTAAAAATGTCTTCAACAATTTTGAGTGATTGTGAAATATTCTTTTTAGAAAAAATTTATTTTTCAAATTAAACACTTAATTAATTCTAAATCCATCTAAATCAAAATTTAACTATTTTTTGTATAAATAATTTAAAAAGAAATTGCATTGGACGAAGGGGAAAAAATCAATTTCTATCCTTCCATAGATATGCAACATCTAACAATTCTTATAATTAATTGAACCTCATACCTAATTAGATAAATGTTTAATTTGTTGTTTTTTTCATGCTAAAGAAAAACACATACACATGTTACCTTCACGTGAAAATAAGAATAAATTTGTAATTGAGAAAGAGAGAACAAATAAAAAGAAAGATTTTGATGTCTAATTCAATAAAAAGAACTCAATAATGTGTAGAAGAAATCAGAAGTTCTTAGCTTGATAAGTTAGGTTATATCTCAAATTAAATGGGCTACGACATGCATGCATTTGATGTGCCCGTTCATCAAATTTTGAGTCACATCCTTGATTGAGGGTAAGACCGAGGAGGTTGATTTGAGCTTATACCCATATATCATCATCTTCTCGAGATCCAAATAGATCATAATACATTATGTCACTCATCCTCGGCCAAGTCAAGGCTCTCATCATATCATTTTGACTCAAAGCCCCTATCCATTTTTCTTAAGTCCATTTGATCATCCTCTCAATCCTAGTTTACTTGTCTATTTACTATTGTTTTCTTAGTTCGATTACTTTTCTTCTTCGTTGTATCGCTTCTATCCTTTAGTCATTCAAAACGCACTCTAAGAGTTACGTTAAAACTTGAATAAGTGTCGCGACTTTCACTTTTGATAACTTTCTTTTTATAGGCAAACCGTTAAAGAAAAACACATTCATCTCAATTGGACAAAATTATAAAAGGAAAAAAAAAACAATAAATCTAGTAAAAAGATATAATATTAATGTTGTGATCAATCCAACAGATTCTAAGCTTATTATTTTTCAATGAAATCTTATTATATTATATAAAATACATATTTTGTAATTCACATTCAAAGCATGTGAGAAATAATACTCTATTAAGTGAATGTTCAAAGAAAATACAATTTTCTAAGTTTAGATGTGATTTGTTGAAACAAAAAGTTTGAGGTAAAAAGAAAAAAAATAATACAACCTAAACAAAAATCAACTTTTTTCATGAAATGTAAATATTTTGTCCATTTCTCTATTTTTAACAAATTTCCTTATATGGCTTCCATATCTTGAAATTTTAATTTCTAACCCATATATGTGTCTGAATTATTGTTCCATTTTTTAGGCAATTTTTTGTTCGAACTATACATTGATGATTGTGTTCATTTAATCACTTGAGATGTAAAAAGTTGTCACGCCCTGAGTTTAGGAGGAAAATATGAATGAACCGATATCACATCTGAATGAGAGGGATCCTAGTGACATGAAATGAGGATATGAAAGTAATGTTAAGAAAGACCTAAAAGAATTAAAAGTTACTACCTATACTAACATTGTGCATCATCTTTTTTGGTGGCTCGATCATAGGAACTTTAAAGTTAAGTATGCTTAGCTTGGAACAATTTTCCTAAGATGCATGTGAGTGAGGACAAAGCATGCTGAAAGGATTCGTGTTGATTTGTGGGGACGACTTTCACTCTAATAAGCATTTAGAACATATAAGGATGATGTTGTCAGGTCGTTGGAGATGTAGGGGAATGTCAGGGATCCGAATTTAGAATCCTTGTCCCAATCCTTGGCTTGGGGCGTTACAAAAGTAGTGTACTGTTTGTGTTCTGTAAAATTATAGGTGTGGTTGGGGCATGGACTTGTTATTATAGTTTATGAGTTATATAATAATATGTGTTTTGAGTTAGAGCTATTTTAGTATGAGTTATAATAATGTGTGTTTACTTTAGTCTAAATAGAAAACAATGAACAACATAACAAAATTAGGTGAAATAGATTATGTGTAGAAAATAGTAAACAATTGAAACACATAGAGATTTAAAATAATAAAAATGTAGTTTAATTCTAGGTTATAGTAGCTGAAAATGACAACGTTTATATTTAGAACTCCAAACATGGGAAATACACTTCAAATGTTATTTTGAGTTGATTGTCAAACACTTCAAAATTTACAAAATGACTGTTTATTTTTTTTAAAAAAAAATCAAGCACTTGAAAATAAGTTTTAAATGTAACACCTTGAAACTCACATTATATCTAAATTAATTAGCCTTTATCGGTGTTGGGTGGGTGCTTTGTTAGTTCTTTAAGAGTTGGGTTGATCAAAGATCTAAAAGCCTTTGCCATCTTTTACAAAATGGTGGGGATATTGTATTCTCATCCTCCACATGTTTGAAATATGATTTGTCTCACACTATATATATTCAAGCACTGAATAGGGAAAACATCGATCTATCTGTTAAAAATTCCATTTTGAAAAAATTAAGGACATTCATACTCAAAGTTGAGAATGAGTGCTTATGCTATCAAATATATGAGATATTATTATCAAGGATCGTGTCGTGTTGTTGTCTTGAGTGTCTCTACATTTGTCAAATGCCACAAATCAAGTATTGGACTTGTCCATCATCCACACGTGGGAGTTGCGGTGATGAAAATTAAAACAAAAGTTATATAATGGTTAAAAAAAGGTATGAAAATAGAATGCTAGTCTTGTTCTATGATTACAAAATTAATGTTCAATGGAAAAACTCTGCTACAATACGATGGAACTTGAGACTTTTTGAGCAAAAAGATCATACCAACTTTTATAGACAATTTGGTATTTTCTTCTATTTAGAATGAGGTTGAAGAAAAACAAATTTAGAACCAAAATGTGAATTAAATAAATTGAACTACTTAATTAGTGTAAAGAAAGTTGGGGGCAATGATGTCAACTTTATAATTAATTAATTTTACAACACTTTATTATTAATTAATTTCTTAATAGTGTTTTAAACGTGAAGTGAAGCCTATTTATTAAAATAATACAATTGGCAATGCCACTTTAAATAAACAATTTGACTGCTACTTCAAAAGAAGAAAAAGATGTAATAAAATAAAATGAAGCAAATGACAAACTGTGCCCCCAATCTGTGGGAGACCCAATCCGTATTGAGGACTTAAAAATGGCAACATAACCATTAGAGCAGGTGAGGGCGTTTTGGTCATTTGATCGTTTGATTCAATTGTTTCGATATATATATATATATTTATGGATATTAGAAACGGGAGAATTTGGGGATAAGGAAGGAATCAATGGGAAATAATAAATAAAGAAACTATGGAATCCAAAATAAACTTTTGAATATTATTTATATATTCACTACCTTTACTTTTTGTTCTTTTATTATTTTTACAACCACTTTACTTATTTCATTTATTTTAGGAATTTTTTTAAAAAATATAAAAAAACTGAAAAAATATCTACGCTTTATAGAACAATTTCAACAACGGAAAAAGTTTACATATTGAAAATTTTCAAAAATGCTCTAATCAACACTCTATTAATTAGCCACTCACGCGCGTAATATATTTGGTATTCTTGTTACCAAATCTAAAATGATCGCATTATCGCTCGGGATGCGAGAGAGGGACTCGTTATGGATGGGGGCGTGACATTAGTGACATCTTCTTCTTGGTCACTGTTCTTCTGAAAAACTTCGTCATTTCATTTTTGTTAACAATTTAAATAATGTTACTAAGTTTGTTCTTTTTAATTGCTTAAATTGCAAACCAGCCATACAACTTGCATTATCTTTCTTTTCATCCAATTTATGTGATAAACCTTTTGATTTAATTCATTATGGCATTTGGGGCCCTACCCCAACAGTAGTTACTATTGTCCAAGGTACGCTATTATGTTATGTTCATTGACAATTACTCACATTTTAAATTGATTTATTTTCTCAAACATCATCAAAATTATCTCACATTTATTTTGACTTTGCTACCATGATTCACAACCAATTGTCTTGTCGCACTAAAATCCTCTGCACTGATAATTCCATGGAGTATAAAGACTCCACTCTTCTTTCTTTCCTCTCCCAATGGGGCACTCTCATTCAACATTCTTGTTCCCACACTTCTCAACAAAATGGACGTGTATAATGAAAACATCCTCACATTCTTGACTTTGTTCATGTCCAACTTCTTTCTGCTTTGTATTCTAAATTTTTTTGGGTCGAAGCCACTTTTACAGTCTACACCATCAACCGTCTTCCTTCGTCCGTTCTTTTGAATCTTTCCTCATTCGAATGACTCTATGGTACTTCTCTCAACACTCTAACCTTAAAGTTTTTTTATGCCCATGTTTTATTCTACTTCATCCTCACGAACACATGAATTAGAACCGCGTGCTTGCCTTTGTTTCTAATTTCTTGGCCCACAAAACATAAAGGTTTTTGTTATTGGGATCATCTGTCCAATAGACTTTGTATTTCTCTTCACGTGTCACTTTTTGGGAACATACTATGTTCTCTAGCTAGTCTGCCATATCGTTCCACACCTCAGTCTCAAGCCCTTATTTGCTCTTCACTGATGCCTCTGTTGACATATTTTCATTCTTTAAGTCCACTCTTGATATCGAGCTTGATCAATCTGCTCCAACTTCTGCAAACTCAACCAACCTTCTATCTCCGATGATGATTCTGAGCTTATTCCAGAACCTCATATTCTTTGTTTCACTCGGTTAAGGTAACCTCAAACTCATCTTCAAGATTATCATTGTTTTTTCACTATTGTTTTCCTAATTGAATCTACCTCTTATCAAGAGACCAATATTGACCTTCTATGGTAGAAAGCAATGGATGATGAATTAACAGGCCCTTGAAAAGACATGCACCTAGACTTTGTTGATTTACCTCTAGGTAAAAGACCAATTGGATGCAAGTGGATCTACAAACTAAAGACTCACTCTGATGGCTTTATTGAACGTTATAAGACTCGTCTTGTTGCAAAAGCATACTCTTAAGAATAATGATATCGACTATGTAGATACCTTTGCTTCTGTGAAAAAAATGGCATCCGTTAAAAGTCTATTAGCTCTAGCATTACGCAACTTGGATTTGCCTCCAATCCTTATGACATTGTGCTTTTTACACATCAGACACCTCATGGAATTGTTCTTCTCTTTTTGTACGTTGATGACATGATTATTACTGGTGATGATTCACATGCCATATTTGATCTACAACGTAACATTATCTCGTTAAGCATTTTGAGATGAAAAACCTTGGCTCTCCGAACTACTTTCTTGGTCTTGAAGTTTCTCGTCGCTCTGACGGGTATTTGCTGTCTCAAGCCAAATATGCTTATGATCTTTTAGCTTGCTCAGAAATTATTGACTCCAACACCACTCCAACAACCACTAGATCCCAATGTTCACTTGACTCCATTTGATGATATTCCTCTGGAAGATGTCAACTTGAATGGACAACTTGTTGGCAGCCTCATCTATCTAATCGTGACCTGTCCATACATTGCTTATGTTCTTCATATTGTTAGTTAAATTATGATTGCTCCTAGAACTATTCATTTTATTGGTTTTCTCTGCATCCTTTGCTATGTAAAGGGAACCTTGGGGCATGAACTTCAATTCTTTTCTCAATCATCTCTTGTGTTATTTGGCTACTCTGATACAGACGGGGCTGGGGATTCTATAGATCGACGATCTACAATAGGTTACTTCTTCTACTTAGGAGATTCCCTCATCTCTTGATGCAGTAAGAAACAAACGAATGTCTCCCCCGTTCCAGCATTGAATCATAATATCATGTTCTTTTTTACACTACTTCCAAACTCTTATGACTTCGTTGTCTTCTTGCTTGTATGGGTGTCCCTCAACAGGTTCCCACTATCCTCCATTGTGACAACCGTAGCACCATCTAGATCGCTCACAATGTTGTCTTTCATAAGTGTACGAAGCCCATAGAAAGTGACTGTTACTTTGTTCATCATCATCTTCTGAGCAACACTCTTCTATTACAATCCATTTCCACTGTTGAGCAACCAACTGATATATTTACGAAAGCATTATCATCTAGTCGCTTTAATCAATTGATCACTAAACTCATGTTGACTGCTATACTTTACCACCTTGATCAGTAACCTTGAGTTTGAGGGAGAGTATAAATGTTTTTAAGAGTAATGTTTTCCTTATTTATCCGCATAGGCTAGTATATTTAACCCCCTTTTTGATCTTAGGTAAAATATCCATAATATTCCATCCACTCATACTATAAAACCATTTAAATCAATTTCAATCAAAAAGTGGTGTGGCTAGTTGAGGATTTAAAAAGTATATATATGGGAAGTAGCATTTATTATAATAACAATTCTCTTAAAGTATGATTGAATAATTAAATTCATGTATCCATGTCGGATATACTTCTTTTCCCCATCCTTCCTCCTTTCTTTTGGGATACGGCTGTCATAAATAAAATACATTACAATCTTTAATTCATTTTTTATTCTCTCATATTGATAATCACTACTTTATAAAATAATCATAACCATAACCATAACCATAATAATAATAATAATAAAGTTTGTTGTTGATCATGACGATGATGTTACCTATCCAATAAGCACTTCCAAGTCCCGCTCAAGCTTATCAAACTAAAACTTAATTACATTTAATTCGTCATTTCCAACTAACTAAATTTTAATGACCTATACATTAAATTTTGACCTATATATAAATCCATCCAATAACATACCCTCCAAAGTTTAGTTATAAAAGGTTTTCAAATAAGTGGAGTGACTACAATAACATAAATTTTAAATCTATGTTATTATAACTTTAATTATAACACTTTATATCACCCCTTAAACACTTCCAAACTGAATATTAAAAATATATAAAATAATTTAAAGAGATAATTTTGATTAAAAGAGAAGTCATTATCGAAGGTGGAAAATATAAGGAAGATTATCTTAAATAACAAAATATTTACAAATGTAGCCAAATATCACAATAATCTACTCGTAATAGACTAATATGGATCAAAATAAATTACTATGTGTCTATTAGGATAAAAACAAACATATATAGTAATCGATCATCATATCTATCGTAAATAAACTGTGATATTTTGGTTATATTTTACTATATTTAAATTTATATTCTTTTTAGTATATTTGTAAATATTTTAATTATTTTACTTTGTTTTAATGAGACATGAGTTATTGTACACCATTCAAATTTAGGGCATGTTAGTTAATGTGTTTTCACATAGTTTGGTATAAGATTTGAAGTTTTTTAGTCATTTTAATTTTAGGGGCGGAGGATTCAAACTAGTGAATATTCTAGTGTATATACTTTTGAATAAACTTTATATTTAAGTTGACCAATTATATATTATTTAAATATTTAATTAATAGAGATTATTCATTTGGAAAAAAGAATTATAATATATATATATATATATATATATATATAAACAACTTATTTTCTAAATAGGATTCAAATCCCAATCAAATTCATATTCTTGCCCCCTTAGTGGCCTCCTTGGTGCAAAACAAGAATGGTCAAACAAATGTCAACTTCATGATTAGATGCAAAATGTTGATTTCTAATAGTAATTTCAACACAATACCCCATTTTCTTAATTTATATTTTCTCCAATATCTTCATTTTATTTTTTAAATGTCTTAAGAAAAAAAATACTTTTTAAAAAACTGTTTAATATATGTTTAAAACTCTATTTTTTTCTTCTTCAAAATAACTTATTTTTAAAATTAAACACGTGAAGATGTAACCTAAGCATACCATTCATTTTATCAACTTTAATTAAACAATTTACAAGTTATAGCAAAATTTTCTACATTTTTTACAATCAAAATAGATGTTGATAAAAGTCTATTAATATTAAAAACTGGTACACGTCCGTCAATAATAAAAGTTATGAATATTTTCTTTTCCTATTTTAGTAAAAAAAAAATTCAATCAAAATACCTAGGTATTAAATTCTAATTTGATAACAAAGCCTAAAGTTGAGGTGTAATGTTAGGGAGAATGAAGTCATACCCATAACTTTGGAAATAAATAATATTCTGGAGAAAGAGGTTGGATTAGAATATAAATTATATGGTTGAAATAAAGATAATGAAGAATAGTAAATAGAAAATAACGAAGAAGTCAAAATGTATGAAATTAAAAAAATAAGAAAAGGAAGAATTGTGTTGAAGTTAATGGGAATGACGAAATTAAAGTGGGTGGAGATTTATAAAAGTGGTGATATAAGCAAAGCACGGAGAGGGTTTTGTTAGAATCCACGTCGACAACCGCAACCAAAGGTGGATGCCCAATGCGCCACCACCTAACCACCTTCTAATTACCTTTTCTTTTCTTTTCAATTACCAATTATAATTTTTTTTCATTTTTTGGTCTCCATATTTATCCACAAATTTTATATTCAAATTAATAAACTCTCCCTCTTATTACAATTCAAATATAAAAAGTATTTTGAAGTATTCTCTTTAGGTTTACCCAAAACTTTTAAATACACAATTAACCAAAGTTATCTAAAGTAAATAATTTGTGAAAGTAAATACCAAAATAATGAATCAAAGTGGAATTGAAAGTACATTGGATGGTAACAATAATATCTAATTCTTTTTTTAATAATTTAAAAATATCAAGTGTTTATATTTTTATAAGGAGCAAAGAGAGGGAAAGAATACGACTTAATAAGAGACCCAGTGAAGAACTCAGCAACTTCATCACCACCAAATTCATTACCAACTTCCATTCTTTTTCCTCTCTACTCTTTTCCTCATTCCTCACTCTAATTCTCGCTCCCGTTTCTTCACCGGACAAATTGCTTTCTGTGTTCTTTGAAAGTTTTTCTCCCCGCTGATCTTCCGGCCGGAGAGGGGATATATTTCTTTTGGATCTTTCAAACGCTTTTGTTTTGACTTCGTTTTCTGCGCTTCTTCTTTCTCCCATGGCTATGGACGATACTGAAAGCTGTAGTAGTAGACCGGTGGATGACTTCTCAGTTCAGACTTGGAGACAGAAGCAGAAGGTTGGTGTTTACGACGAAGTTCTTCGTCGACTCAGGCTGTCTCACGAAGCGGAGACCAGCCTTCCTGGTTTTGAGGATGAACTCTGGGCTCATTTTCATCGACTTCCTACTAGGTACGCTACTTTCAACCTAGTTTTACTCCTTTTTCGCCTCTTTGCTTACTTGGAATCTGAATCCGTTCATCGTGTTTTCTCCGTCTTCTTGTATCGTTGTACACTGGCGCTTTAACGACGGTGTAATTTTTCGCTAGTGCAATCCGATTTGAGAAAAAATATTTTTCTTGAGTTATGCTGATCAATTACGTTTTACGACGCTTTGATCACGAGGAAATTGGAGCAGGATTGATGAAGAGGAAAAGTTTTATCTTTATTTTTATGTTATGCTGATTTGTCCTTCTTGATGTTATACTTCTTAGATGTGGTTCTGAAGGAAAAGGAAAAATAATTTGTGGCTTGAAGCAGTAATTCTTCTATAATGTTTGTATCATTGTGTTCGTGTGCCCGTTTGTGTTTTTGTTTTATATAAAATATATACTAGCTTCACTAGGCAAAATCAATACTGTACTTGTTTGTTCAAGATATTATTCGACAGAGATGGAAATTTTGAAGTCTCGAAACATAGATTACGAAATATGTCCACGCGAAATTATAATTAGATATAGCCAAAAACTTCATGTAATTAAAACTCTTGAAAATTTTTAAGAAGCTTGAAAGCGATATGTACAAGGCCGTGTGTGGTCAATGTGAAACTTGGTTCAAATCTGTTCAGTTAGATTTATTTTGCCGTCTTAGAATTACTATGACCTTGTGGTATGACTATTGAGGAAATATACTGTCAAAGGTATGCTATGGACGTCAATGTAGAGAGGGCTGAAGATGTTCTCATGCACAAAAATCTTCTCTATATGGCACATGATCCTGCTACTCGACCTGCAATTGACGTCCGTCTCGTACAGGTAATGCCTATCACGAGCTATTGATTATGGCACTAGATTTTCATATAACATAAGTAATGGAATTTGCTGTTACATCTCTTGCTATATATGTGATTAAGTAGTTTTTTAGTGTACTTTTGTTGTTTTATTTTGCCTGAATAGTATTTTTCATTTAATTTTCCCAGTGTTCTAAAAGTTAACCAACATTCTGTATAAGAATTCTATCTAGTTCTTGCCGACAAAATGCAAATGTAAAAATTGGTCAACTTGCAGGTTCATTCATCTCCTGGCAGGAACTTTGGCAAGTCAGTTAATTGGAGCTTGAAGGAAAAAGTGGACCAGGAGCGGTTTTCTGGTTATGACAGCAATCAGAGGCAGGGTTAAGTGAAGATTTGAACTTAGCTGTATATTTGGGATTTCAAGGATATTATAACTACAATTTTTTATTTTAATTTTTCTCCATATATAAGCAGACACCACCCCCCACCAGCATTTGGTTCATCAACACGGGTCGAATATGGTTCTGAGACCAGCCAATTACATGATATAGACCAACCGGGGACTTTCTCCTGGTAAATAATGGTCTGAGATCTGAGTAGTTTTTAGGACATGCCTCAATGGCTCTGTTCTTACAGTTTGTCCTTTTTTCCTCTTTATTATCTGTACGATATCGTGACCTTAAAATTCTTTACCACCAAAATTTCAGTAATTCCTCCATGTCACTTTAATAAGAGTTCAATGGCCCCTTCTGTTCTTTGTCCATCCCCCCCCAAACTTTTTCTCGGTAAATCGGAAAAGGCTTCGTTCTTTTTTTTCTTGGGAATTGTTTAACATATGTTGCATGTGGATTGGTTAACAATGAAAGATTTATGTATGCCCTTGGTTCTCAAGCACCATCCCAATACTTTCAGGCCAATGCATGAAATTACAATATCAACAATTGACAAGCCAAAATTGCTCAGTCAGGTAGTCTCACTCTCTCAATTATATAATTTTTGTTTTTACTAGAGCTAAGTAGCTTCTTGTAAAGGAGCATCTTACACACTAGTAAAGAGGGTCATTATTGTTGGAGGAACTAATGTTCTTAGTTAAGCGTTTATGCTTTTGGTAACATTCTCATGTTTGTAGCACAACATTTTGAAGAAAATTAGCTGTAAATACTGAATATGATTTATTGGACTTTGCTAAATTTTTTATTATATGTTAGACATTCATAGCAGAAATTACCTTTCAGTTGACGTCCTTACTTTCTGAGATTGGGCTGAATATTCAAGAAGCACATGCTTTTTCAACAACAGATGGCTTTTCCTTGGATGTTTTTGTAGTTGATGGTTGGGTAATTGAGGTAATATAGTCTACCAAGGCTTTTCTTTCTCATTTTCACACAACATTGAATGGGTTGGGGCAGGACATTGGATAGTTTTTCAGTTCAGAATGGTCTTGATCTATTTTTTCTTAAAACAATATTATTTATACCATCCATGAATTGATTTTTTACATTGAGTGTTGAAATTACAGGATACCAAGCAGCTAAAAGATATACTGGCAGAAGAAATATCAAAGATTCAGGTAGCTGCCAATATTCTTGTTAAAGGTTACATTCCCGAGGATGGTTATACTTCACCTCAGATGTTATTTGAATTCTAACTAGTTGAGTTATATAGAAAAGGCATCCTCTATTCACACCTTGCATTTTCCATACTGAGAAGCAAGACAAATTTGGAGTCAAGTTCACTACAAAGTATGTCAACATTCCAAGAGACGAAGTGGATGCATGGGAAATTGATGTGAGCCTGCTAGTATTTGAGAAGAAAATTGCGTCTGGATCTCTTAGTGACTTGTGAGTATTCTGTTGATTTCGCCATTTCATTAATGCAGCATGTATGCTTAGATGCTTATTGAGAAGTGTGACGCTAATGGTGCAGGTATAAAGGCACCTTCTATGGTCAAGATGTTGCTATTAAGCTTCTAAAAAATGAAAACTTGAATGAGACTGTCCGGCGGGAATTTGTTCAAGAAATTCATATCATGAGGTATTTATATCACAAGTTTAATTTTCCACAATGCTGCTATCTGTTCTCTAATTCTTTCTATCTTTGTCTCTTGTATATATTTTCTTCTTATAAAAGTGATTATCGCGATTTCATAGTTTGCTACTTTGGCTGTCTTATCGTCAAAAAGTGTTACATTAATCCTATAAATATTATTGGGGCATAGGTAGTTTTTAACACTTATTGATATATGTCACATTACTTATATCATTAGTTTATCTTTTTGCTTTAACATCGAAACTAATGTTAGTTCAATTTACCTGGGTAAAAAAAGTACCTGTTGGTGGTCGACAATCTAAGCCTTCACTCCCTCAGTAGTTCATCCGTTTCATCCTCTTGTTTCTAAAATTTGTAGAAAACTTCGGCACAAGAATGTTGTCCAATTTATTGGTGCATCTACCAGGCCTCCAAGCCTTTTCATTGTTACAGGTAACCTAATTACACATTTTGTTGATATAATGCTGATGAGATTTGCCTATATTATAACTGTGTAAATTAATCTCCCATGATTGTTAGAGTACATGTCTGGTGGAAGCTTACACGACTTCTTACATCAACAAAAGGGCGTTCTTAGTTTTCCTTCCTTACTAAGAGTGGCAGTTGATGTGTCGAAGGGAATGGACTATTTGCATCAAAAGAATATCATCCATAGAGATCTAAAAGCTGCAAATCTTTTGATGGATGAATATGGGGTAAGAAGAAATAAAACTTTTGCATTTACTTCGTGAGTTGATCAATAAGACGTGCTTAATAACTTACCAAGTCATTTTGACATGCTCTTCTGTTTCCTCTTAGTTTTGCTTACTGGTATTCAATTTGATGGCAATATTATGTATCTTCATTTCATAACCATTGATCTGCTGCTTACAGAATCATGTTGATTTCTGGTTACATCTAAAGACAATACTTCTAGTCTTTTCCATGCAATACTTTGATTTTATTGGCCACTTTTATCTTTATGATCAATACCATATACCTGTCTAATTCTCAATGATTTATATGAATATGACCCTTTTAATGTCGATAACAGAATAATGAAAAGTACTGTACCAATCTTTGCAGTTATATGTAATTGAGAGTGAACAGTGTAATGTAACCCATTCTTGTTTTTCTTGGTCAACCCTGAATCCTTTCAACACTAAAATGTAATGTTACACGAGCATTAAAAGTATAGTCACTGTAAAACTCATCAATTTTAGGAAGTTGTTTTGGGTAAAAGTAGGGTAGGTGCAAGATTGAGCCGTTAAGTATTTAAAAGTTGACACATTAAAATTTTAATGCCATTGCTCTCCACTGTAGGCTCTGAAGTACTTTTTGGTTCCAATGATTTTTCTTTTATACAATAAATATCTATAGGCGCAATCATTATTTGATTTTGCAGAGTAGCTAATATCAATTCTAGCTAAGTTATTCCCGGGGTCACTTTCTTAAGTGTGCTTCCTTTATCTTTTTTATTTTCATTTAATTAATTTTTCATCAGTTTGTTCTCTATTCCAGCCCCATATTAAACCAAAATGTTTGACAGGTTGTCAAGGTAGCTGATTTTGGTGTTGCTAGAGTGCTAGCTCAATCTGGTGTGATGACTGCCGAAACTGGAACATATCGTTGGATGGCTCCGGAGGTTAGTATCATGCAAATATATACTATTCACCCTATGGACATCAGGTGCTGCGTTGGCATTCATGAAAAGTGTAGATATTAGATTTCAACCAATGTGTAATGGATCAGATTTCTATGTACCTCATATTTTCATATTTTCATGATCATATATGGTACACGTTCTGTTTCACACAGCACCAATATGGCTTGAACGTCAATCCATTCCTAGGAAGTTTTTCAGATGTGCAATAGTTGTATTAAGAATTCTGGAAAGGAACTAAGAAGAAGAAGAAACTTGTTTCTTCATCTGGATTGTCATTGATGATTTATTGTTGTTAATATACTTCAGAGTAGTTATTTATATAACTTTGGACTTGGAATCATAGAACTTTTTGAAAGCAATTTTTCACACTCTTGATAGCTCTCTATTTCAAGAGGAAATGATATTGGCATATCATTCACCAATACTAAAATATTTTCCTCCACTTAGGTGCTTTGTTATTGCCATTCCTTATTGGGATGGTAGTTTTTCCTCCTTGTTTGACTTCTGAATGTTTTTTGTTGGTGAATGCAAGGTTATTGAGCACAAACCGTATGATCATAAAGCTGATGTTTATAGCTTTGGGATTGTGTTGTGGGAGCTGCTTACAGGACAGGTAAATCCGTTTCTTTTGTTACAATTGCAAGCATTCGTTTTTATTTTCTTCCTAACCATGTTGGGGTTGCAATCTTGACATTGTGTCTGGAATGGCAGCTGCCTTATAATAACTTGACTCCGTTACAAGCAGCAATAGGAGTGGTCCAGAAGGTATTTCCATATTCACACCATATTAAATAATTAAAGTGGCTGTTTTGTTTCGATTTTCCCTCTATTCATACCCTTCTTGTCGTCCTATTGTTATTGTGTATGGATCCGTGTACGAGTCTATGGAAAACCTCTCGCTGCTAATGCATGAATAAACAGAAAAATAATTGAGAAATAAAAAAAAAAAAAAAAAGTAATGAGCAATAAAACCGAGACTACAAGAATTAGCGTGGAAGAACTTTAACCGAAAAAAACAATCATGGATAACCAAAATTCCACTACAAATCTTTCCCCAACCTCAATTACAAAGCAGCATTTGTATTACTCACACACTTTTCCTCACTCATACTAATACCAAAAAAGAAAAAATCACTTCTCTTTTAATATTTTGCCAAAATCCAACAAGTTAGGCATATCATCATCAAAATTCGCTTTGTTTCCACGTAGACTTAATTAGATTTGTCTAGAATTCAACAATTTAACAAAGCTTTCAAGAAATAATGGTGGATTAATAATGCAAAGAAATGTTCCAACTCTAAGTAGTGCAAGTATTGAAGTTTATATGACTTTAAAATTAGAAGTAACATAGGAAATAAACTTCAGGGTCTGAGGCCTAAGATTCCGAGGCATGCTCATCCGATGATCGTGGATTTGCTCGAGAAATGCTGGCTGCAGGATCCATCTTTGAGACCCGAATTCACTGAAATTACGAGACTTCTACAACAGACACCACCAAAGGAGGTAGGGGAACGTTGTGTTGAAACTGTTAAAATTTATTCATTTGTTTCTCGGGCACTTACACGTTGGAACAAGATTATTATAATAAGAAA